>CM034349.1:101879713-102250207 GCA_019925275.1 Mytilus edulis
GTAGTTCCTGAGAAAAATGTGACAAAAATTTTCAACTTGGCTATCATGTGTAAAATCATACAAGTGTTCAGTTAACAGGAAGTTGTCAAGTGATCAATCTGAAAACGCATCACACGGTAAAGCTGACTTAAATAAAACCTGAAACCAAATTTCAGAAATCCTTGTATTGTAGTTCCTGAGAAAAATGTGACGAAAAATATTCAAGGGACGGACGGACTGACGGAAGGACAGACAGAGGTAAAACAGTAAACCCCCCCCCCCCCCCCCCCCCCCTTTTTTAAAGTGGGGGTATAAAAACCCACCGAGCACTAACCATTGTCCTGAGTTAAAAAGTATTAGTCTTTCGTTTGTGTGTGTCTGGTAATACCAAATAACTTGGTTAGAAAATTGGTAAGAATGATAGCAAATTACAGAGTTATCTCCCCTTTTTCATTAATTTCTAGTGCATTTCAACCAAATTGTATCTACTATTACCAGAACAGAAAATGGAAATGAATGTTATCTTTGTGCATAACTACATATTATGAACTGAAATCAATGTCAAATTGGGTGGGTTTTTTTGGTCATGTTTTCACCACTGCCTGATCCTTAAAATACTTAACTAAGCAAGACGTATGATTGTTAGTAAATAAATGATTACTTACCATATCTGTGTCAGCTAAACTGTATGCAAAAGAATATTCTGATTCATTCAGTGCAGCATAGTAATAAGTCTAAAACATACAAATTGTCAGTTACTGTAAATATACTCTACATTCAACTAATATTACAAAATCACTGATTACTCTTAGACAAAAAAATAACTAAGAAATATTCTTGAGTAAACTAGTACAAATATGCAAACTCAATTTTTGAATAAGATTTTTGATATGCAATTTATGCAATACATGTACAAGAGTTTTTGGAATCTAACTTTTCTTTATTCCAAGTTTGGTAACTTACCCTTTTCTTTCCATCTTTTGCTTTTTCTATTTCGACCATTCCTTCTCTTCCAATCATCATGTTCTTAAGGACTTTAGAAAATTTACCATTATTGTCCATCTCCAACTGGGAAACTGGTATAAATATAGGGTCTTCTAGTAGCTAAAAATTTAAACCATAAAGGAAAATTTATTAAAGGATTATAATCAGTCAATTTAAATGATAACAAAAATATCACTTTGGGAAAGCTATACACAAATTATCAAGTACCATCATTTGACAGAGCTTTATATTTAATGAATATCTTGCCAGAGACTATTTCAGCAATATCCATTTCCATTCTCAATTTTAAGACAATAAGATTCTAAAACTTGTCTTTTCTTTTCATACAATTAAAAAGTCAAATTTAATATAGAATATACATACAATTAGATACTCTTAAAAAAATCATTAAGACAATTGTAATCAACTTTATGAGGCATTTATATATCAAAATTATGTTTTGAATCTGAAAAAAAAACTCATCTTCAAAGTTTAAATTTGTACTTCATATACAAAACTTACATTTGTACTAGGCTTCAGTTTTGGATGATAGATTGTCTCCCCTTGATCATTAATTAAGAAGGAAATAACATTTCCCCACTGGTGTTTCTTTAGAAAATTCTCAATCTCATCCAGTGTAGCATCTACTCCAACTACTCCTATTGTCCTAGTTATAACAATTCATTCATAAAATTACACAAAGCATTATCTAAATTGTAGTAATCCAATAACATAATGTGCCATGCAAATATATTCTTGTGCTTTTGGAAATGTCTCAAGTGGTCTCTTGGTAGCATCTTTCCCTTGGTTTTAGTTTGTAACCCTGATTTGTTTTCTCTCGATCGATTTATGACTTTGGAACAGTGGTATGCTACTGTTGCTATTATTTAGCATTGAAAATATTTCAGTATAGTTTGCTTCTCTGTCTATTTAAGTTAAATTTTATAGATGTTAAAAATTTGCTAATGAAATCTGTCATGAGACAAAGACAAACCATTCAGCAAATAAAAAGAGGTCTTCAAGAACATAGGTATTTTCAAACAGGTTATTATCACAGTATGGGACTTACTTGCTATCTGAGTCTAGTTTGCTTATGACTGGGACAGCATAAGTCACCATCAAACCAAGGCCCAGGCATCTAAATAAGGTGATGTCCACAAAGGTTCTGTGCTTCTGGCATTAGATGACAAGAAATCAAAATAATTGTTCATCTGTGAGATTAAATTTTCACCTGTGGTAAGTTTGGTAAAGCTGCCTCTATGTCCACAAGCCAACTTGCCTGGAAACTCTTCAGCATCATCTTTGATTAAATAACTAAATAGTCTTGCCTGTAAACATGAAATAATCACATCAATATTATCTACATTTCAACAAATGCATACTGTTGATATGGAATCAGTTTGTTACCTATACAGTTTACTGTAGTAAGTCTTGTCTACTTAAAACATCAAATATCTAAGCAAAAGAAAAAAAATAATAAAATAAATAATTTTCGAGCTAACAAATTATGCATGAAAACCTAATGCTTTGAGAGCATCATTTACAATTGCTTTTCTGTAAAAATTAATAATAAATTTTATATTGTATTTAATTACCTGAGGGTTAAGGTACTTCTGTTTCTCTTCAGCTACATCCCATACCAATGTCCAATTATATTTACATACTGGTCCAGGTACAAATCCACTTCTGGTATAGTAACCTGTAAGTACAATATTTAACAAATATCTCTTCATACTTAAAATCATTCTTTATATCTGATAGAAAGGTAGTTGAATTTTGTCTTATGTATGTACAATGAAGGATCAATTAAATAACTACCACTTCACCACATTTTCTTAAAATTCATATGGTCATAGAATGTAATCATTAGACCAGCATAATTTTCAATACACAGTTTAGCAGAAGAACTTATTATATTATATTATTATAGTAAGATACCATTTTTAACAAAATACTGATAAATTTTTCTAACATTAACCAGATTTTTGGAAAAATGATTTTTTTATCAAGAGCTTCTTACTATGATTTTACAAAGAGAATAGTATGTAGATTTTTTTGTTTCAATTTAGCCAAATACTTTGACAATGACTTACCTGGTCCACATCTGACACTTTCAGCATCTGTATCTTTACCATCCGTGACAAATACAATAATAGACTGACATCCTGTCCTGGGACTTCTAGTTAGTAGGTCATACCCAATAGTAAATCCCTTCCTGAAAGTAAAATGTTATGGTACACATCAAAATTAACTCAGTCTATAACAATTTCAATGATAAATCTTGACAAAAGGTAGTAAAAGGAGGTAGTAAAAATCAATTCATACTGAAGTAAGCATTAATATACAAAGAAAGCTGTTCATACTCAAGTTCACTTGTGCCTCCTGCTTTAAGTTTCTGAATCTTTTCTATGATATCTTTACGATGAGCATTGGTAGCAGGCACCAACTTTTCTTCACGACAGCTTAGAACATCTGTCGAATATGCATGCCACCTGGAAGAAAAAATAACAGATTTAGTCATTTCACTTTTGGTTTGCATTGTTTGATTTGATAAGCAAACACAATTCCTTTAGTTAAAGATGTAATTACATAGATACAACTGTTTGAACCAAGACAAGAGAACAATGACCTCCATTGAAAAAAAATTACCCTAACACTGGCATATCTATTTTCATGGGAGTTCCTTATCTAAACATTAAATTTCTTGCCTTAATATCCCAGTTCATATAACATTGCCATAGTCCAGTTTTTTCAATGATTTAATCACAATCTACATATATATACACTACTATTATACACTTACTTGCCAACATCATCCCAGTATGAGTCTCTGGCACATATAACACTGACATAGTCCTGTTTTGTCAATGTGTTTATCACAGTTTTGGCTACACCTTTAGCTATACTGAATTTTTCGCCATCCATTGATAGACTGAAAGAAAATAACTAAAACATTACATCTGCAAAGTTAATCGGTTTTTATAACATTATATAAGTTTGTAAATTCAATTTGTAATTCTTTTTTTTTTTTGCTTCAAAAGGAGGACTTTTTATTTTCACATGGTAGTTTTTCATTTCCCTTTGATTTTACAGATTAAATATCCAAGATGTCAGATAAACTTTCCTTCCTTACATTTCTGTATGATTGATATACTATGTACAAATTTATTAAACTAATGAGTACTAATAATGTAAAAGAATTGTGTAATTTAGGTAAATTTATATTTAGATCTTTTAAGCTTAGATCCGAAATGTTAAAATAATGTTTGTTTATAACTACAACACCTTCTGCTGTCACATAGTCTGTGTTTATGTATGTATTATATGTATTTTTGATGTTGATATAATTGTATACCTATAGTTTATATAGACTTTGGTAATAAAGATATATATATATAGATATATAATGTTTATTACCTGCAATCTAAGATAATGACTACATCTTTTGGACCGCTTGTAGCAGCAATATACCATGGTCTAACTCGAGGATCATAATCATTGTAAAATCCAGCAAAATTTGTAGACCATTCTCTTCCTGGATAAATTCTTACAATTCCTGCTGTTGATCCAAAGTACTGCCATCTTTCAATATAAAAATTTTATTATAAATATTGGAACTCTGTCTTAGATTTGTGGTCCTTAGCATTTTATATAAATTTCATAAAATTTGGATGAGGCAAACTTAAGTTAGAGTGCAGAAACTTAATAATTTGCAATTTTCAAAGTTATAAAGGGGCATAAATCTAGAAATGTGAGTGACTCATTGCCAAGTTCAACCTCTCTGAGAGTTTTGGTTCTTAGCATTTATATATGCAAGAAACTTAATTTAGAGTAAGGACATGAAAATAGTACAGATGGATGTACATTTAAGGATAACACTTAACGCCCAGCTTGCCTACAGTAGTGGCATTAAAAGTTGTTGAAAAATGCTGACAAAGTTTCCATACAAAATTCTATTTTTTTTAAAAGCTTGAATCACAAAAACAAGCACCTATCTTATCTTTATTTTCTCAGAATTTTGATAATTGAAATAGACACCATTTCTGAAAATAGTGTTATTTTGATTTTCAGTAAAAAACATCCTTCAAAATGTTCTAGGATACCATAATTACTGTGTTTTTTTTATTGTCCATTAAATACAAATAATTATGAATGACTAATACTTTAACTACCTGAGAGAAGAATCTTCAGCCTGATTTTGTTTAAACATTTGTTCCAATGCAGCAGTGAAATAAACATTGTTTATAACAATATTGTCATCTCTGGGTACTTCATCTGCAATCTTTATTGTAGAATGGTTCCATATGACTTCCTGCTTGAAATACCTATGATATAATATTACATTGTAAGTCATTGTTGAATTGTATTCAGTGCTGACTTTTACCATATTTTTTTTTAATTTGCGCTTCAGTGTGTATGTATATTTTTTTTAAATTGTTCTATGGACTAGTGCAATGTATCTGGCATTTTGAATCAATGAATACAAAGATATGTTAAGGTTTCATAAGAAGGAATGTGAACTGAATGTATGGGTGTGTTTAGTATGCAAAAACTTTCATTCTTGATAATACTGTTAGAAAGTAAAGATAGATTTTTTTTGGTCTTAATTGAAAAATTAAAGTGTTTTGTTTTTCTTTTTTTATCATTACAATATCAGGAAACATCAATCAAAAGTACATATCAAATCATTTATAGAAATCTAAGTTATGGAATATTTCATCTTAAACTTATATATGTATATAAATAAATAAATAATTTTATCATTTCAGTAGAAATATACATGTACTTACGGGATAAACTTGCGATCTTTTGGTAATTTTTCTGGGATATCAGAGTCCACATAGAAGGTCTCATTTAATGCTGACAAAGATTTCAATTGTAAACTTATATTCTCTGACAAAAAAGTGTCATACAATTCTCCTACTTCTACTGCGAGTCTCTAAAAAAGAATTCATATAGAAAATAATTCACACATATTTGTTTAAGTTTAAATTTTATTGATGGATTAAAAAAAGATTTACTACAGCAAACAGTTTCACAAAGGGTATAAGTGAATATTATCAAACTGATGTGTAGTAGGATCACAGAATGAATATGATCATTACAGCTGTATTTTACTTTTATATGTAAAATAAGAAATCTTATTAGATTAGCCTACATGTATACAGTAGAATTATAAATGTGACATACAACTGTGCATGTAGTTTCCCCCTAAGTTTTAGTCTAAGAGTTTAAGAATTTATTCTGCTTGCTGACCGCACTGCTTCAGTGAGTGTTTTTTTCTTCCTTTTTATAAACCCAATAACAATACCTACCTGTGCAGCTCTTTCTTTTTTGTTGAAATAATCACTCAGTTTTTCTTTCACTTGTTTGACAATTTCTTTCCCATCTTTCTGTTCAAATGTGTATGTAGCATTGTCTAAGTAACCCTGGGAGAAATCTCTACAGATCCCATCATTAGCTAGCTGCAAATCAAGTCAAATAAAACATTCTGGAGAATTATAATGTTAATGTTGTCTAAGAATAAATGAATACAATTTCTTTTTTTTATAACTTTTTTTTATTTATCTTCTTTAAAAGTAATGCCTTACAAATAACAGAAAAATCACCCTTGTAATTGTATGTCCATTTGAGTTTTTGAAAAGTATAAATTTACCTTTTGATTCAAATAAGCTTCATTATCGCTATTTTGTGCATTTTTCCTTTGATCCTTTTTGTGATAATTTTCATATCATGCTTCTCGCTTAGGATGGAAAAATTATCGCTAGAAACTTAGAAGACCACGTGGCGTTGCTAACGAAATTGACATTGAAATTGACAACGTCGTCATAGGTAAAATAGCGATAAACAGATTATCATTGGTCATCTCAACTCGATTGCTTTTCTCACTTTTGCTGTTCCAGCTCAAGCGAGAAAATCAATCTCGTTGAGATGATCAACGATAATCTATAATTATCTAAACATCAGTGTCATACAGTTACAGACCTGTTTACCCACCATGATGTGTATCATTAGAATTGTCAGTAGTTTTGCAATGTTGTCAGTAATATTCTTGATGAGTGCCATCTAGGGGGGTAAGGGAGCATGGCCCCCTAATAAAATTTTAAAAAATTAGATGCAATTTCCTGCATTCTGACAGTATCTGCAGTCTTATTCAGATATTTTTGCAACAAAGATTATAACCTAAAATTTGCATGATTTGACTAAAAGTTGAGCTAAAGTTTGGGATAAGTCAATACATGCAAATCTGGTATTCACTGTGTAATTATAAAGAATAAAGATTTGTACATTTAAAGTTTCATTAATTATTTAATCTTGCACAACACAATAAAACTACAAAACCTCAAAATAATAAACTCAATAGGGACTAGATTTCAATACTTATGACTAGAAATTTAATTGCACTTGAATGAGTATAAATATTATTAAGTTACTATCGATACAAAGTTGCCAATAGTTTAAGAGTTCAACAAGGTACTTCGAAGATCTTATTCAATTCACAGTTCAGAGTTCGCAGGATCTGTAATTTGTTCAGTTCGTTTTTTTCTTACGCAAGAAAAAAACTTTTCACAATGTGCGCTATTGTTGGAAATTTTTATAATTCCAAATGCTGGCATCCTGATTCATGCAGTCCATGAAATATACTTGATAGCTATCATTTTGCACTTCAGAGAGCCATTATTCCCAGTAAAAAAGTGCCTTTAGACACCAATCGCCGTGAAGGGAAACAACCATGACTTTTTTTTCGGATTGTTAGAAAATCTGTAGTATTTCATGACAAATCCCTATTGAATAATTTTATTAAAATATCCTTGTAAAATAGGGACAATCCGTACAAGTAAACACCTCTGCTGTTGTATACAAAAGATAACTTGTTCTAAAAAATATTGCTGAGATGCAATGTATTTAGCTATTTATGTCAATTTATATTTTAATAACGCACCTCATCTGATCATTAATTTATCATAATATATACATGTATGTACATGTATGAGTTGTACAAATAATGATTACTTGTTAATGTAATGTTGAATTTCATAGGCATCATAGATTTTGGAGGATGTGGTATGTTATGAGTGACAATAAGACAACTCTCCATCCAAGTAAAATTTATAAAAGTAAACCATTTTAGGTCAAAGTACACCTTCAACACAGAGCCAGTAGACTCACAGTATACATATATACAGCATTCGATTTTACCTGCAGTATGTAGTTTTCTATCAGTTGAGCCCAGTTCTGTACATCTCCTTCTAATCTACCCATATCATATCTTTCTTCCCCAGGATAACATGTGATATCCTTTGGTAAGATAATCAAAAGTGTGGTAACTGCTGATAAGAAGTGTAAATAATACATCATCTGTCAATATGGATGCACCCCTCTATTAGGTTTTAAAGATGTCTCATCTGAATAAACAAAAGATCATGTAAATTTTAATCATAAAATGAACAAATTCACATTTCCACTCAATCATTACACTCATCAAGGTGAAAGGAAAAGATGTTAAATTCTTTAGTGCCATAACCAGCCTATGTAAACATGGTGGTCAAATTTGCTGGAGGACTAACTTGGGGTGTTGAGGGATATTTCAGGGGTTGGAAATAGCACTTGCTTGTCTCCCATGGCATTTGTTTTAACTACTTGTTATACAAAAAAAGCCTGATGGGTTTCCATTGTAGCACAAAAACCCTTTAGTGAATGGAACCTCAACTTGTAAACTCGCAAGAAATGTATTTGGCAATACAGTGCTGATACTTTGGAAATCTGGAGAGTAAAAGTAGCTACTCTGCAAGTCTGTACATGTTGAATATTTGAACCAAGATTCAAGAAACAAATTCAGTAAAAGAGTGGTGGCGTTCGTAAAATTTACGAAGGGATGATTTCAAATTCAACATTTCAATTTTGAACTCTTGGTTTAATAACTTCCTTGTAAGCAGCAACCATCTATATCAAGAAAACCATGATAGGAAATGCAAGTACGGGAATATTGTATCAATTGGGAAATATATACCCCGTATGCAGCTGCTGCTGGAATGTTGCTACTTAAAAATGGAAAGTTCACAATTGGAAAGCTGAAATCATCTCTTTAGTCATAAAGTTTTGTTTTCAACCTACCCTCAAAGTCAATTTCTAAATGTAAGTCAAGATAATTATGAGGCCGACTGAATTGTATCTGTTGTATCCTTTATCTCTAGTTTGATGGGACAAATGCGTTCAACAAAGTCACCAAATTTTGAATTATTTAATGAAAGAATGTCAGCTACATGTATAGAGCTGAAAGTAGAGTTAAAGGATATTGCTAACTTCTTATCTTTCTTCCTAAGAAGTTCCTGTATGAAGTTCAGTAAATTTCTCTATTCCTTAACTTTGGAATTGCTCCATTATCTACTATGTTTTCTCTTTCTCACTTCTACCTGTTAGTGCTATAAAGGTAAATTTTAAAATAGTGTCAAGAAACACAAAAATATATTGAAGTGATAAATACATTGCTCATTGTAGTGAGCATCGAGTAATCTGGTGTTATTTGTAGAAATTCAATATGAAAAATATGTTATTTAAAATTAACAACTATCAACATATTTATTCTGAATTATCTTTATTCTTATGCAGTGTCAGTGCAAACTGGCATGCAGGGACTAGTAGCCAAATTGACATTCGTTTAATTCAGGTGCAACTGTAAAGCAAAATTATATCCGGGTGAAATTTGATCCAGAGGAAAAAATGTCACAGTAATTGTTGTTATTTTTTTATCCGGAGGAAAATATTTCCCTGGGATATTTCTTCCTTTGCCGTGAAATTCTATCTGGGTGGTTAACTTATTGAATAGTCATTAGAAAAAACTTATCCTTTACAAATACTATGAAATATTAAAAGTGTATTTGAATTAAACCTTTTTTGTAAAAGTATTTTAATGGGAATTATTTCACAAATAATCATTGAAAACATTTCCTGAAAAATTCAAGTAAATATCATTCTTTTAAAAAGAAAATTATCATTAAACATAAGAAAGAAAAAACCAGAAATAATTTCAAAGATCGTAATTGTGAAATAATATCATAAACTAAATAAGGTAAGTGAAATACATATAAAAGTGAGTTGTTTTCAGATCTCAGTACAAATATAAATTAAAACGTAAAGGTAGAAATATAGTTGCATTACTACTGTTAACTGTAATGGAAGAATTTGATTATGATGATATTTTTAACTATATAATAGTCTGGGATAAAGAAGTTGTTGTTGATTATATGGAATTCAGATAAATTATAGCATAACAATATATTGGCACAAAAGCAATTTTAACAGCTGGATAGTAATTACCTGTGAAATAATATCTGTCTTATTAAAAACTAATGTTGTAAGTCATCTTGTTATATAAATGAATATATAAAAAAATAAGAATCAAAGAAAAGTTTCGCTATGAAATAGATTCAGGAATATATTATATTGAATATCTTTAAAAATATAAATTGCTCATAATTACCTCCCTTTGATAAATTATGCAAATTTGTTCTACCTTTGTGAAACATTTTATAATTAAAGTCAGGTATATATTGATTGCCAGTAACTTGCATACTAGTAATTGGGTGTATATTTCACAAGGTTCTGTGAAATATGATAAGGCAAATATATACCGGTACATACTATCCGCATAACACAGATAGATTTTGACTCCTCCGGAAAAATTCTACCTGTGAAATACCATGCCTGGAAAAAAATTACCGTGATAAATTATCCTCAGGATAAAATATCACAGAGGAAGAAATAAACCGTTACACAACAGTATCTATAATTTCAGCTTAATACTTGCTTATTATTAATTAATGTATACACACCCGCTTTTCTCTTTGGTCATGTTAGATATATCTTAAAATTTTGGTTACTGTTTTGCATTTTACTGGAAAAATAATTGATGTTTTCCCCTAACCTGACCGGGTCATTATTTTTCTGCTGGGTCATTTAATTTTTTTTTTTATTTTTTTTTTTTTTTTTAAACATGTTAAATGATTCATGCATGTACATGTACCCTAAAATATACAATACAGTTTAACACTAATGCAGCCAATTAAAATTATATAAAATCTAAAAGAAATCCTCAAAAGCAGTGAGTCTTGAGTTGCAACCATTCCAAGTTGAAGGAGGGATGTGTGTTGAAGATGATGTTAACCTTGGGAACAAGTTCATTGAGTTCCAATGCACAGATAATTACGCATGGTTAAAAGAAAAAAAGAAAAAAGCCTGTTAGGGAAAACCAACAATTAATTTTATTCTTTTAAAAATTAATGTGCACATACATTTAATTTCTACTTATTTAATTTTATCATGAACAGTTGTATTCCTGTAATGTGCATCTAATTTGAAATGTTTATACTACCTCATGTACATTTTATGTACTTTAGAAAAAAAAGGTCTTGTAATTGCCTTTAACATGTTTAACAAGGAATTCTTTTAACTGAATTCACAAGTTATAGGTATTTTTCACATTTTATTCAGAATCAGATGTCAAATTTTATTATAAAACTGGTTGCTGGTACAAACCATTATAGATACTGTCTTATATTTACCTTTAAATGAATGTGTGTAAATGTAATTATAAGATTTGCTGGTTTGATGGAGTTTTTTTTGTAATAAACGCAAGAAAAATGAAACAAATGATCATTTTTTTAATTTAGTATTTTTCTAAAAAGATTTATAAAACAGAGGGAAGAAGGGACTTTTCTTGAAAAAAAATGAATGATTATATAGGGAATCACTGAAGCATGACCAAGGCCCTGTCTGGTCACAAAAGCATTAAAAAAAAGCTTGTAAATGACAGATAATTCGGTCTACCAGGGCGAGTGGTAGTCCAAATAATTATGCTGCTTTAATACAGCTTTTTGATAAAAAAAAAAAAACCCTTTCCTTCGTCATTGTTTGTTGTAAGAGAGCGTAACGGCAAAATTAAAAATAGACAGCATCATTTTTTGAACTATCTGTCTGGCAGTCAGTGGGATCCGCTGTTGTAAACTTAAAACGTTGTTTTAGGCCTTTTATATGATTTAGACTTTATATTAAAATAGAGTTTTCAATCTCATAATAAAGATTCTATTATATTTTTATAATCATTGTATTTAATCATTTTATGTATTTGCTTAAATTGTCATTGGCTATCTCTCGCACTGTCATGTTTACAGTTGAGAAAATTGATTTTTTTACTTAGTCAGTCTAAAACCTCAATAAATTGCTATTACAACGATTTTAATAAGAAAATTAAACAAGAAATTTCTTTGTGGTCTATTACCATGTCCATCTTATTTACCTGATTATCAATTTTTGTATAAACTATGGTAGAAAAAGCGAAATTCGTAAGTACATCTTTTGATGCTGCAGCTGTGTTTTCACAGCAACATTTTTATGCAGACGAATTTTGAAAGTTACATAGCGATTGGTTGAATTTTCACTTAAAAATAAAACAAACTATTTGATTGGTGAAGGTTATCTACCGGAAATTACACAATGTTTTCGTTCTGAACAAGCACATGTCGTCGTAGTAAGTCTTGTTAATTTAAGGGTTCTTAAGAAATAAGCAACTGTATCATGTTTTAAGCTCTGTGTGCTTTGTTTATATATATCTTATCAGGAATTGTCCCTGTATCTTAATCACGATATGTAATGAATAGAAATCTCAGCTTTTCTACAAAAATATTTAAGGTTCATCATAAGGAATTGAAAAATATGGCCGTGTTTACACCTCAAAAATTACTATGAGTACAGACAAACTGGTACATTTAGGAATGTTTCAAGGCATGGCAGGAACTAGATAAATAAAAGTTATATGAAGTCTACGTTTCAGAAAATGAAAAACTTACCTGCATTTTGATGTGCATTTTTTTTCAGTCTGCAGAAGATACATAGTCAGGAATCTGATGTACAGTAGTTGTCGTTTGTTTATGTAATATATACGTGTTTCTCGTTTCTCGTTTTGTTTATATAGATTAGACCGTTGGTTTTCCCGTTTGAATGGTTTTACACTAGTAATTTTGGGGCCCTTTATAGCTTGTTGTTCGGTGTGAGCCAAGGCTCCGTGTTGAAGGCCGTACTTTAACCTATAATGGTTTAATTTTTAAATTGTTATTTGGATGGAGAGTTGTCTCATTGGCACTCACACCACATCTTCCTATATCTATGTAGCAAAATAAACAAACACCCGAGTTAAATTTGATATGGTCCACTCAGTTACACAGTTTAAACCTGTTAAATCACCTATTGTTTACAGGTGTCTATTGTCCATCTATTGTCCATTTAAATCAATACTACTCACAACATTGATTATATGAGGGGAGCTTCTCAATCGTTTTCACTACTTAGTTAATTTTTGCACCTTCTGCAGGAACGAAAAAAAATGGATAGAAAAATCTAGAAAAGTTAATAATTTTCTGAAACATAAAATGCATTTAAAATTTATATATCTAGTTCCTGCCATCCCTTAAAACTGTTGCAGGTGTATAGGTTAGTTTGTACTCGGAGTAAAATTTGGGGTGTAAATACGGCCATTTTAGCCAAAAGGTTATGATGAACCTTAACACTAACAGATATATAAAAAAAAGAATTATACTCCAGGCCCAGTTTGTTTTAGCATCATATACTGGAACTTTTAATTCATTTATATTTAAACTTAAATATGGTATAGTGTCCAAGCAAATGGCACATGTTTACAAATTCCTATTTCCATTTTATGAATAAATGCAGGATGGGTCTGAATGCTCATTGTTGAAGGCTGTTCAGTGACTTAACTTTGGTGGATAAACGTATCTACACTTTTGGTATTTTGCTGAATTTCGTCTCCAAATGACCTTACATCAAATCCTAATAACCTTTTGACGTCAAGCAACAATCCCTTTTTTTATTGTGATGTCAAAGTTTACGGGAACCTGCGTGATTCAACGTAAAGGTGGACATACAAGTGTAAATACATCTATTGTTGACTCATTGGTAGGCATTTTTACAACATTGACTACCCATGACAAGAAGGTGTCCCAGAAAAAATAAATAATAAAATAGCTTTCAGGACGTAATAATTATTTGGACTAAATTTTGACCTGAGATGTTGTGAGACCTAATGACCTAATTTTTTTGTTGATAATGCACTTATTGGAATATTATTTATTATAAAATACTTCTATTTAAACAAATTAAGGGTGGTAAACCAGAGTTATTACATTGGTTGCAATGCATTACATTGATTTCCCAGTTAGATAAAAACCGATAATTTCACATGTGAAATAAACGTGGTTATTTCACTCTCTGACGTCATACAACAATAGGCGTTGTCAAGACATCGATTGAAAACAAATTGTGAATGCGTAGGAAAAACATATAGTTCCTTACATTTTCTACATTAATTTCATAACAAAAAAACATAAGCCAATGTAATAAAAAGTATAACTAATCGCCGTATTTGAATATAAAAAATAAGACAACTTGTGACTGAACGCCGCTATGGATTAAACTCCACTCGTTTGATCCATGCGTCGTTCGGTCACGCGTTGTCTTATTTTTTATATTCAAATACGGCGATTAGTTATTCTATAATTATTCTGAATGTAAGTGTAATTTAAGCATACATGTGAATGTATGGGAAATTAAAATGCTAGTTCAGAGATGGTCAATTTTCCGGCTCTTTACAGTGTTTGGATGCTCAGCATGAAAACTTCAACTTATGGCCGGTGACACATTACAATAGATTTCCAACAGGCTGAGGGGGTCAAAAGATAGAATGTTGGTTCAATATAGAAATTAATTTGAATCATTCCATTTCCTTCCTTCTTTTTTGTGATACATTTGTAATAAAAATATACATAAATCAGGCAGTTAATTTTCTCGCTTGAATTGTTTTACATTATTTTATCAGGGCCTTTTATAGCTGACTATATGCGGTATGGGCTTTGCTCATTGTTGAAGGCCGTATGGTGACCTATAATTGTTAATGTTTGTGTCATTTTGGTCTTTTGTGGATAGTTGTCTCATTGCCAATCATACCACATCTTTTTTATATGCTTTATTCAAGTATTTTTTTCCCCCAGAATATGTCAACAGATACAGTAGAAGGGCAGTTTGATGATGCTGACATTGAAAGGTAGGATTTTTCTTCAAGTATAACTAAAAATATTGTGAATTAACCAATAACGAGTTCACTATTTAAAAGACCCATTGTTTACTTCATTTGTCTTTTCAACTAGCTAATTAGTAATTAAAAGTTATAAACTTGTATACATCTCAATGATTACTTAATTAAAAAAATATTTAGTGATCAAGTTGTTGTCTCATTGATATTTACATTGTACCCCAAATCTGCTTTAATATATTCCATGTATTCTCATCTTGATGATAAATTGGAAACTAGATTCATGCTGTATTTTTTTTCTGGAAAGATTTTGGAAGCAGAAGTTTGTTGTAACATTAAAAAAAAACAATATGAAGAAGAAAAAAACAACAGAATAGATATGATTTCTGATTATTCTTTCTATAAAAATTATAACATATTTATTTTGTATAAATTTAATATTGATAGGTTAAACAAATATTTTTTTTATTTTTCAGCTATACAAGTTCGTCTGATAACAAATTAACAGAAACAGGTACAAACAATGAGTTTAAAGAAAGAGATATGTCTAAATAAAAAGTTATAGAAGAACTTGCTTAACTATAAAAAAAAGTGGTTGCTAGAACTAAATAAGTTTATGAGATGCCTAAACTGAAATGATTCAAATTGAAAGTTACATTACCAACCATGTCCAGGAATTCTGCAATAGTTTTAGATTCTTAAAAAAATTATAATGATATTGCCACAGATTATAAAATACCGTAACATTTTCTTACTTAAGGACCTTCAAACAACCTTGACTGGCTATACATTTTAAAGAGCCCCTAGCACGACTTGCATCTTTTTGAGCATTGGGTTTTTTAGGGGTTTTTTCACACAGGGAACTATACTAGTTTTTTACAGCTCATTCCACTTGTGTAGCAATCATTTATGATACCATACAGTTGCTCTTTTCACAGAAAATTTAAAAACTACATTTGTTTGTATTTTGTACTGAAATGTTTACAAGATTTTTTTACAGTATGTAATTCGTTGCAGAAACTTGAAGCAAAGTATAGTTTACAAGTAAATATTATTTTGCTGTGAAACTGTTTGTGTCATTAATTGCAAATCGGCTTATATATATTTATTCCCTTAAAGAATGTTTTTTGTCAGAATTTGTTGATTAGGTAACTGTTTATACTTATTTATTTCACTTTTGACATAGTAATTAAAGATGAAGACTGGGATGACTATGATGATGAAGATGATGATGATGGTGATTTATATGACTGGTATGGAGAAACCGGAGATTTCACAAAGAAATACAATGCAGCAGTATTAAATAGTCAACAGGTAACTGAAAATAAAAACTAACTAATAGATATCTTAAAAAACCTGATTATTATTTGTTGGATACCAATTTTTTGTGGGTTTTGTGGTTAGAGGTGAACCATGATTTCAAATGTTTAACGAAAAAAATATTTCAATAGGCTTTGTATACAGAGATTAGAAAAACCATGAAATCAAATATCCAAGAATATGCAAGTGTTCAGCAATCCATGATCAAGATAAATGAATCCACAGTATAAGAAAATTGATGAATTAAGTATTTATTAAATTACATTAAACATTAATTGATGATGCAAATCTGTAGTCTCTGTATTCAAATAATATGGTTTATAAGTCAAATAGATGTAGTTTACTTCACTTCTTGTGATCAAGTATATTAATTATTCTTCATCTTTGTTTTAAAATCACATGCTTTTGATGGATAAGAATGTTGTATGTGTTATCACATTAATAATAGAATGTCTTTCTATCTCTGAAATTTTTTTTAGATTTTCATACTTGTCATTGCAGCCAAATGCATCCAGAAATAAGCAAGTTAAGACAAATGCTACAAAGAACTTCCAGCCAGTAGAAAAGACAATGAAAAAATATGTGGATAAGATAAATGTTGGTAAGAAATTGTATGATTGTTGTTTGCCTTTTATGGTTTTTGGTTGAAGAAGACGTCAAGTCTTCTGAAGGCCTTAGGGGCTGACCATTGAGCCTCCGTATGCGGCATTCGTTTCTGTGTATTACAATTTCATAACAACTTAAGATTCCTGAAACTGATTTTTACACATGATTAAGCATCTGAATCATTTAATTTGTAAATTAGGATTGAAAAACTATCACTATCGTAAATATGACCCTTTTATTTATGTAAATTATTAGATTTCATCTCATCCACATGAACGTTATTTGTTTACTTGTGACCAGATGTTTTTACTGTAAATTTTTGTATTACGCATGCGTGAATTTGGTATCGGGACAACTCGCCCTGTTAACAAGTTCGCCCTTGAAGTTATGAATTTGCAATCCTGTAGACAAGAAGATTTTGTTTTTTTTAAAATCAAAAGGATCTATTTCTTATTAAATTGTTGTCTTTATTCATTGTTTTTCTTTGTCATGTGAATTAGATGCCCTTCTACTTCAAATGGTTTGAATCTATTTATAAAATTATTCAAGACTCAGTTGACAAGAGCAGTACGTTGCTGTTTGGAGAATTTGATTAAACTCTAAATGCTCATAGAAAAAGAAATATAATTGAAATTGAATGTACCTTCTTCTGAATAATTTATTGCAATATAAATATAAATCCGCTTTGACAAGAGAAATCTGACTTTTATCAGAAATGTTGTTTTTACATGTGCCAAGGTAATCACGTGTGGCGGCCATATTGGTTTGTTTACAACTATGTGAAGAAGCCTCTGAACCATGACCTAAACATAAATAATTTCTGAAAGCTTGAACTTTAAGCAACACTATTAAATTTGATTATTTAAAGAAATAAAATTATAACAATTACGATTTTAGATTAGAGATTCTATACAGACATGTTTGATCTATTTATAGCCAAATTAATTTACCTGTGTGAAAACAGATACATATATGTGTAAAATTCTCTGGTGAAAATGTAAATAATTTGTTTACTAAACAAGTAAAGACAAACTATGGATGGAAGATAATAATTAACATAAATACTTCAGGACATTTGATTGATTTTAATAAATATAGGATTTAAAAACCGCAAGTGGAAACAAATTTAATCATTAGCTACATAATCAGCTGATAATTTTTTTTCGCAAACATCATGATGATGTTATTGATAAAAATCACTCCATCAATCCTCCAGCCCTTTCACATATTAAGCAATAGATCTACTGATTATTGTTGAATATTCAATGAATATACATTCATCGGACGTCTAATTGAATATATCGGGTAATCAGATATTTTTAGCTGACAATTTGGGTATCCCATTGGCCGGAGTCTACTGTACTACCATAAACATGATAAAGATAGTAAATAGTTTTTTTTTCACTAATTTATTGACAATTTATTGACATAATACTGGTTGTAACATATTTTATTTTTGTATTCAGGTTGGGACCATAAATTATGAGTGGTGTCCTTTAAATGAGGGACTGTCCCTAAAACAAGCGGTAATTTTACTGTTGAAAAAAATAAAGAACATTTTTAAGATTTTTATTAAACTCGAAAGTGGGAAAATTCATTATATTTGGAACAACCTTTCTAAATGAGGAGTCAAATTAATAAAGAAGATATAAGTTTAGAAACAACAGAAAATTCTTTTGACATGTGTTGACCATTCAGTACTTAATAGATCCTTAGTTCTTGGGGAAAAGTTTCATCAAATAATATGAATATAAATGACTTTTTTGTGCTCATTTTTTACAGTGGGTTGTAATGATCTTCCAGTAAGGTTACCCCTCATTTGGAGTGTTGTTCCCAACCTGTTAAAGGTCCATCTTTGTGCATAATTCAAAATTGGAAATTTCAACAAGCATCTAATATTCTTACTCTAGAAAATAAACCCTGGTCTGCTAGCTACATGTATATCTTTTCTACCGATTTAATAACTAGAATCATGCAAACAGACTTAAGAAAAAGGCATGTAAGTTCATCATACAAAGAAGACACTTTTATGGTAATTCAAGTTACCTTTTATTCACCTTCTTCCACATCAGAGCTATCAGCTCTTTGATTGTCTCTCCTGTCACAAATGGTTTAATTTGGTGAAAAATGTGTTTAATTAAAAGGTGGAATTGCAGCCTAATTCTACAGAACTACAGATATTTCTATTTTAAAACTATGTGTAATTTTATAAAGTACTATGATATTTGTAAATTTGATCTCATGTGTTCCATAAGCTGGTATCCCAGCCTTCATCTAATGCCTCGTTCACACGGACATTTAATTTCGAATTGAATTCGAATCGAATGCGATTCGAATTCGCTGATTGCGTTCACACACTCTTTTTCAATTCGAATTAGAAATTTGAGGTTAGGACGTAAAACGTTACGAATGCGAATTAAACTAATTCGAATTAGTTAATGTGAATCGAATTCGAATTACGTGTGAACGCAGCATAAATTAAAAGGAGGACAAAACAATCATATTTAAAGCTATTTGTAATTTTATTTTATGTTGGTTTACCAGAATGTTGTTTCTTTACTAGGTGCCTTCAATTGAATAAATAATTCATGTTTGGAAATTCTGTTGATTTCAGATGGCATATGCTTCTTTCTTTTACAGAGAAATATGCAGGACCACAACTGTCCAACAAAGCCATGTCAGCATTAGTTGAAAAAGGCAGAAAAATGGACAATGATAGGTATAGAGAATGAAAGTCAATGATGGATAACCATAACTTTAAGTTCTTTATTAACCAACTTAAGCATTAAATGATAGATTCACTGTATTCAAAGTCTGTGTTATACATGTAGATGAAATATAATTTACAAAAAAAAAAATAGAAGGACATTATGATACAGTATTTTGTAGGTAAAATATCAGATCAATTGATATAACATGGGATAGAACATATGTTAATTGGCTGTAAATGAATCTGTGAAATGTAATTTAACAAATCAAGAAGAGTTGAAAAAGGTTTTTTTTGGTAGAGGGGAAGTAACTCTGTATGTGATGGGCTAAATTTTTCAAAAGTTACTTAGTTTGTTGTTTATTCATTAACAATTTAATGAAGTTAAAGAAAGACTATACAGAAGGTTATACAAGAGAGATTTGAACTGATTATGTGTGTTTTATTATTATAGATACAGGGGAAAAGACAAAGCTGACCGAGCTACTGCAGAGCAGGTTATGGACAAGAGAACACGGTTAATTCTCTTCAAATTTCTAAGTAAAGGTATTATATCAGAGATCAATGGTTGTATCAGCACAGGAAAAGAGGCCAATGTCTACCATGCTACAGGCGTAGATCAGGATATGGCTGTTAAGGTTAGACTTTATAAAAATTGTAAAACTGACAAATTAAATAATTGAAGTTTTGAAGTGTGATGACAATATCCCTGTAACCATTTTCAAATGATGACATCAGGAATTTTTATAAGTTGAATCACATTTGGACTATAATCTTGTTTAAATCAAATTGTATCTAAGGATAAATAAGAAAAGTATACGTTAATATTAAGAATGAATAAAATTATTTGTATAGCAGGTTTTTTTTTCATTATCAACTTTCTTAAATATTTTCAATTTAATTTCAGGTCTATAAAACATCAATATTGGTATTTAAAGACAGAGACAAATATGTATCAGGAGAATTCAGGTAAATGATAATGACTAATTTTCCGCATTTAATAAATTTATGTGCTCTCCAAAAATATTGCAATAAGGATACAATGTTTGCTGGAAGGTTCTAAAAATTTATATATTAAGAATGTAGAAATGTGTAATTTCTCTTTGCCAAACAGTAATACCAATTTCAATAACTTTTCTGTTTCAGGTTTAGACACGGTTACTGTAAACACAATCCTAGGAAGATGGTACAGACTTGGGCTGAGAAAGAAATGAGAAATCTCATTAGGTTAGATCCTGTCTCAAAATGAAGAGTAGTCATAGAGAAAGACTTTATTGTCAATAGAAACAATCAACTTGATTAAAGAATAGTATCATTTTAATCAGAATTATTTGTAGTTTGGAAACATGTCATGATATAATACTGCAATTGCAATCAATGAGTACTTTAAATTGTTCAAACCTATAAGATTAAAGTAATCCTTAATGTAGTGTATTCTATGACATTTATTTTCAGAATACATCAAGCTGGTATTTTATGTCCAGAACCAATCCTACTAAAGAGCCATGTTTTGGTTATGAGATTTATAGGTACAGATGGCTGGTGAGTATTAATATTAACCTTATTGTGGGAGACTTTTTATGTCCCTATAAGTTAGTGGACAAAGAGTGCTTGCTTTGTTCCCTAGTTCTTCTTAAAACTTTAATGTCCCAGCAAAAGTGGACGACATGGAAGAGGGCATTAATTTTTTCCCCATGCACTGTACGTTCCGAAGTTTGTTACCGTTCTCTTACTTCAGATTGCCTCAACTAAATATTATGAAACTTATACACAATGCTTATTACCATAAAATACAGATCAAGCTTGAATTTTTGTGGTGTCACTTTAACGGTTTAAACGGGAAAAGTTTCTGTACTCTTGCTTAAGTTTGCCTCAACCAAATGCTATGAAACTTTTACGTAATGCTTAGTAGCACAAAATGCAGATCAGGTTAAAATTTTAGGGGTGTCACTCTTATTGTTTTAGAATATTTGGTAGTTTCACTATTGCAGTTCTTGGGTTATGTCCTTATGCAAGCAGGAGCATCATCTATGTACATAATCCATTTATTTTAACTCTGGATTAATAAGATTTGTATAATGTGAAAATATTTTTTAACTATTATTTTAATTGTAAACATTATTTTGTATTTACAGGCCAGCACCTCTATTAAAAGACAGCGACATCTCAGAATCTAAGGCTAGAGAGTTGTATTTAGAGTGTATACATATGGTTAGAACTTTATATCACCAATGTAAACTTATCCATGCTGATCTAAGTGAATTCAATATGTTGTAAGTATACTAAATATATATTACCAGTGGTCTTTTTAGCCCAAAATTGAATGGTGCAGCGCCCTGCGTGCCCTTAGTCGTGCCCTGCCTGCCCTCAGCGGCGCATTCTGCCTTGACGCCTTTTTCCCAAAAACCTTTGTGCCGTGAACTCGTGATACACACAGAAATGTTAATAAAAGAAATGAGCAGTGCCTTTTCCTATCATTAAAAAGTGTCCTGCCCTCCACTGGCACCCTACCCCTTGTGATTTGAAGCTGGAGCACTGATTACTTTATAAGATGTTTTCTGAACTTAATTTATATAAAAATATTTTTTAACTTGTTAGTTAATATTTTTCTTGTATTACTATTGGGGTCAATAGACCAAAGTTCAAGGTCACAGTAAAAATTCATAGAAGTGAAATTTTGGCACAATTTTGTTATTTATTATCTTTTTAGCCATTTGTCCCAATTTTTCTCAAACTTGTTTCATTTGGTTTAGGGTGAACCTTATAACTTTTGGGGTCAATAGGGCAATAAGTTCAAGCTGAAGAGCACAGCATCTATATATTGATTTACTTAAAATGTTGGTTCTAAGTGAAATTATTACATATTAGATATTAAAAAAAATAATACAAATTGATTTGAAATCACCTTCTATTTTTGAATTATCTTTATACTATTCTCTTGTAGATATCATAATGGTAATATTTATGTGATAGATGTTTCTCAGTCAGTAGAACACGATCATGTCCATGCTTTAGAATTCCTCAGGAAGGATTGTACTAATATTACAGGTAGGTATGGCATAAACATGTTAAATGGCTTGCTAGATAGGATTAATCCTCAAGGATAGGATATTATTCAAATAAAGACTTCAATTGATATGGTTTAGGTATGTCCTGGTTATTAAATTCAGGGACTCAAAGGTTGCTGAGAATGTAGGCTATTATAATATAGATCTCAAAGTATTGAACATATCCTGTTCAGTGGCGGATCCAGAAATTTTCAGAACCGGGGGCCCACTGACTGCCTTAGAGGGGCCCGTTTCGGTGATGCTTAGTGATTCCCTTTATAAACATCCAATTTTTTTTGTAGATAAAAGAGGGGACGGAGCCCCTGGCCCCCTCATAATCCCCCTCTGCTGTTATCTTAAATATTTTAAATTGAAAAGAGAGTGAAAATCCAAACAAAATCATTGTACTTAAAATAAGATTTGATAAATGCTGTGTATTTGAATTTTTGTCTCATAAGGACACAAGACACAGATTAAATATTATTCAGTAATAGATTTTTCGTTTAATTGTTGTGTGAAATTACTTTGCCCTTTTAAATCATAAAAAAATTATGTTTTCTTGTAGATTTTTTTAGAAAGAAGGGTGTATGTACATTGACAGTAAAAGAATTATTTGATTTTGTAACTGACATTACAATTAATGAAGATAACATTGACCATTATTTGGAAGAAGCTATGACCTTGACCTCTACTAGATCTCATGATGAAGTCACAGATCAACAAAAAATAGATGAACAGGTGAATTATTTGTACAAGCATAAGTCTTTTGTATGGAAACATTTAATTGAAAAAAAAAAAATCCTTGAAATGTTATATATTAAAATTCAAAGTAAACATTTAATATCTCACAGAATAAAGACTAGACATATAAACTGTCCCAGTATAGAAAATTAAGATGTGGTATGATTGCCAATGGATAGCTCTCCATTAGACACCAAACCCCTTATGTAGAAACCAGTGTCAAAGAAGTTCTGAATGAATATTATATCCATGGAACTGTCAGCTATTTTTAACAGGATTTTTGTGACAAAAATGTCGGTTATTGATATGGGGATGCTCGGCGGGCGGGCGGCAATCAAATGTTGTCGTGCATTAACTCATGAACCCTTCAACCAAAGCTTTTAAAATTTCAATATGTTGTTACTGACAACTAAATGAAGGTCAAGTTCAATAATGGCGATTTTGACTTTTACCGTTCAGGAGTTATGGTTCTTGAAAGATTGAAAAATGGCGTTTCCAGTCGTGTCCGTGCATTTACGCATGAACTGTTCTACCAAAGCTTCCCAAATTTTAATATGTTGTTACTGGTGACAAAATGGAGGTCAAGTTCAATAATGACGATTTTGACTTTTACCGTTCAGGAGTTATGGTTCTTGAAAGATTGAAAAATGGCGTTTCCAGTTGTATCCGTGCATTTATGCATGAACTGTTCTACCAAAGCTTCCCAAATTTTAATATGTTGTTACTGGTGACAAAATGGAGGTCAAGTTCAATAATGACGATTTTGACTTTTACCGTTCAGGAGTTATGGTTCTTGAAAGATTGAAAAATGGTGTTTCCAGTCGTGTCCGTGCATTTACGCATGAACTGTTCTACCAAAGCTTCCCAAATTTTTCTATGTTGTTACTGATGACAATATGAAGGTCAAGTTTAATAGTGACGATTTTTACTTATACCGTTCAGGAGTTATGGTTCTTAAAAGATTGAAAAATGGAGTTTCCAGTCGTGTCCGTGCATTTTCTCATAAACCATTCTACCAAAGCTTTTGAAATTTTTTTATGTTGTTACTGATGATAAAATAGAGGTTAAGTTCAAGAATGATGATTTTGACTTTTACCGTTCAGGAGTAATGGTTCTTGAAAGATCGTAAAATGGCGTTTCCATTCAAGTTGTTGCATTTACTCATGAACCATTCAATCTGAGTTTTTCAAATTTTATTATGTTGATACTGTTGACAAAATGGAGGTCAAATTTGATATTGACGATTTTTACTTTCGCCATTCATTAGTAATGGTTCTTGTGATATTGCCAGGACACAAATAAATGTTAATAAATCTGGTTTGCTGTCGTTGTGACAGCCTCTTGTATTATGTTATATATTTGAAGTGATTGTTAGAAAAGCTAACTTTACTTTCTTTTTAATAATTACAGGTTTTCAAGAATTCTTATATTCCTCGTACACTGGATGAGGTCATTGATTATGAAAGAGACATCATAAAGGCAAAGAGAGGAGACTCTAATAATGTAAATATTACATGTTTAAGTTACAGAACTTAAAAGTTTCATGAAATTAACAAGTTTTAAGTTTAAGTATCATGAAATTTTAATATTGACTTGAAATTCAAAAGATGTATTTAATCTTATAATATTCTGCTCAGTATTACAGTACATTTATTAAGATAAAAAGAACTGCTGAGCCAATGCCTCTTAAATTTCGTGTTGGTAAAGTTTTCACTTAGTGGATACTGAATGTATGCAGGGTATCAAATATAATAAGTAACTACAACATTATTGACTGCAATGCTTAAGTAAACTTCTACTTTGATTAGTCAACAAGTTTCTATAAATAGATTGGTATCTTCAGGACCTAAAGACACAGATCTGACATGTCAACCAATAAAAGATGTCAATTTAGTATTTTAAACTTAATTTGCACATGCAGTAATACTGTTTTTGCATTGAGTATAAATAGAATCACACAAATGAATTTTATTCTTTCAGCTGTTGTATCAAACTGTAACAGGATTAAAGACAGATTTGACTGGGCCACAACAGGTATAATATTCCCTTTTCCGTTTAGATATTTACATATCTGTGATATCCGAGTTTATGATATTATTTAGTCCTGACCATTTATTAACCTGCTCTATAAAAAGATATAAGAATGTTCTTGGCACAATCTGTTAAATTATGGAAGGATATGACTACACGAATAGGGGTATGTGGCAACAGTCTGAAAATATTTCCACAGAGAGAAAGAACAGAATTAAGGAGGAATGCCTTTGCTCTACGAGTGGTTAGATCATGAAATAAATTACCTGAAATTATAGTGGCATCACCAACCACAAATACATTTGAGAATAGACTAGACAAATAATCACCGGAAGTGGAGAAGATTTAGATATAGAGACTGATGAAGAGAAACTTAAGTTCCTGTATCAGTAAAAGAACCTAAGTAAGATGTGGTATGAGTGTCAATTAGCCAACTCTCCATCCAAGTCACAATATAAGTCTGTGTCAGTCATATGTAATTTTACTTTGTTTGTGTAGGTCAAAGAATTAGCTATTCATTTTGAATGGTTGCAAACGAGTTTTAATGTAGTAATATCAAGTAAAATGTCAGGGTTTTTTTTTACATTTATAAGTAGCATGTTTAAAAATTATTTGAAAATTTTAAAACCCTTTCACAACATATCATTTGTGTATAGAGAAGTATGCATTCAATTTTATAATCATATTGCTAACATTTTTTCTGTAGACACCAAAATTATTAGAAAATACTGATGACTGTAACAGGTTACAAGAAGACATAGAAAGTAACAAGGATAGTGCTTCTGATAGTGATACAGAGTCGTCAGATAGTGAGAATAAAGATCAGGGTGAATCTAGTAATAAAACCAAATCTTATAGACCTAGAGAGGAATCGCCTGATAGTAAAAGGGTATGTTATAATACTGTTTAGAGTGATTGTTTGAACATTGCAATAAATTTTTATGCCCTACTTAGGGGCATTACGTTTTAAGGACTATGTGTCTGTTTGTTCGTCCGTTCTTTTGTCCATTCGTTTGTAAATCAGTTTGTCTGTCCAAATTCAGGTTAAAGTTTTCACACCAATTTCACGGTCCACTGAACATAGAAAATGATTGCACATGTAGGCATGCCTGTACTATGGACACATTCTTGTTGATTGATGTCTCATATATAAGCAACTATTCAATTAATGGAGGGGTGATATTTTGTAGAGGGTAAATATGAATTTTATGAGCTCAAATGAAATATAAAACTATTTAAAAAAAAAATACAAATATAAAAGTAATCATACACAAATAGCAAATGATACTAATACATACATGTATAACTATGATAACATGGATTTATATAAAGCAATTAAAGAGTATTAGTTTGATTTTTTTTTTGAATTTACAGGAAAGGAAAAAGATAATTAAAGAAGAACAAAGAGAAAAAAGGAAAAATAAAATTCCTAAACATGTGAAGAAAAGAAAAGAAAAAAGTGGCAGCAAAAATACAAAGAAAGGGAAAACTTGATTCTTCAAATTATGAATTATTTTGTCATATTACTGAAGATCGACTGATAAAGTGCTTGTGTTGGCCAAAAATCTCATGGAAATTAGGAATATTATTGATATTAAAATTTGAAAAGAATTGTTTATGAAATAGATGATCATATAAGTTTTCAATAAATGCTAAATCCTGTCACACCAAAAATTATAAGTGATAGTAATGATAGAATGTTTTGTGAGTGTGCATCACTTGGCATCTGATGTTTGTTATGAACTTGTTAAAACTTTCTTTTTTAAAGTAGAAAAAGGACCCCTAGGTTAAAGTAGAAAAAGAACCCCTAGGTTAACTTGAAAATTATAAGGGGTCATAACTCAAAGTTATTGCTGATAAAACTGTCACACAGGAACATTAACTGCAGTGTCTGTAATAAATGGAATTGGTCTGATAAATATTTTTCTTTATCTCACTTGGACCTTTGGAACATAAAGCATATATATGGTATCTTTTTGTCAGTTAACTGAAATCGCTTTTCTAATTAGAGCTTTTATATAAATTCATGTTGACCAACCATTTGTTTGCTCAAGCATAGTTATTAGATTTACATCTGAAGACAATAGAAAGATGAAGTTATAGTTATATTTATAACTGTTTCAACATAAAAGATGTAAAACCAGACATATAGATTGAATAGGAAATTGCAAATAAAATAAGAAATTATGAGAATGTATATCAATCACAGTTTTCCCCTCCCCATTTTATTGCAACTACAAATGTATTTACAACTGGTAACTGTATAAAATATATATATAATACATAGCTGAGAGGGTGATAGAGAAGTTGTGCTATTTGATCTATTATACTTAATATTATGTTATTATTGTCTTTTAATATATTGATTTAAGATTAAAATCCTTGTCTTTTAAATTATTGTCTTCAATATTATTGGTTAATGACAGCTGATCTATGTTTTATAGAACATCATTCTCCAGCTACCGATAAATGATGTAAAACTGGAATTATAAGTTTGAGTATAACAATGATAGAAAAGCTAAACAAGCCCTATTTTGATACAGATTGCTTATACATATATTGGAAAATTCCATTTGGTACAGACTCAGCTCATATTCAAATATTGGTGGCATCATTTTAACTGTTATGTCCCTTTACAAATGGAAAAACTATCAAATTTGCCCTTTCCACATTCTTACTTTACTGGCCCTATACCAAATTAAATGAAACTTTTACATAACTCTTACTACCATCAAATACAGAGCAAGTTCAATCTTTAATATGTGATGTCACTTTCACCATTTTCAAGTTTTGTCCTATTGTAATTGCTAAATTTGTCATTTGCACACTCTAAACTTATTTTTGCCTAAACCAAATGTTATGAAACTTGTACAGAAGGCTTACTACCACAGATCAAAGTTTAAATTTGACTGGTGCAACTGATATTGTTCTCAAATTATGTCACTTGATAAATGGAATCTTACTGCATTTTCTGTATATTTACAAGCAGGGCCATTGATACATTCTTTTATTTTATAGTAAGTCTTCTTTATTTGTTCCTTAGAATGGTTTTAAGGTGGAAAAAAAAAAATGTGGTATGATTGCCAATGAGAAAACTCTTCACAAGAGACCAAATGACACAGAAATTAGCAACAATAGGTTACCGTGCAACATTCAACAATGTGCAAAGCCCATACCAGATAGTCAGCTATAAAAGGCCCTGAAATGACAAATGTATAACAATTTAAACAAGAAAACTAACAACCTATGAACAAAATAATGAATGAAAAACAAATATGTTTCACAGCAACAAATGATAACCACTGAATAACAGGCTCCTCAGTCCTGACTTTGGACAGACACATACATAATGTGGCGTGGTTAAACCTGTTGGATGGCTCCAAAACTGGAACAAACTATAAAAACCAGTGGAAATGGTTTGATACTTTAACCTTTTAATGGTAGCATTAAGTACAAAATGTATTTGCCTTTGTGTGAATTTCTCATGTACTGTGAGTATTAGATGAACAGTATTTTATTATGAGGTACCACCTCAGTGCTTCAATTAAAGAAAGTTCCTGGTTTGAACTATAACTGTATCAAACCAAAGACTTCTAGTGTTTTATGCTTCTCTGCTAGACAGGCAGAATTATGAATAAGACCAAAGACTGGTTAGTTCTAGGAGTCAGAATTAAGAGATAACTGTATTGTATTTGAAGCTTTAAGGACGTCCATCAGTAGTTTTACTGTTGCAAATTTAGTTTACCTGGCGACGCAGAGAGGAGACAGGAAAACGGTTATTTGGGACAGTAAAACTACCGATGGACGTCCGCTAAGCTTCAAATACAATACAGTTATCTCTATTCTAATGCAAAACAAGTTCATAATTAAATTTCAATCACTCTTTCAGTGTAAAATCTTCATTAAAGGAAATTCCACTAAAAGATGTTTTCTTCTTTGGTCCCTACACTAGGTGACGTCATAGGTATGCTTCCGTAGTCAAACATAAACATCAGGCGTTTTCTGGCTTCTGTGCTATTTCAGAATGTAATTAAATTTGATAAAAAGAAGATTTTTAGGTGCAACATGTGAGTTTCTTGGCTTATTATTGTAGAAATTACATGTCAATACATTCAGCAATTCAAAATGTCGGCTTCCTTTACAGACAATTAGATAGAGAATTTTAAGCTAACTGTCATCCAATCAGAACCATTGATATTAAATAATTTCATTAGAATTTAGAATTATAGGTAACATGTCTGGTTCATTAAATCACTTCAGGGTAAACCTGTTCATTTGACATATGATACCTGATGATTTCAATTGCATGGTTCAATAATCATTGTTAAGATTTTCAATGCTTAATAGGTCGTGCAGTTTCTAAGTTCCTGCATATGATTAACCAGATGCATCAGTTTATTTCTCCTTAAATATGTACTCTAAAATACAATAGAATTATTTCTGGATGAAAAGACACATTTTATAATAAAGAGGAATTTCATATGATTAAAGCTTCATGTGAAGCCACATTACATAATTATTGCATATTAAAGATATGTGAAAATATTGGCCATAAAATGCTTTTAGAAATTGAAATAAAAAATGAGGTCTCAAAGCTTTTTTGCTTGCTGTAACATTAAATAGAAAAAATACTGTACATTTCATTATAAAATTGAACAATCTGAGTTATCTCCTTTAATTAGTCTTTCAAATGCAAAATAGTAGGGGCGGATCCAGCCATTTTAAAAAGGGGGTCCAACTGTATGCTCCCATTCAAATGCATTGATTGTCCAAAAAAAGGGGGTTCCAACCCCCGGAACATCCCACCCCCAATAGATTTGCAAATGAATAGCCACTGCCATCAAAACTGCCAGCCATCTTATATATATAGCTCACTACACAAATCCTTGTATTGACTAATGAGTTGTTTAATATGCCTTTATAATAAGTAGGTTTATTCACAATCATAATGGATTTGACATGTGCAGATTTTTTAATTTTAGTTTTAAGTGGTTATATTTAACAATTCAAAATCATAATGGATTTGAAATGGGCTCATTTTTTTAATTTAAGTTTTAAGTGGGAATGTTTAGCAATGATTGACTTCATTGGTTAATTATACTTTAATAATAGTCACAACTGGAAAGAAGATAACTACAAGATATTGCAGAGAAATTTTCCAACCATACCTAAAAAACTTTTTTTTTAAGTACCCTCTAAGTACACCTAAAAATAAAAATATAAAGGAACCCGTGTTGTGCCCCAGACACACCTCCAAAATTGAGTACTCTCCCTTGTACCACATATGACCGAAAACAACAGGCAGACATTCTAAAGGTAAAGGTCATTTGAACCTCAGAACGTGGTGGTTGACAATCAAATCCTGTTATCTTAATTTCTTGTTGGACTACAGTCTACAATGGAGAGTTACAAACCATTCCCCCATATTGGTACAGATGCTACTCATGCTGGACAGGACCCTGACAAGTGGAAGTGCAGAGCTGTCGTTCCTTTGATTTCCATGTCGACAACCTTCAAGCAGTCAGCACCTGGTGAACATTCAGTGAGAATTTTTTTATTTTGCAATACATAATAAAGATAAACATACTTTAAGCTTGTGTTTTCAAAAGAAGACATTAATATTTATTTGCACCTTTTCAGTTCTGTTTCAAAGCAAAATACAGATCTTCATATTTAGGTCAATAAATAGAACAAGTGTATCTCATCTGTTCATTGGCTGGGATCTAGTCCAAATAATTATGATGTCTTCAAAGGCTATTTTGATTTTTTTGCTGTAACTTTTTCATACAAAGTCATAATGCTGCAGAATTTTTTTTGTCTGGACTTGGAGAGAGAATTTTTCTGCAGAACTTTGTGACCCAGTTTAGTCCTATAATATAAGACGCTGCAGGTTCATATCATTTACATTCAACGTTTTTTATCTGATATTTATTTTTTACTATTAATGATGAACCGCAACAGTTCAACATTGATACTAAGTAAAAAAAATCCAATAAAAAACGTTGAATGTAAACATGTTAAATGATATGAACCTGCAGCGTCTTATATTTTAGGACTATGTACAACCCTGTTTTGTTAGTGTCATGACATTTTTTTTGACAGCTAAAACTTTTGTACTATAATTCTTACCTTTTGTGTGTTTAAGGTTTAAAATATTTGTTCCCCTGATTTCTTAAGATCTTCACCCTTCAAGAGTTTTAGTTATCAAACTCTGGAAAAGTTGATGGACCAGAATTTTTCGAATGGTCTATTTATTATATATTGACTATTTGGACCATAAAATTTTATTTAGTTTGATAATTTATAGTCTGCAATAGAGAAGGATCTTAATTGGGTATTCAGGGAAACCATTTGAAAAATATATGGTCATTGCACATCTCAAATGGAGTTGTAACCACTTTTTATTATTTACTTTTGGATATTTCTGAAAATATTTTGCCCCATGCATCAAGCAACTGGAAAATTTTCCAAAAAAAACATAAATTAATTATAAACTTCTACTCCCTGAATACTAATGATATTACTTATCATCATTGATCACCAACTTTAACATTTCAAACAGACGTCATGATGATCCACATACCCAGAAGCCTAGGCTTGTGAAATTGCTTTCAGGCCTGTAAAACGATCTAGTCTCTAGGTACAACAGGCAGGGGCCGATCCAGCCATTTTGAAAAGAGGGGGTTCCTAACCCAGGACAAAGGGGGGTTCCAATTACATGTCCCCATTCTACTGCATTGATCGTCAAAAAAAAGGGGGGTTCCAACCCCTGGAACCCCCCCCCTTTCTGGATCCACGCCTGAACAGGCCAACATAATCTAACTAGAATTTTCCAAAAAATGAGCTCTGGGCCTGCAGATTTAAAAGTTTATTGTGAAGACTGCATTTATACCAATAGTTCTTAGTTTATTTGCAGCTAACATTTAGAAACAAGTCTTGGATAGGATATTTGAGACATCAATAATTTTGTCAAAAGTTCAAGGAATTTTATGAAATGATGCACAGGATTTAACTGAATCCTTTGCATATTTTTTTGGCAGTTAACATTAACCATGATTAACAAGGATTAAGATACATGCTTAAGTAAAGATTACTTTCTTAAATGTCAGAAAATTTACGAAATCTTGAAAGAAACTTATATCTATTAGGAGAGTTTTATATCTTATGATACTTTGACATTTGCCATTCCTTCTTCACTGTAGAATTATTTTAATTTCTAGGGATTTGAATATTCTCGAAGTGGTAATCCTACCAGAAACTGTCTTGAAGAGTGTATAGCTAAATTAGAAGGGGCTAAGCATGGTAAGTGTATTATAGATAATTAACAACCTAAGAACACTATTTTCAGGTCATATGATCCCATCATTCTTTCAGACAAACTTAGTCATGACAATTCACATTTAAAGGACCCAAACTCTGCCTCTCTGACAAAATGTCAGACAAAAATTCATTCGAGCAGACAGAAATTTTAAGATATTTATGTTTAACATATACTAAGCAGAAAAGTCCAAATTTCTCTTTAGGTCAGACAAACCCTAAAATAGTTTGGCACAGACTATTATGTGGAGATAACCTGGTGTAGAATTCTGACCAGTGATGAGGGTTACATCTATTTAACTGTTAAGGGTGATTATATATAAATTGACCATGTAGACATACATGTATCAACCTTCTTTGGAAATTAAACTGTAAATAAAATAGTTATTGTGCATGTGCAACAATATAAATGGGCATTACTTTTTTACATGTAAAAGTAAGTTGGTTAACAGAGTCATGAGTAGTACTTTAAATTTGAATAGTCAGTTTTTGTGAGTTCTATTACCTCTGTCAGTGTAAACATGATATTCTTTTATATTGTAGCTATGGTGTTTGCATCAGGATTAGCCTGTACATCAGCTATTACACATATGCTACAGGTTGGAGACCATATAGTCAGCATGAATGATGTTTATGGAGGTATGTTTATTGAAAATAAAATCCTAGAACTCATCTTTTGTAGAGCAGACTTTAAAATGAAAATATTTGAATAAGCCTAGCAGCTGTTAATGGTAAAAAATATATGATATGAATACACATAATTACAAATTGAATTATTTTTGTACAACAGTTTGAACAGTGAAATATATTGATTAATTGATTGTTATTTGCTGAATATCCTATAACAAAATTTGTATTTATATATTTTTATCATAAAACATCCTTTAAAGATAATAACACTGGAAGGCTCTTCAGTTATGATATCTCTATGGGCGATAGAAAATTTGAAAAAAAGAGATGGTCAGGGGCAGGGGCAGAAATTTTACCTCCCAATATTTTACCTTGAGAAAATGGATTTTTTATCATTTATATTAAGAATGTAATTCATTTTCCAGGAACCAACCGTTATTTTAAGCAGTGTGCCTCCAGGATGGGTATTGAAACATCATTTGTAGATTGTACTGATGCAATGAAAGTCCAGAAAGCAATCAAAGCCAACACAAAAGTAATTTAGAATACTGTTGATTCATTTATTTTCTTGGTTACTAATTTTATAAGTTACTACTCTAGTGTAACCGAGATACATTGATGCTGATACAATTCATATATAAATATTATTGAATTGTAATACATTGTAATATGTTCAATAATTTGTTTAAATTTTTACAAAATAGAATCTTATTGATATAATTGCATAAATATTACAAATCAAAAGGCTTATAGATAACAAGAATATTGTGTCCACAGTTAAAAGAATGTAGCATATCTGTAATAGCATTTGACTATTTGTTTTCAGATGGTATGGGTTGAAACACCCACCAATCCCACAATGCAGTTGGTTGATATAGAAGCTGTAGTAAATGTAGTACGCAGTACGAAACAGGATATCTTTGTAGTGGTGGATAATACCTTTATGTCATCCTGTATGCAGGTACAGTACATTTAATGTATTTTTAGATTAAGACATAAAAGATGGAAGAGAAAAACATTAGAACATTTAGGCATTGTATTCAGCAATGTTAAGCATTATAATAAAAATTCCAGATATTAATGAAAGAATGCGTTCAGTTAAATTAAATTGTATTCCCTCCCCCAAAACATTTTAATGATTTGTTCTGTTGTCAAAAATGTGAGTTTAAACAATTTTCCTCATATTTGTATTTTTTAATACTAAAAAGATATAGAGGGCTAGAGAATAAACTTAAAACTGGTATCATACCTTCAGCAGTGGTGGATCCAGGATAGAGTAAAGAGGTCATATTTCTTATGATTTATAAATTTGCTAAGGATAAAATTGTCAAAAAATATCGCCTCAATCTACTGGCTGGCTCTAATCTTTTTTTGTTGTATTATGCCTTCCCTTTTATTGATCTGCCCCTATACATATGTTTTTGTACAATAGCCAATGTTAACATGATTAATGACTTAATTACTATGCTGGCCAATTTTATGTTGATTTTACTATGCTGGCCAATTTTATGTTGATTATGACTAAATATAACAAATTTTACCAAATCTTTGTTGATTTTCCAGAGACCATTAGATTTTGGAGCCGATATAGTGATGCATTCTTTAACCAAATACATGAATGGTTAGTATAACTACATCTGCTTCAGTTATTTTGGATCATATACATGTACCTCCAATGGATTAATAAACTGATGGTAGACGATTACAGAAAGTCTTCACTATTATTCTATACAAGTTATCCGCTTTCATTTGATATCATTTATCTGATTTATTTGTTTTGTTTTAAATTGATGGTGAAAAAAAGAATTATTGTTAGAAGTAACAGATTATAAGTTTGTATTTGTTTTTGATTTACCTGTGTGAGTGAATTGTCTCCCTTTGATGAAGTTTTATGACAATGTCCTTTTGTTTGTTTAGGTCATTCGGATGCAGTAATGGGAGCCTGTGCAACAAACAGTGATGAAAAGTGTGAGAGAATAAGATTTTTACAGAATGGTATGTCAATGTTCTACACTTTGTTATTCAGAGTATATTTACCCGTGTAATTTATTGTTTTGATATTATCTGTAAACTTGTCATAAATCTGTACTACTTGATTTGGATAGTTTAATTTATTGATACCAAATGTCAGTGTAATACATTGTACTTTAATAGAAAAGAAAGGATAAGGTGTGTCAATTCATGACCTAAAATCACTCTATTTACATGAAATTATCAAAGGAACCAGGCTTGTATTGCTGTTTTTCCTATTGAAGTCATAATGAGGCATGCAACATTGAGCAAAATTCAACTTAAGTGCTAGAGATCTATCAAATAAATACCGTCATAACTAGTAATGGTGTAAAATTTAGTTTATCAAGTTACTAATGTGAGAAAGACAAATACATTGTGTTCAGCATTTTTCATACTGTCTGTCTATAGAAATCCTGAATATCTGTATAGCATACAGCTTATCTAATTTATTGTATTGTCATTGGTATGGAAACATATGATTGCTTCTAGTCAAATGTCATGAAGTCCTTGTAAATCAAAGTGAGATTGGATATAATGTTAAAAAAAAATTAAAGTCCAATGCCCACTATAATCTTAAAATTTTATAGGAATAATGTTCTCATTTTTACATTAAAACAGCCATAAAATGTTTCACAGCTAGAAATTAAAATTATCATGGTAAATTGCTCCTGTAAAAGAGTATTTTTATGTGTTTCATTTATATTTAAGCTTTTGGACCAGTCCCTTCACCATTTGATTGTTTCCTGGTTAACAGAGGATTGAAAACTTTACATGTTAGAATGAAGGAGCACATGAAGAATGGTTTAGCTGTAGCAAAATACTTAGAAAAACACCCTAATGTTGAAAAAGTCATCCATCCAGGTATGTCATCAGTTAAAGGAGGAAAGCATCATGTTGTGAGATTTGCCGAGGACATTTTGCTACGGGCGAAATTGTACAGCATTGACATCTTGTTCTGCTTTATTAACTAATCTGGGGCAAGATTTATTGAGGGTTTATTGTGTTCTTTATTGTTTTTAATTCATTTGACAAGCAATAAGGTATAATGCATTCTCATATTATTTACTGTTGATATTTCCACTATTTGACTCATTAAGAGATGTTATTTTCACCATAAGTCATGTTAAGTGATGTTTAATAATGGATTTCTTATAGCAACTATACATCATATTCATTTGAAGTTTGGCTTTTAGCATGAAATTGTTGCGTTGTTAGGAGTAGTTTCACCTTAACACCTGGTTCTGATATATAATATCTTTTATCGCTATTTTGTGCATTTTTCCTTTGATCTGTTTTTGTGATAATTTTTCATATAATGCTACTCGCTTGAGATGGAAAGTTATCGCTAGAAACTAAGGAGGCACTGGCATTGTTGATGAAATTGACGACGTCGTCATATGTTAAATAGCAATTAACAGATTATCATTGGTCATCTCAACGATAATCTATAATTATAAGAATTTGAATGACTAGTGTTGTATATAGCTAAGTGTTAGATAATCATGCCATGCATTTTTTTAGATTTTTTCCTGGTTATATGCTTTGAATAGTTCCTCTACATGTATATATCATATTTTTGGCTATCTTTTTGTGACAGATCTCTTAGAAACTCCTAGTAGCAGGTAATGTTTTATAAATTGAAGCATTTGATTTTTTTTCTCCATACAGGCCTACAGTCACATCCACAACATGAACTAGCCAAAAGACAAATGAGAGGGACCAGTGGTATGGTTACTTTCTTTATCAAAGGAGGACTAGAGAATTCTAAAGTTTTCCTTCAAAATCTCAAGGTGAAGTAAATGATGTAAAACTGATTTTAACCAGCAAACATTAATTGTTTAAAAACAAAATGTGGAGAAAGACATTTAAAAAAAGGCACTAGTGTTACATATTCAGTCATACTGACCAAATGTATGTCCAGGATGTTTACATAGATTTGATAAGTGACACTTTATTTCAATAATTTTTAATCAGATTTAAAAGGGTAAATGTAGGGCTTTCATATAAAAAAAAAATCAAATAGAACGTTATATTTTTAATATAATGTAATTTTCAAATTATCATTTAAGATTTTGAGTCATTGCATTTAAAAATTCTATTCAAACAATGTCTCACCTCTTTTACAGGTTTTCACCCTAGCTGAGAGTTTAGGAGGATTTGAAAGTTTAGCTGAACTTCCGTAAGTTTTACTCAAAACAACTTGTATGTAGTTTATTGGACATGTGATGATAGAACTTTTAGGAAGAATGTTCCAGTTACCCTTGTAAATTATTTATAACTTTTTTCAATAGTTCCTTTTAAAAAATGCTTGTTATCAATGATTATTTCATTTTCTGAAATATTTTCTAGACCTTTCTGTTCGGATTATTTTCATCTTAGACTACATGACTTAGATTGGTTCTACTCAATTTGAAATGTTTGACTACTATTTTCTGCCTTTTGATTTATCTGTAATTTACAAATAGGTTAGTAAGAAATTTAACACAATCAGTAAAGGGGATTATGATATTTTAAAAAATGCAAGATGCCTAGGGACAAACCTGCTACTTGGGTTATACATAGATGCCAACCATTACGATTTTTGCGTAGTTTTTCCGATTTTGCGATAAATACTACGCTATTACGGTAAAAGTCGAATAGTTACGGATTACCAATCATCGCCGTTCAATTTTGTAAAACGCCAATGTAATGCTTCCGGTTTCTCGGGAGTTATCAACCTATTGTTGAGTAACTAACTGACTTCCGAAGAGGCAAACTTGCATTTATGAAGTAGCTTTCCCCCTTTCTCTACTTCTCCTTGACAAAACGAAAATGTACGAGTCGAGAACATCTGAACAATAAATGAATGGAATACATACTACAGACAACATGTTAAACGACAAATTTGCAACCACTTGTCAGTAATTTTTATTGGTAAATGCACGTTTATGAAAGATTACTGAAAACTTTTCAAAAATACGGAAAATTTGATAGTTTGTTACTGATAGTGTCAAAAGGGGGTTGGCATCTATGGTTATAATTTTATTTGGATAAAAAGGAGATGCGGGGTGAATGTCATTTAGACAGATACACAATTAAACGAAATAGCATCTAGAGGTCAACATATAGTTATCAACCATAGACAGATGTCAAAACAAGATGTCTAGCTTTTAATTGTCTCTTGTCGAATTTTTTTTTTAATAAAATTAACAGAAACTATCAAAGGTAGCAGTCTACTCCAAATTCTTCCAATAGCTTAAAACATTAAGAAATAATATTAATTACATATTTGTACCACTGACAAGTTTTTTTACCTGAACAAGCGTAGGAAAAGGTTTTTGGGTAAAACTAGTTTTGTTTTAAGATCTCAACTGTATTCACGATAAATGAATCAATGATATCCATCTATTCTTATAGGTCCATAATGACACATGCCTCTGTACCAGAATCAGAAAGAGCTGAGTTGGGAATTTCAGACCAACTTATACGTCTGTCTGTAGGAATTGAAGATGAAGAAGATCTATTAGAAGATTTAAAACAGGCACTTAAGGCAGCTTCAGTGGTAATAAAAACCTATCTGTTTGTAGAATGAATCATAAACATATAAATAAGAAAACACAACCTGTAAATAGAATATGGAATTGAAGTTTGGTAACTGATTTTATTGTCGAGCCTGCAACTTTTGTTGCAGAAAGCTCGACATAGGGATAGTGATCCGGCGGCGGCGGTGGTGTTAGCTCACTTCTTAAAAGCTTTATATTTTAGAAGGTAGAAGAACTGGATGCTTCATACTTTGTATATAGATGCCTCATGTTACGAACTTTCCATCAGTCACATGTCCAATGTCCTTGACCTCATTTTCATGGTTCAGTGACTACTTGAAAAAAAAGTTAAGATTTTTTGTAATGTTAAATTCTCTCTTATTATAAGTAATTGGAGAACTATATTTGGTATGTGCGTACCTAGCAAGGTCCTCATGCCTGTCAGACAGTTTTCACTTGACCTCGACCTCATTTCATGGATCAGTGAACAAGGTTAAGTTTTCGTGGTCAAGTCCATATCTCAGATACTATAAGCAATAGGTCTAGTATATTCGGTGTATGGAAGGACTGTAAGGTGTACATGTCCAACTGGCAGGTGTCATCTGACCTTGACCTCATTTTCATGGTTCAGTGGTTATAGTTAAGTTTTTGTGTTTTGGTCTGTTTTTCTTATATTATATGCAATAGGTCTTCTATAATTGGTGTATGGAATGATTGTGAGGTGTACATGTCTAGCTGACAGGTGTCATCTGACCGTGACCTCATTTTCATGGTTCAGTGGTCAAAGATCAGTTTTTGAGTTTTGGTCTATTTTTCTAATACTTTATGCATTAGGTCAACTATATTTGGTGTATGGAAATATTTTATGATCTATATGTCGGTTACACAGGTTTTATTTGACCTTGACCTCATTTTCACGGTCTATTGCTAAGTTTTGAGTGTTTGTGTTTTGGTCTGTTTTTCTTTATTTATAAGCAATAAGTCAACTATATTTGTTGTTTTGAAGAATTGTTAGCTGTACATGTCTGCCTGGCATGGTTCATCTGACCTTGACCTCATTGTCATGGTTCATTGATCAATGTTTCATTTTCTTGGTTAATGTTGAGTTTATGTGACAGTTGTAATAAAGCTTTATATTTAGGTCTATCAAGATAGTATCAAGGATTAGTAAAGAAGGCGAGACATTTCAGTGTGTGCACTCTTGTTTCAAAATATATGTGGTCCATTTTAAAGAAATTATAAGATTAAAGACGTGCAGGAAAATATTACAGCTAGATGGCTAACACCTTTTAATCTTCAGCATTGTTTAGGAGAGCTTCTCAAATTTGTTTTGCCTTTATGTCCTATACATGCTAGATAGTTGTGCTGTATTTAAAGGTTAAATTCTCGAGCTAAAAAAAAAATCGTGTTTTGTTTCCTGTTTCAGATTTTGTCTCATCTGCAATGAAATAAAATGAAATATTTGGTAATCATAAATGAGACTGCAAACCAACAACAAAAGTTAATCAAACTAAATATCTAGAATTTGCCCTGTGGGTTTTATATGCTGTATAGTAAGCATTCATCTGTCTAAAGAGCAGCTATGAATTGGCTTCCCAAATTTTCTAAATATACAGAGCTGAATTAATCATTGAAACAACACAAAATTCTCAACATGTGAAGAAAAATACAATGATAACCACAATATTATCCCTGATTTGTTTCTAACGTTAATGTATTTATTGAATATTTGTGATGTTTTATTTGTATTGTTTCCCCACTCATTCTGTATTTTTGTTTTGCAGGTGTAAACTTTTTTCTTAACAACTCAGGGGAACAGATCACCATTCCATAGTATACTTTTGCGGATCATATATGTGAATGATTTATTATCACTACTGATTTCTATTAGTTCTAGAAAGAAAAAAACATTTTATTGTATTGGAGATGATACTAGAACATTTTTTTTCTCTTTTCAGTTTTGTTATACTTTATAATCCCAAATCAGTGCTATACTGTTGTTCTTTGTTGTGTCACTTTTTAAGAACAGAAAATTAGATCATGTATATCTCTGTTTGAAATATTCATATTTTAAGAACTGTTATTCAAATCTAAGAGTAAACGGATAATTCTTTATGTCAATAAGAAAAAAATAATGAATAAACAACAATGGAACAAACAGATGGACACAAAAAAACTATATATGTTTATAACTATGTAATACGTTAATCATTTTGCATGGGTTTTTTTTTTAAAAGAAATGTGATTTTGTAATTCAATCAATGTCAGAATTTATTACGTGACTTGAAGTTTTAAGAGATCCTTCATATATAAATATAATCAGATTTGACCAGAAATTTGACTTACTTTCTATACTACAAGATTTTATATTCAAGTCAAAGGAAAACAAATAAATCCATTCATATATTATCTTTTTAGAAGATTTGTTTTTTACAAAATCCTATGATTGTGCAATTACTTTGACAATCCTGATATGTGATCACAATTCACCAAAAATGATTGTAATAATGCCTGCATTATTTTTGTTATAAGAATCTCATACTGGTTAGAAGTATTTTTGTTAATCTATTTTTAAGCAACTTGAGTTATTATTTATCAAAGTACTTCTACAAGTCTATTTGCATAATTTACATTTAAAAAGTGCTACAATTGTTTCTGTTATTGTATTTAATAAATGTTTTATTCAAGCGTTAAAGTTGTATCAAATCTGATCATTTGACACTGTCTGTTGTTCTAAGGGACCACACTTATTCTGACAAGTGTATACATTTTGCTTTTTGTCTGATATTTCTGTATTATAAAATATGTGGGTTGTGTTTCTTTGTTAAAAGTAAAATTATTAAAAATAAGTCTTTTGCAATTTTTTGTTATATACTTATATCTCTGTGCATATTTGACTTTATGTTATTTAGTAACAACAATATCAAAGATGTACAGTATGAGTTTAACTAAGGGTTGCTATCATCACAACCAGATTAGATCTAAAATATCATAAGACATTTGCAAATTAATTTAGAATTGGATATATACATTTGTATGTTGGTGACTATTTACACAGTTGCATATTAGCTTTGTTTACACATTTTGGGAATACAATTAATGAAATCATTTAGTCGTTATTTTTATAAAATGAGAAGTTTGGTGTATGTCCATGAGGATATATCCATTTACAGTTGAAAAAATAATCAAAAGTCTTCTTGAGGTCAATATACCATCTGAAACAATATAATAGATAATTAACCCTTATTTCTTAATTACACAACACGTTTGTCAAAGTTCCAGATTTTGCAGATTAATATATAGTTTGTAGTTTTTATACGACCGCAAATTTTGAAAAATTTTTCGTCATATATTGCTATCACGTCTGCGTCGTCGTCGTCGTCCGAATACTTTTAGTTTTCGCACTCTAACTTTAGTAAAAGTGAATAGAAATCTATGAAATTTTAAAACAAGGTATATGACCATAAAAGGAAGGTTGGTATTGATTTTGGGAGTTTTGGTCCCAACATTTTAGGAATTAGGGGCCAAAAAGGGCCCAAATAAGCATTTTCTTGGTTTTCGCACTATAACTTTAGTTTAAGTTATTAGAAATCTATGAAATTTTGACACAAGGTTTATGACCACAAAAGAAAGGTTGGGATTGATTTTAGGAGTTTTGGTTTCAACAGTTTCGGAATTAGGGGCCAAAAAAGGGCCCAAATAAGCATTATTCTTGGTTTTCGCACAATAACTTTGGTTTAAGTAAATAGAAATCAATGAAATTTAAACACAATGTTTATGATCACAAAAGGAAGGTTGGTATTGATTTTGGGAGTTTAGGTCCCAACAGTTTAGGAATTAGGGGCCAAAAAGGGACCCAAATAAGCATTTTTCTTGGTTTTCGCACCATAACGTTATTAAAGTAAATAGAAATCTATGAAATTTAAACACAAGGTTTATGACCATAAAAGGAAGGTTGGTATTGATTTTGGGAGTTTTGGTCCCAACAGTTTAGGAAAAAGGGGCCCAAAGGGTCCAAAATTAAACTTTGTTTGATTTCATCAAAATTGAATAATTGGGGTTCTTTGATATGCCGAATCTAACTGTGTATGTAGATTCTTAACTTTTAGTCATGTTTTCAAATTGGTCTACATTAAGGTCCAAAGGGTCCAAAATTAAACTTAGTTTGATTTTGACAAAAAATGAATCGGTTGGGTTCTTTGATATGTTGAATCTAAAAATGTACTTAGATTCTTGATAATTGGCCCAGTTTTCAAGTTGGTCCAAATCTGGGTCCAAAATTAAATTTATTTGATTTCATCAAAAATTGAATAAATGGGGTTCGTTGATATGCCAAATCTAACTGTGTATGTAGATTCTTCATTTTTGGTCCCGTTTTCAAATTGGCCTACATTAAGGTCCAAAGGGTCCATAATTAAACTAAGTTTGATTTTAACAAAAATTAAATTCTTGGGCCTCTTTGATATGCTGAATCTAAACATGTACTTAGATTTTTGATTATGGGCCCAGTTTTCAAGTTGGTCCAAATCAGGATCTAAAATTATTATATTAAGTATTGTGCAATAGCAAGTCTTTTCAATTGCACAGTATTGTGCAATGGCAAGAAATATCTAATTTCACAATATTGTGAAATAGCAATTTTTTTTTTTAATTAGAGTTATCTTTCTTTGTCCAGAATAGTAAGCAAGAAATATCTTATTGCAAGAATTTTTTTTAATTGGAGTTATCTTTCTTTGTCCAGAATCAACTTAAATCTTTGTTATATACAATATACAATGTATATTCACTTTTTACTACCAACTGATAAATTGAAATGATCTTTACCATTCAGTGATAACAAGCAGTTTTTTTACATCTTAATATTTTATGATGTATTTAAATGAGTAGTTATTGTTGCAAACTCCATTAGAATATTTTAATTGAGATTAGTTTTGGAATAAGGGAAAGGGGGATGTGATTAAAAAATTGGGTTCAATTTTTCTCATTTGAAATTTCAAAAATAAAAAGAAAATTTCTTCAAACATTTTTTTGAGAGGATTAATATTCAACAGCATAGTGAATTGCTCTAAGAGAAAACAGATTTTTTTAGTTCATTAGAACACATTCATTCTGTGTCAGAAACCTATGCTGTGTCAACTATTTAATCACAATCCAAATTTAGAGCTGAATCCAGCTTGAATGTTGTGTCCATACTTGCCCTAACCGTTCAGGGTTCAACCTCTGCGGTCGTATAAAGCTATGCCCTGCGGAGCATCTGGTTGTCTTTGAAATGAAAGAGATAGTCAGCTGTTTCCTGTTCGAAACAGTTAATTCCAATGTCTACTGATAGCTTACTGTTTTGCTGATGCTGAAAATGTATGTGGGTTTTTTTAATTTCCCATTTGTATAAGGGAGATAATTGGCTTCTTTTGGTTTACACAATGCCATTTCCAGTATCTGATAGTTTAGTTTCACTGATTCTGAAAAAAACATGTTTTTATGAATTTCCTGTTGGAATAAGGGGAGATAATTGGCTTCTTCTGCTGTACACAATGCCACTTCCAGTGTCATATGGTAGCTGATGTTACACTTATTTAAAAAAAAAAATGGGAAGTTTGTTAATACTTTCGCTTGAAATAAGGGAGATAATTTGAAACTCCTGATTACATATGATAGGTAATTTGATTATTTTACACTTATTCCAAAAAATATTGTTTCTAGATACTCTAAATGAAAGAAGTAAAGAAATAAGTACCTCTGGTCTACATAAGGTCACTCGCAGTGAACCTTTTAAAGTCATATATATAAATTAGAAGATGTGGTATGAGTGTCAATGTTGATTGATTGTTGGTTGCTTAACGTCCAGTGGCAAATATTTCATACATATTCAGGACAAGAACAGGTTAACAATAAATACAATAGGTAGGTCTTGTCATAATAGAGGCCATATTGGATGATGGTCTGGGAAATTTGGACTGCCACTGGAAAATGAGGATATATTGGATAGGGACAGAAATTTTGCCTTGCAACAGGCCACCTACAGACCCCTCAAAGAGTTGTTGTAAGGGTTCTCAATGTGCAAAGAGCGTGGCACTCTCTTTGCTCGTGACTGCGAACTTGATACATCCCGCACAGCCAAACGGACAATGTTTGTCAATGAGACAATCCTCCATCCAAGTCACAATGTAAAAAGTAAACAATTATATGTCAAAATGGAGCCTGGGCTCACACCAGGTCTTACAACCTATTTCAAAAAACCTTATGACTTTATCATATACCAGAACTTTAAAGCGAAGGTCAAAATCTGGAATGTCAAATTGACTTTTGCCCCTGGCCTCAATTTAAATGGTCAAAGGCTATTGATCAAGAAACAAGACCTGAGGTGTTAAAAAGTTACATGTATACAACAAAAGAGCTATTTTACAAATTAAATGATTTATTGTTTAATGTCACCAGAGTGCTTTGGCCTTCTTGTAGTTGTGTTTTGTCAAGTCAGGCAAAAACCTTTTCGTTGATAACTTTTGCAGTTTCTGAGGAGTTGAGATAATAAGCAAAGATAACGATTTAGATATTGACCCTGACCTATGACCATGACATCAGTTTCTTACCTATAAACTATAAGAACCTCTATCAATAGGTCTCTATGACATAGTGTTTATGAGTTACATCAACATACCAATTGTGTGAAACCACAAAACAGAGAAAACTTATTACATGTAACCAGATCACTTGGGTCCATATTGAACAGGTTATTCTGAGAAAGTTACAATCTTTTTGGAGAAAAAAATAGCAATATCTTATACAGTGTCTCAGGAAAAGCCATGATTACAAAAACAGTATTTTTGGTGATAACTCCAATATGGTAAAGTCGTGTAGGTGAGTTTTTTAAAAAGGACAAAAACCAGTCCATTTATATCAAACATTTAAATGGATTAAAGCTGATAGAGGGAGAAATATATAATTAAACCAAATCAATTTAGAATTATTATCATTTTATCTCCTGTTAGGTGTGAATGGAACTTCTACAGATGAAGAAAATGGATTTGGGGTCAAAGGTCAAGGTCACTGTTAGACTTTTCTTAATAGAAAAAATGGTTTGAGGATGGTAACTTGAGTTTTACTATATTCACTAGAATGTTACTTAATCCTTTTTACAAATTGAGTATGTAAAATTCCAGACTGTCTGTTTATGTTCATTGCAAAAACAAAGTCCATCTATCAGTATAAAACTGAAAAATGATAAAAATGTAGTTAAAAAAAGCTTCAGACACTATCTCTTTACAGAGACATATAGATATGTCTGCTTTTAATCACAAAAAAAAATTGCTGCCAAAGCTTCTTAAAATTCAAACTACAATTATGTGTAAAATACAAAGGCATTTGTTTCTGATTTTTTTTTAGCTTTAAGGTGATTTTTTCAGATTCAGTATTTCTGTGGTAAAATCCAGAAAAATTGTGAAAAAATATTTTTTCAGAAAATTGTTCTAAATAATGCGTTGAACATAAAAGGGCTTCTTTCCTAATTACTTAAAATTCCCTGAAGGCTTGATGCCAGTATTATAATATCCTTGCATACTGTATTTAAGTGCTAAGCTAGATCAAATATCTTTTTCTGTGCATCCTTTATAAGTATGTTGCAAAAATACGTTTTTGGATTACAAATATATCCAAAGTTTTAAACAATATAATACAGAAACATATTAAATGTGACATCCCAAGATTAAATTATCAAAAAATTAAGTGTCTAAAATATTTTGTGAAAAAAAAACTTTAAAAAATCAAGGACAGATTATTTGATTTAATTTAATAAGACAATTTGTGTTATGGCAGGATTTTGCAAGAAAATGAGGCTCTTCACCACTATTTTTATTTGATATTTCTGAAATATTAATGAAAACCAGTTCTCTCATTGAATGTTGACCAATTATATTGTTTAATTTATCCTCAAAAGGAAAAAAATAAGTTTCCCCTATATAACATATAAATATATATAATAAATATGCTTTCATTGATTTCAATATATTTTAACAAAAAAAAGTCTGAGACCCCCAGTGTTTTATTTGGAATTTCATAGTACATTGACACAAGATTTTAGAAAAATCTATAGTCGAACATTTAGATATCACAACAACCTTAAATCATGTGAAAAAAACTTAAATCAGTTTGTCAGAAAAATGAAGATTTTTTCCCGTTTTTTTGCTCTGAGTATTATGCTAATAAAAAAAACTTCTGTTCAAATTTCATAAAAATTACTATAATCATTTGACCAAATTATTGATATAAAACAAAATAATACAACTGCAACAATTGCCAATCCACCATTGAATGTAGATAGTTTTAAAAGTTTGTACCCCCTTATTTTAATATTGTAGCCATCAGATTTTTTTTTATATTGAATGATCGAAATTCTATTTTAAAGAATCCATGTTTGCAAAGTTAGAAATGATGCCCTGTGAAAGGAGCTTTGCTGTAAATTTACATTTTAATAGCAAACAAACCATTACAATATTATAATTGCTTTATTCATTTTTAAGGCAACACTTATGTCATGCAAGCAAAGTAAACACACTTATTAGATCTTATTAGGTTTTATCTACACATGACCGACTCATGACCTCCACAATTCAATTTTAGGATATCCTTATTCAAATACTATTTCAGTCCGAATTCAGGATATCCGTACCAAGGATTTGTATTTGTATATAAATCTTTACCCATAACTCATCGAGGACCTTCTGCAATATTTCCAGACCTCCATACACCTCTAAGATATCCTTAATATTTATGGGGGGCAAGGAGTTTAACTGTTATGCTTTAACTGAAAATTGGAATGTTAGCATTTTAATAGCAAATCTTAAGTAGAAATTGAAGATAATTCAACATTGTGACTTGAATGGAAAGTTGTCTCATTGGCACTCATGTTCTAATCACATCTGCTTATATCTATTGGCCCGGTCTTTCAACTTGTGATATGGAGGTCACGTATTTGCAAAAAGATTTCTGTCTAATTCTTCACATAAACATATTTAAATAGACCACTTTCGAGTTCATCCGTCACCGGCAAAAACTCGTCAATTATGCACGCCTTTGTGACGTCATTTACCAGATAGAGGGGCTCGCCTGTATCCCTGCACTATTTACGTTCATCAAGCGTCTTGGTGATCGTCTTTGTGCAGGATAAACTAGAAATAATGGTTGCTCTGTAGGTACTTACTGACAATTCCCTAATGACAGCAGTGTTGATTGTCAATTTTGAGAATTCAATTTGCCGAATAATTCGTACATTATAGAATTATAGTTTTCCAACCACTAGTCTCGATCATCCAGCCGCTTTATTTTTCATAGTAGAGCGTCTGGATGACAAGTGATATAAAAATGGTAATTTATGACATTCGGAATAGTATCGGATTTTTTAGCTTGTATTTAAAGATAATGTCTAAGACGAATAACCAAGAAGTTGGTTATTGACTTCGGAAGAAATTATATTACGATAATACTATTGAAAAGCCCGAGTGTACCGATTGTTGTTTAAAGCTATTTATATTTTTCTGTGACGACATACAAGTCGTGGAAAACACCAGACAGCATGGCTTCCATCACCGCAAAGGAAAATAACAGCACATCAAACTTTGGTAAGATATAATCATGATATAACAACACAAACTGTTACATACATTTTAATATAACCTGAAACACCGAGTAGTTATATTCTTTCATGCATGTCCGTGCTACGCAAGCAAGTTAATAATATATATAATAAATGGCAATTTTTGTATTGACTGGGACCACTCGAACAGTCGTGTGTGTGTACGCTATATTACATTTTGTGGTTGATTTGTATTATCTTTAACTTTATAAATACTTTATTGAAAAGTGCTATGAAATATGAACTTCATCCAGGATAAGTTTGTTGTATCTGTCTGCAATGTATAATGGAGTACGCATTTTGATATGTGTAAAAAAAAGGGGAGGAATGATGCGCAATGTTGTACACATTTAAAAGAGGGAACGCATTCCAAAACCATTAGCAGAAGAAAACCAAACAAAGTATATCTAGAAGATGCCAATTTGAACATACACCAAAAGGTGTAAACGATTTGTGCTCGATTTGTTTTTAAACAAATCGTTTAGCTTATATAAACATAGAAGAAGTGGGACACATTGTTATAAAAAGTAATTTAAATATACTGTTAGTAACCAAAGTCTGGACTGGTCAACTGGACAATACTTTTTTTGCACTTTTAAAAGGCATTTTTTCCACACTCACAAAAAATCATAAAAGAATACATGCAATGTTGTCGGTGAATAGGCAATTGGCTTTCTAAACCTTAAAATAAAACCATGGCATGAGGAAAACACTGAAAATTCGATTTTATGCAAAACAATAGATCCAGCATCAATGAAAGGAGGTCTCAATGAGGCAACAACCGGTGACTGATCCCAGTGATATACATTACCAAAAGTAGACATCAACTTAATTAAGAGGACATACTGTTGACTTAAACAAAAATTGAGAATAAAAGTACCAAAAGGTCAACCTTATACTAATAAGAAGATGTGGTATGAATACCAATGAAACAGTTATCCACCCCGAGTTCAAACAAGGTGGATGTGAGCACTTAAAGGCAACGATGTGGCCTTCAATAATGATAAAAGTTCATGCATGATTTTGATAGAGAATCAAGTGACAAACAGGGAATGTGTCAAAGAGACATCAACCCGACAAAAGAACAGGAAACAACCCAATACCACCAATGGGTTGTGTCATCAACACAGCGAGATAATCTTGCATGCCGTAGCGGGATTCAGCTTGCACCAAGACATTTTAAAATGTATATTTATATGTTTTTTCCAAACATTTTGTTTTTCATATATGCTATGCTGGTGACTAAAAATTAATATGATTTTAACATTTACTTTCTTTTGTAGACAAACCAATGAAGATTTCTGGACACAGATATTATGTGTAAAATGTGAAGAATTAAAAAAAAATCTATAATACTTGAATTTTTATTGTATCATAAACAGCTCCAATTTTATAAGAAAAAAAACCAAAGATTTGGTTTGAATTACTGAAGCTGCAAGCAATCATTATAATCACAGTATAAAAATTATTCTGACAGCAACCATAAAGCGAAAAAAGGTACACAGACATTCATTAAGTAATTAAAACAAAAATCAAGAATCACATTGTTGTCAGATATGTCAGAGAAATTAAACAAATCAAAAATCATATAAGAAATTTAACAGTTTTCACGTTTGAATTGTATCTCATTTACATGTCTGGCCCTTCTCAGTTATTTATATGGTATGGAGTTTTCTTAATATTGAAGTCCCAGTAGTGATTATATTTGCGAACATCCATATGTCATTTGAACTTTGCTAGGTTGTTGCCTCATCAGCAATCATACCAATCTACTTATTTTATATAAAGGTTCACATGTACAGGAGAATTTTTGTGAAGCTGCCCTTAAATACATGATGGATATTGGAATAAAATTCGTATTACGTGTGAACTCAGCATAATAGTTTGTAGTAGTAGAATACACTTTTCAGTTATTTTTTTTACAAGTTATGCAGTATGGGACAAATCCCATTCCATCTTTTCCATGTGATTGATTCAAACATGTATTCAAAGAGTATTAAATTGGGTTTCATGAATGACTGGTTAACTTATGAATTTCTTCATGGACACGGAGACTGACAAAGTGGTATTGTGTGAAGATTGGTCCCTAAATGTTTTCTTCCCAAAAGGATTAGGCAATATAGATTATTGTGAAACATTCAGACTATTCTGTCGTTTGCAATTTTAAGATCAGTTAATTTTGTAAATAAAAAGTTGGCTCATTGTATGATCTCACTGATCTGCCAGTAAAAAGTTGTTATAGAGGATTTTCTACATTGAAATCTTAGTATTTGTATGGGTTGTTTTTCTTTCCATAAACGTAACCTGGTCTGTGCTTTTCGAGTTAGGTAAGTGCGTCAGATATCTGAAAGATTATATAAAAAGGAAAGCATAAATTATAACAAGGATTTACAGAAATAAGAATAACGAGACAAAACTAAGAACAAAGGGGGAAAATAAAGAATACAGACTAATGTGGATACAATATAGATCAATATACCGACTGTTGGTTGCTTACAACATCAAGTGGAAAATAATTCACAGAATAGAGATTGTATGCTATAATACAAAAATATAGAAAAATGACATTTTATCTCGAGCATTTTATAGTATGAAGATAAGAGAATATTAAACGTGGTGTGTTATAATATACAAAAAGATTGATTTTGGGTTGCTTGGTTATCGTCTTGTGGTAAATATTGGTATTAAATGTTCAGGACTGAAAAAATGACAATAAATATAAAGATGAGGTCCTAGATTATAGGCCGTTCGGGATACATGTCGGAGAAACTTTAATTTACCAGAAAATTAGGGTATATTGTTTGGCTTTATGTACAACGGTCCACCTATACGGATCCCTGGTCTCTCTTAGCGCATAGTGGAGCGTGATACCCCCTTATACACAAACAGTGGCTGATCCAGACCTTGTTATAATGAGGGTACTCTACAGTCATGCTACACTGTTTCTTTATATAATCAATCAAATTTTTCTCACGAAAAAAAATTCTGACTTTTTAAATATTTTTTTTACATGTGTCACAAAATTCTGGAAAAAGACCACCGCTATTAATTACAGTTTTCGATCGTTCTTTTAAATTTGCCCATATGCAAGTTGGACAAAATAGGGTCAACTACAAAATGTCAGTTTTAATAAACACATAACTTTTATACATGCAACGTTACACTGTTTACTGTTTGTATTAATTGTTTTTAAATAGAATGGGTTACCGGAAGTGCTATTTAAAGACATGTTCTATATTTAATTATTTGTTACGCCCCCTATAAATATCTGACCAGTCCGGTTAATCACCCCAGACGCTATATTTAAATATGCGTCTGGGTTATCGAGACTATCCAACCACTCGCTCAACATTGGAAGGAAGTGACGACGCCCCTAAACGCACAAATGACGGTGATAAAGGCGCGTATAATTGACGAGTTTTTTCCGGTGACGGATGAACTCGAAAGTGGTCTATTGGTCGGGTCCAGGACCATTCCAGTATACAAAACTTATAATAAATTCCATTGTCTGTGAACATGTTTTTAGATGTATAATTTTGAACAAATTATAATTTGTACAAAAAATTAGTACACATTATAGTTTGTATTTTGACTTTGTACACATTTTTCTTATAAATTATAACAATCTTTTATTCGTAAGCAATACCACAGTGTAGTCTCGATAACCCAGACGCATATATATAGCGTCTGGGGTGATTAACCGGACTGGTCAGATATTTATAGGGGGCGTAACAAATAATTAAATATAGAACATATCTATATATAGCACTTCCGTTACCCCCATTATATTTAAAAATAACAACAGTAAACAGTGTAACGTTACATGTATATGTAACTATTAAAACTGACATTCTTGTAACTGATCCCACAACTGAACAAACCCCTGTGGTTGATCCTATGTTGCCCAACTTGCAGATGGGCAATTTTAAAAGAACGATCAACAGCTGTAATTAGCGGTGATCTTTTTGTCTGGATTTTGTACACATGTAAAAAAAAATAAAGAAAGACGATTTTTTTTCGTGCGAAAAATTTGGTTGATTACATTAGGAAACACTGTAGTATGACTGTATAGTGCCCTCCTTATAACAAGTTCTGGATCCGCCACTGGTCGCGTATAGAGGATTACACGTCGCTAAGAGAGGGATCCGTAGGTGGATCGTTGTACATAAAGCAATACAATATACCTCAATTTTCTGGCGAGTTATAATTTCTCGAACATACACCCGAAACGGGCTATAATTTAGGACCTCATCTTTATAATTATTGTTATTTTTTTCGTCCTGAACATTACCATTATTTACCGCATAACCAAGCAACCCAAAAGTCAATCTATTTTCATATTAAAACACACCACGTTTAATAGTCTCTTATCTTCATACTATAAACTACCATTTTTCTCTTTTTTGATATTAAAGAACACCACTATATATATTCTCTATTCTTTATATTGTATCCACATCGTCCTGAACATGCATGAAATATTTGCCACTTGACCTTACTGAAGCAACCAACAGTCGGTATATTGTTGCCACGTTAGTCTGTATTCCTTATTTTCAATTTTAATCCATTTTTCTTAGTTTTGTCTCATTCTTATTTCTGTAAATTCTTGTTTTAATTTATGCTTTCCTTTTTATAATAATCTTTCAGATATCTGACGCACTTACCTTACTTGAAAAGCACACATCAAGTTACGTTAATGGAAAGAAAAACAACAAAAATGATTACAATGGTGAAAACCTTGCTCAACTTATCACTGGCAGATCAGTGATATCACACAATGAGTCAACTCAATTTTTAATTACAAAATTAACTGATCTTAAAATTGCTAACGATAGAATAGTATGAATGTTTCACCAATAATCTAAATCGCCTAATTTTTTGGGAAGAAAACATTTGGGGACCAACCTTCACATAATACCACTTTGCCAGTCTCCGTGTCTATTAAGAAATACAGAAGTTTACTAGTCATTGATGAAACCAAATACTCTTTGAATGCATGTTTGAATCAATCACATGGAAAAGATGATATGGATTTATCCCATACTGCATGATAACTTGTACAAAAAATAACTGAAAAGTGTATTCTCCTACTACAAACTATTAAAATATCCATCATGTATTAAAGGGCAGCTTCACAAAAACAACAACTTCGAATTCTCCTGTACATGTGAACCTTTATATAAAATAAGGAGATTGGTATGATTGTTTTAAATGAGGCAACAAAACAGCAGAGTTCAAATTACATGGATATATAATCACTGCTCTGCCTTCCATATTAAGAAAACTCCATACCATATAGTAAACTGAGAAGGGCCAGACATGTAAATGAGATACAACGCAAACGTGAAAACTGTTAAATTGTTTATATGATTTTTAATTTGTTAATACAAATCTTAATTCTCTGACAACAATGTGTTTCTTGATGTTTGTTTTATTTACTTAATATCTGTCTGTGTACCTTTTCGCTTTGTGGTTGCTGTCAAAATAATGTTAACCCATCATTTTTGATACTGTGATTTATTTATAATGATTGCAGTATGATACAATAAAAATTCGAATATTTATATAGATTATTTTTTAATTCTTCACATTTTACACATAACATCTGTGTCTCGATATCATCATTGGTTTGTCTACAAAATAAAAAGTAAATGTTAAAATCATATTAATGTTTGGTCACCAGCATAGCATATATGAAAAACAAAATGTTTAAAAAAAACACTATATAGAAATATACATTAAAAAATGTCTTGGTGCGCTACGGGATGCGAAATTATCTCGCTGTGATGACACGACCCATTCGTGGCTTTATGTTGTTTCCTGCTCTTTTGTCGGGTTGCTGTCTCTTTGACACATTCCCTGTTTGCATTCTCTATCAAAACCATGCATGAATTTTATCATTGTTAAAGGCCATACAGTTGCATATACATGCTCTCATTTGAACTTGGGGTTCATTGACACCTCTTTTCATTGATGCTGCATCTATTGTTTTACTGTCTATTGTTTTGCATAAAAACGAATTTTCAGTGTATTCCTCATGCCATGGTTTTGTTTCAAGGTTTAGATAGCCAATTGGTATATATTCACTGACAACATTTGTATTCTTTTATGGACTTTTAGTGTGAAAAATGCCTCTTAAAAGTGCAAAAAAATATTTTTCTTTTTTAAGTTGACCAGTCCAGACTTTGTTTACTAACAGTATATTTAAATTACTTTTCATAACAAGGTGTCCCACTTCTTATGTGTTTGTATAAGCTAAATGCATTTGTTTAAAAAAAAATCGAGCATAAATCATGTTTATCGTTTGGTGTATGTACAAAATCAGTGGCATCTTCTAGATATACTTTGTTTGTTTTTCTTCTGCATATGGTTTTAAATTGCGTTCCCTCCTTCAAATGTGTACAACATTGCGCATTTCTCCTCTCCCCCCTTTTTTTCCACATATCAAGATGCAAAATCCCTTTAATATACACTACAAATAAATACAACAAACTGATCTTGGATGAAGTTCATATTTCGGCGTCATATCACTTTTCCATCAAGTATTTTTAAAGTTAACAACCCCAAAATGTATTTATAGCGTACAGACGACTGTTCGAGTGGTCCCAGTCAATACAAAAATTGCCATTTATTGTATGATTATTAACTTGCTTGCGATGCACGGACATGCATGAAAGAATATAACTACTCGATGTTTCAGGTTGCATTAAAATTTATGTAACAGTTTGTGTTGTTATATCATATTACCAAGGTTTGATGTGCTCAGTTATTTTCTTTCGCGGTCAGGGAAGCCATGCTGTCTGGTGTTTTCCACGACTTGTATGTCGTCACAAAAAAAAATATAAATAGCTTTAAACAACAATCGGCACACTCGGGCTTTTCAATAGTATTATCCTAATATAATTTCTTCCGAAGTCAATAACCAACTTCTTGGTTATTCGTCTTGGACATTATCTTTAAAAACAAGCTAAAAGAGCCGATACTATTCCGAATGTCATAAATTACCATTTTTATATCACTTGTCATCCAGACGCTCTACTTTGAAAAATAAAGCGGCTGGATGATCGAGACTATACCACAGTGTAGATACTATTCTGTACGCTATCCGGAAGTCGCGATTTTCGAAGCGAGGATTTCAAACTGGCTAACAGAACGGCTTTGTTTTGGTGCCTTTTCTCATCAATTGTTTACTCCTATATCTATAAAGTGCTTTCCACATCTTAAATGTATGTATAGCATCATAAATATGAGTAACTGTAACAAAAACATGCAGTAGACTATAAAATATACGTGTGCATCACGCCAACTACATAGAAAAAAGTGAAATCGATGGACAATTTTGCTCTCGTAGTACAAAGCAAATAATCTTTTATTGCAAATATTTGCATCAGTTTACAGTTAAATATATACTGTTTCAATATTCTTACCGTATTTATGTAGAATGTTCGTATTTCAAATAAAAAATATGCTTTCCTTGAGGATCCCAAAATCAATTACTGTACGATCAGTCTAAAACTGACTGTATTCTAGTAGCGATTTCAGATTTTTTGTCTGTATGACCAGTCGTGATTTTGAAGAAAAAAAACCCGGCAAATTGAAGGTATATACGTGTCTATGTGATATTATGATTGTGTCCATGGAACTATAACGTGTAATTTCTTTCATCAGACAATACAAATATATTTTTGATGATTTTTGAAGACGGCAAAAGAATTATATTTTTGTTCCGTCAGTCTTATTTAAAATCAAATGCCTAAAAAGCAATACATGATTCGCTTGTGGACTTTGTATTAGTGTGTCGTTGCAGTTATCTGTTTAACTATTACATTTAAGACTATTTACACCGTCTGCCAATGACCAATTGGTGATAACATACATCAAGTTTGTCTCTTTTAAAATGACGAAAAAATAGATAGAGAAAGTTTTATTTAAAAACTTTAGGAATAGAGGAAAGAATTAACGAAATTATACCCTGCCACTTCTATAGTCCATGTTTTGCAAAAGAAATAAACCACCAAAAAACTAAATTATAGGTGCACAAAGACATCATTTAATAACAAATATGAGGAAGTTTTATTAATATATGTTTTTGAAAGTTGCGTATAGTAAATGGGTTCCACCCAATAAGGTAGTGGAAAAGTCCTTATCATGGAAATAGAAAACTGCTGAAATTTCAAAAAATCAAAATAAGAGGTGCACAATTGAATTAAATGATAAGGAATCTGAAAAAGATTCATTAAGTTATGACAAGTGTCTGAAGGAAGTTGTGGATATAAAATAGGTACGCCCAATATAAGGTTATGACAAAGTCCGTATTTTAGATATAGAAACATCAAAACTATGTTTACCAAAAATTCAAAATAGAAGGACCATAATAAATAAATTGATTAAAAATGGAACAATTTTGGAAAAGTTTAACAATTGGCTTTGGAGATTTTTAATAAAATTCGAAATACATTCCTTTTTTTATATAAATAAGGCCGTTAATTTTCTCGTTTGAGTTGTTTTACATTGTCATTTTTGGGCCTACTATAGCTGACTTTGTGGTATTGGCTTTGCTCATTGTTGAAGGCCATACGGTGACCTATATTTGTTAATGTCTGTGTCATTTTGGTCTCTTGTGGACGGTTGTCTCATTGGCAATGATATCGCAACTTCTTTTTTATATTATTATTTATGATACGGAATCCCGACAAAAAAATAATTAATAGTTATACCAGTGACGGATTCAAGAAAATTGGGATCTAGCGGTTTGAAACTCTTTTTTAACTTTCAATGCATTTGTATGGGAACATATATTTGGAATCCTCTTTTCTCCTGGATTGGACCCCCTTTCAATTTAAAAATGTCTGGAAATCCCAATGTATATTAAGTGTATTATGAGGAGATGCGCTTACAAAACCGGCGAAACATGTTGTACCGGTCCAACGGACGAACGAAAAGACGGACTTCATTATCACTATAAACCACCGGTTTACAAAGTGGTGTACAATTGAGTGTGAAAGAGACAGATCTACACCCAAAACAAAGTGAAGGAACTGTGATCAACAGTAGGCTACTGTACGGATCAGTAAGGCTTCGAATGTTTGTAAATACATGCATTTTTATATAACAATTAAATCTGTGTGTTTGTACAATTTTAAGTATAAAGGAGGACATTTCTAAAACTTATATATACAACAATATAAAAAAGAAGATGTGGTATGATTGACAATGAGACAACTATCCACAAAAGACCGAAATGATACAAACATTAACAACTATAGGTCACCGTACGGCTTTCAACAATGAGCAAAGCCCATACCGTATAGTCAGCTATAAACAGACCTTCTTCTTATTTTAGCAACATTTAATAAAAACATCCTTATACTTAATGTAGTAAGTCGAGTTCACACTTTCAAGCTAAAACATGTTTCATAAGTTTTTAGGATGTGAATTTATTGAAATATATTTGTGTTATTTAGAAAAATACCACATTTTAATGTGTCGTATATAATTTTTGAAATCACCACTAGAATACAGTGAAATAAAGACTGATCATACAGTTTAAAAAAAATACAAGCGAGACTGATCGTACAGTGAGAAATTCAAACAAGTGTAAATTTCTTATTTCTGGCTTCAAAGATCTGGTTGAAACTTTTACCCCCACTTGAAATCTACTTCATTTAGTTTACTAAGTCTGGTTCATACATTAATTTGTACACTATGAGGGTAAAAATATTGTTTTTATGTTCACCGACTGATTTTCCATAGTGATGCACTTGAAAATCTCTTAATTAAGGCAAAGATACGAATAATGAATGTGCAGAATTTATGTCTAAACCATTTGAGAATATTGATGTCAGCTGATTTAGTCATTAAGCAATGTTCAGATGATCAACTTACCGTTAATTTAGTGTATCCATCAAATTTAAAATGTAAAATTTAAAAGTTCTCGCTTCGAAAATCGCGACTTCCGGATAGCGTACAGAATAGTATCTACACTGTGAATACAGCTTATAGAATATAAATATTACAAATATTCAATTACATCAGTGAAATATATTTAAATTTAAACAATTAGTCAAATAATTTGTATTTTGACTTTGTACACATTTTTTGTACAAATTATAATGACTAAAATTCACTATAAGTTTTACAAATCTTATCGTATAGATTTTGTTATAATAAAAAAGCATTGGAACACCTTATAAAATTTTAATTCAATGACCACATCATAAAACTTATGTTGTACTGTTACACCACTGTCCAAGGTTAGGGGAGGTTGGGTTTCAACTTACATGTTTAACCCCGCCACACTCCGAAGTCAGGAGCCTGTAATTCAGTGGTTGTTATTTGTTGCTAAGTTTTTCGTTCACTATTTTGTAGATAAATAAGCCTGTTAGTTTCTTGTTTGCATTGTTTTTTTGTATGTCATTTCAAGGCCTTTCATATCTGATGGTATGGGTTTGCTTATAGTCGAAGTCGGTATGATGAGCTATAGTTGTTAATTTCAGTCTTTTTGTTTCTTTTGGAGAGTTGTCTCAATGATAATCATACCACATCTCCTTTTATGCTTATTTACAAAATACAAAATAGTTATGTATCACTTGTTTGGGCACGTGAGTGAAATATTGCCTTTGGGAATTACACAATATCTTTTGCTATTAGCATTCAAATTTAGAGAAGTGCTACTCCTCCTCTTTGTATTTTACGGCTTCACATAAAGGAAGTTGAAGGTCAGAAACTTGCTGCAAATAAAGATGTGTTTTTAACAACTTCAATTCAATTTCTCGACAAAAATCCTTTTAAAAATCCAACAGCTGTGCCGATGCGGTACCCAAATTCTCCATAAGATGCATGATTGGTGTTTCACCTGGAGTTATCCAAATTGTCACTCGGACCAATTTCTATAATATTATGCTATCAGAATATTAGTCACTTGAGCCAATTTCTATTTATTGTATGCATGTATCAAATCATTTCCTGTCTCCATCTGGGTATGTTTGTAATTTATGACTAAGGTTCAATTATGTGGTCATTGAAGAAAAATTCTATAGTGTGCATTATTTTTTATGACAAAATCCATATGAGAAAATTGCTTTTCAGAAAAAAAATGTTCTAAATATCAAATTAATATATTAAATTAAAAAAAAAAAGAATACCACAAAAATTTATTTATCAAATGCCCTTGATTTTTAAATATTCCTTTAACAAAAACACAAAATAGTAATTTTGTTCAGTTTTAAGTGAATTAAATTTTAATTTGTACAAAGTTAAAATACAAATTTTAATTTGTACATTTTTTGGGGGTACAAATCATAATTTGTACAAAATCAAAACTTGTACACAATATATAAAAAAGGTGTTTCTATTAAGGTCGTATGGACCTAGGCCTATAGGTTTTCAGTTTTTGGGATATTAAGAAATGTTCGAATTTGAATTTTACGTATACATGGGGACAGAGACAAATAATATAATATGTCTCCGATGGGGATAATGTTCCTTGTACCCCCTATGCGTACATGCATATTAAATTCAAATCAATTATTAAAATAACAAAAAGGAAAACATATAGCCAAGGCTACCTAATGAGGATCATAATTAAAATGTATATGCTTTCGGAGCACTTAACCACCAAAAGTGACAATTCACATAGTCAAGAGGATTTAATTTGTATAGCCTGGGGTCCTGGCTAACCTTGCGACGCGCAGCTAGATTGGGCCGGGATGCCAGGCTATTAATTTGTACTGCTCCCAATATTGTGTATGATATATGTCTCTGTTAAGGCCTATCCAGGCCCATACAACCAGTTATATAATAAGATCTACTGTATTAATCCTGAACTGGACTGATTTTGAGATTTCATTTACTGTTATCTGTTATTGTCCATTTTCAATTCCTTGTTATCTGTTTTAAGCCAAATAAATTTACTGTTTTTCTGTTATTTGAACCCCCCTTGCCCTTTCCCTTCCCTCTCATTTATGGGTCTCCGTAATCATGTATTTTAGGACCTACACATTTCAATTTTATGATATCCTTATGTATTTATTGAGATTCACTATTACTTGAGGACCTCCATAACTCGATTAAATGATGGCCTGAAATCGATTTGAAGAGATCCTGAAATATAAGTGTGAATCTCCATGAACCATTAAAATCATATTGTGTGGGTTGTACCAGAAGACCATATTACTAGACTCTTTTTTCTTTTCTTTTTTTTTAACAACATTATTAAATATTTATTTCAAATATTGGCTTGTTACAATATCCTTCAGGAGTCCAAGCTCCTCCTGATGTTCCCTGTTACAATCCACTAATCACTCAGGGTAGTGAATAGTTGTAAAATACATATTACATTTGTATATCAAATATACATTATTAAATAAAATCACTTAGTATGACTATTCATATGTTTTCTAATAGTTGCTAAAAAATTACTTTTAATTTTCAAACATACTCTTCTATTGAACTCATTGAGAAAAATTGAGAAAACATTGACATTTTTTGTCTTTTGATCAGATATGTAATAGGCTTTGTAAATTGAAAAACCAACAATTGTTAAAAAATAGTAAAGTAAAAATATTCTTCGTCAGAAGTTTTATATCCAAATACCAAGTGTCTTAATTTTATCTTAAAAGTTATTTTACTGTTCTTTAAAACTTCATCTATTTTATTCCAAAAACGTTTTAAATACGGACACAGTATAAAGAAGTGATCATAATCCTCTTCTTGTGTACAAAAATTACAAGAACTTTTGTTTACAAGTTTCCACCTGCATAAAAGTTTCTTTGTAGGTAGAATATGTTGTAGTAATTTCCATCTAAAAAAATTAAGTTTATTTTCTTTTAAATATCTGAATAAAAAAATATTTAAATTGTTTTGATATAACACATCATCTATATTAAATATACGCAGCCATTTTTGGGGTCCAATAGATGGTTCAAATTTTTTATTTGTCAGATACTTATATAAAAGTTTATTGATTCTAATTTTATAGGTAAACCTTCCAATATAAATTGGTTTCTTTTGATATTAACAATACTTTTTACAGAGTTTTCCGATTTTAAAATTGCTGCCCAATCTTATATTTGTTTTCTTATATCTGTAAATGTTTCTGGTTTTTTTTTATTAGACCTCCACCAGTTAATTTCCAACATTTAATGATATCTTATATGATACAAGGACTTAAATATACGTCCCTGTATGATATAAAAACTGGGATGTGTTCATTGCTTTCGTCTGGCTTATCCCCACTGTTTGTTTGAAACACTAACCAATTTGACCCAAAATAAAAATAACTAGAACACACCCGCGAAATCGCGGGCATGTAGAGCTTGTGGACTGTTGTAGGATGAATCTTTGTAAAAGATAGTATGTATGGGAACTTTATAAAAGGTATTAAAAGCTTTCTCCCTTGTTCAAAAGTCCGATATTTGTTTCTTTCTGTTAAATTCAAATATTTTCGTGTGTCTGGCCTCAGACCACAATTATTCTTCTCCTTTGCTACACTTCTGCTTTTGGTAAAAGTCAAATAAAATTAACAGTTTGCACCATTTCAAACATGAAATAAATCTAACTGCTTATATATAGACCATTATTAGTCTAATAAAATATGCTTCTAGGACAATCCGTCAGTGTTTTTTTTTCTTTTGAGAGCCTTATTAAGATGTCAATGGTAGGATATGAATCATGTATAAATGACTAAGGATAATTTGAGGGGTGGTCGGAGGGGTCCTGATCCCGAAAGACCGCGCTTAAAACCATGAAATCCAGAGATGCAGAATTAAAAGAAATGCATATCCCGAAATCATGAAATCGAAAAATATATTCCCGGGTCCAGTAAGGATCAATCCCCAAATCCCGAGCTTAAAAATACACGATCCCTACGCCCCGAAAAATGCTCGCTTACTTTGAATCTTTACCTTACTTTCATTTTGCCAAATCACTATTTTCCCTTTCAACAATAAATTTTATGCCCCATTTATGGGCATTATGTTTTCAGGCTAGTCTGTCCGTCCGTTCGCTCGTTCGTGTTTCCGTCCGGGTCTGTCCCGCTTCAGGTTAAAGTTTTTGGTCGAGGTAGTTTTAGATGAAATTAATCCTGTTTTACTTATTTTAATATATATGCAAGTGGTATGATCCCTTAAGAAGTAAACATTTCAAAGAAAACAGTAGAGAGAATCAGGGCCGACTTTCTATATTAACATAGAAAGTCCCTGACAGAATACAGATAGTCTCTATATATTAAAGTAGTATAATCGTAGTTTACATGTAGATAAACGCGAAAAATAATTGTCTTCTCTAAGGAGGTATAATAGTTGTGGTTCTTGCGATCTAAACACCATCATGAAACGCGAAAAATAATTGTCCTCTCTTAGGAGGTATAATAGTTGTGATTCTTGCGATCTAAACACCATGATATGGAGAACGCTCTGAATGGCTTATTTTTTTTCTCCATTTTTGTTATCCATCATATACGATTGGTTCTACTTGTGTCAACTATTTTACTTATCTTAATATATATATATATATCTATTCAACTGGTATGACCCCTTAAATAGTAAACATTTCAAAGAAAACAGTAGACAGAATACAGGGAGTCTCTATATATATTAAAGTATCATAATCATAGTTTACATATAGATAAACGCGAAAAATAATTATTGTATCTCTATAAGGAGGTATAATAGTTGTGGTTCATGTGATCGCAACCCCATGCTAAGGAGAACGCTCTGATTGGCATATTCATTTTTCATATTTAGTTATCTATCATACGATTGGTTGTATTTGTGCATCTTTCGAACCGGAAATCTAATATATGACTAAAAGTTAGTCCGATGGCGGAATCATATCCGGACTCCTTTTGGTGTCATACCACCAATTGGGCAAAAAATAGTGCATTTGATGTCATTTTTTATTTAAACTAACCGACAAATTGGCAGAAATGAAACTTTTGGTGAACGAGAAATATATTAAGACCATTTTGAGCTAAAATTTACTTGTTTATGAGTTTGCATTCAAAATTGAGGATTAATGCACTCCATAGTATACTAAGTTAAGATTTCCAGAAAACCAGGGGTTATTTTTAGTGGTACCTCTATTCGGAACACCTTTTCTTTTTTATATGATTTTAAACACCTGTTGAAAATTGGCATGTAGAAAGCTGATACATGTAGGATTCGGGATATACCTGGTTTCTATGAAGTTAAACTTAAGGTAAAATATTTAGAAAGCTGTGAAAATTGTAAAATTTGGTTGAACAGATAGGGACTTTTAATTGGTGGTATGACACCTTTTTTGTCGTTTTTCTCCCAAAATAACTCAATCTGAAAAATCATAAGAATGGATGACAAATGCGACTATGCATGTTACCTGTAGGACACAGAGGCATGATGATTGATTTATTGTGGAAGGAAGAGAAGCGACACCAAAAATGAGGTCTTCTCGTTTAATAGTATAGATGCTGAGGTATAATTTTCCAACCTCCGTCACAATCATTTACTAATCTTTTTACTCACATAGCTTTTAAAGCAGTGAAATAACTCCTTATATCTATCATATCCAATCCCCCCTTTTCATATGGACCAATAATTGAAATACAAAGGAGTTGAAATGATCAAATACTTTCGAACTGACGGAAACAAAAATACATAATCTAGAATGTGTGTTCAAGGCAAGCCAAAGTGGACAAAAAGAGCTATTTTCTAATATTAGAAAATCATTTTCTAATATAAGAAAATCATTTTCTAATATTAGCAAATCATTTTCTAATATTAAAAAATCATTTTCTAATATTAAAAAAGAAAAAGTCTATTTATTAATATTAGAAAATGATTTTCTAATTTTAGAAAATGATTTCTTAATATTAGAAAATGATTTCTTAATATTAGAAAATGCTTTTTTAATATTAAAAAATCATTTCTTAATATTAGAAAATCCTTTTTTAATATTAGAAAATCATTTTCTAATATTAGAAAATCATTTTCTAATATTAGAAAATCATTTTCTAATATTAGAAAATCATTTTTTAATATTAGAAATTCATTTTCTAATATAAGAAAATCAAAAGTAATTTCTTATATTAGAAATTCATTTTCTAATATTAATAAATGATTTTTTAATATTAGAAATTCATTTTTTAATATTAGAAATTCATTTTTTAATATTAGAAAATCATTTTTTAATATTAGAAATTCATTTTCTAATATTAGAAAATCAAAAGTAATTTCTTATATTAGAAATTCATTTTCTAATATTAATAAATCATTTTCTAATATTAGAAAATCCTTTTTTAATATAAGAAAATCATTTTCTAATATTAGCAAATCATTTTCTAATATTAAAAAATCATTTTCTAATATTAAAAAAGAAAAAGTCTATTTATTAATATTAGAAAATGATTTTCTAATTTTAGAAAATGATTTCTTAATATTAGAAAATGATTTCTTAATATTAGAAAATGCTTTTTTAATATTAAAAAATCATTTCTTAATATTAGAAAATCCTTTTTTAATATTAGAAAATCATTTTCTAATATTAGAAAATCATTTTCTAATATAAGAAAATCATTTTCTAATATTAGAAAATCATTTTTTAATATTAGAAATTCATTTTCTAATATAAGAAAATCAAAAGTAATTTCTTATATTAGAAATTCAATGATTTTTTAATATTAGAAATTCATTTTTTAATATTAGAAATTCATTTTTTAATATTAGAAAATCATTTTTTAATATTAAAAATTCATTTTCTAATATTAGAAAATCAAAAGTAATTTCTTATATTAGAAATTCATTTTCTAATATTAATAAATCATTTTCTAATATTAGAAAATCCTTTTCTAATATTAGAAAATCATTTTCTAATATTAGAAAATCATTTTTTAATATTAGAAAATCATTTTTTAATATTAGAAAATCATTTTCTAATATTAAAAAATAAGGTTCTTTTTAATATTAGAAAATGATTTTCTAATATTAAAAAATGGTTTTCTAATATTAAAAAATGATTTTCTAATATTAAAAAAGGATTTTCTAATATTAAAAAAGGATTTTCTGATATTAAGAAATGATTTTTTAATATTAAAAAATCATTTTCTAATATTAAAAAGTACCTTATTTTTTAATATTAGAAAATGATTTTCTAATATTAAAAAATGATTTTCTAATATTAAAAAATGATTTTCTAATATTAAAAAATGATTTTCTAATATTAGAAAATGATTTTCTAATATTAGAAAATGATTTTTTAATATTAGAAAATAGCTCTTTTTGTCCACTTTGGCTTGCCATAGTGTTCTGTCATAAACAATGGCTTCGTCGTGCGAATCGACGAGTCGAGATCATGTTACATGTAACTTATCTTAGATGTAGAAACAGTTGGTGCGACTTCGATAAAATCTTTATCAATTTAATATAAGCGATAAATGTTCATGACTACAATGATAACAAGCGTTAGCCTTTCAAAAAGGGCTATAGTCGACTCTTAGCTGATGAAAATGGAAAGTGCTCTCGATTTGTAGATTAATTCATTTACTAGAATAGCCACGTGCATCAATCATTAAATTTTACCACACACGTGAGGTCACACGTTATGAAGTAGACTAAGTATATATCGTTTAACGTTGTTGTTTACTCCAGAAGATTCGACTATTTATAGATAAAAGTTACCTGTGTAAATCTAATTGCTAAAATAGAGAGGAAAAATCCGATACTCTACGGGATTGAAGGACATTTACTAGGTTTGGATTGTTCTAACCAATCAATAAGCTTTGATTATTCACGTCTCGTAATATCTTTCCAATCAGGTAGCAAGAAAAATTCACGCACTTACTGTGCATCGTTCAATTCTTAATATCGACCTAGGAGTCGATAATGAATTTATTGGAGTCACATCCACTGTTTCTACTGTAAACATGAACTCGTCGGTTGGTGCAATGAAGACACTTTTAAAGATTGAGATTGTTGGTTTATTCTTTTCACCTTCGAGGTGTTAAAATTATTTCAGTGTTTATTTAAGTTAAATTTATTTTCAAATCTCTTCTGTTTAAAATTGTCGAAACTTCCGTTTAAGATTTCTGTGGTAAACTATATATTCTATAGTTAGGACCATTTTATAATAAATACCCTTTTGTACAAGAATACTTTCTTTATAGAAGTATAGATCTGCTGGTTATAGATTTTTTTTTATAACTTTCATTATTGTGACGACGCGCTATGAAATTCAGATTAATTTATAAATGAAGTTGTAAATAAATTTTTGGTCATAAACACAAATCTTTTAAACAGTTCGACGAGTGCGTCAATGTTACAGTAGTCTGTTTACTGTAAGTTACTAAGCTTGGCCCGATTCATCTGTCATTTATGGAAACTAATTCACCACTTTCTGAGACATTCATTTTTATTTCACCATCAGACATGGAGCTACATTTGTAACAAAAGGAAAACTCTAAAATTAAAGAAATTTGACATGATACACTGAAACTTTCTTATAATCAATTAAACGACTGCTTTTCTTAGATATGTGATTTTTCATGGTCAAACTTTTTCATTGTTAACGGACATTTTGAGATTTTTTATTGTAAAACAATGGTGTTTTTTTTTTAAAGAAATCAACATTCAAAATTTAGAACTTCATGAACATGTACAGGAAGCTGAATTATTGCACATCTATGTACTACTTTAAATTTGTACTTCGATCTGTTTCGTCTTTAAAATGTTCTGACCGTCCTAAGATTTAATTTACGGAAATGTTTCGGTAAATTAAATTCAAATCCGAATTGAATGTTTATGACACACAAAAAGAGAAACCAGAATCTCTTGATGACCAAACGTATGTACACATTGGGCCGATTTAGAGCTTTTCAGAAGGAGTGAGATTCCACCCTTGTTGAAAGCCTTGTGGAGACCTCTAGACCTTAAATTCCCTCCGTTTTTCTCATGGATGGAGTGTGGTCTCTCTGTAAATTTCCCCATATCTTTTCATTTTCCTATTTACCGAAGGTTCCATGTGAAAATTTCCATTGGATCATATCAGTTAAACTAAATGTACAAAACAGGCTCAAGAAAAGGCGAAATTTCTTTTTCAAACCCGAACTAGAAATCCATTTTTTTCTAATAGAGCACCTTACATTATCGTCAATGAGTTCAGGCATGTGAAAAATTATTTAATCATACACAAGAAAGAAACCCTGAACAGGCTTTCAGCAATAATTTTTACCTATTTAATATTAAGTAAATATTAACATGTACATGTATTTGATAAAGTACAGATATAACAAAGAAACTGCCCGGTACCGACGTAAGAGTACACTTTTTACTGCATGCGTAGTCGGGTGCGTTCACTACGAGGACACTTGTACCCAACTACGCGTGAAGTATGAGTACAGAATCGTCCCATACAGGACATTTTCTATGTTATCCTAGTATATTATCCGACAGTTAAGAATAGAATCTGGTCAAATTTTGAAGTTGAAAATGTGGGAATTTTTGATTTTTGCCACGGACCATTTAATTTTCACGGATGAAGGGGCCTCGTAGTTTTTAGAAAACAATATTCTGACCCTGATTTTGACTTATCAAGACGTCCTTCCATAAATCTTTTTTTCTGTTCTGACTTTGAAGAAATGACTACTTTTCGCCCGATCGAAATGGTGCATGGACATATTTTGTTTCATATTATTAAAATTATTTTCAATATTATCGGTATTAAACTTGATTATCGACACATGAAAGTTTGTCAGCATTGTCAATTTCACTTCTCTGTTACGGGCTGTATGCAGGCAGATCCCACAAAGTAAAAATGGGCACAATTTGTGTTTTGATTATCAAAATTTTTCCAAAAGTAGTAAGATTTCTTTTTTGCCAAGAACAAAATAATTTATTCATCTTTTCAATTTTATTTTCCCAATTTAATTTTTCACATTCCTCCCTACAATGCCCAAAGTATATGTCAAGCAGAGTTTTAACTGGTCCATTACTCCAGTTGATTCCCTCAATTTTGTCTTTACATGATTTAAGCTTTCCTACCCATAACCCCTCATATTACTAGACTCTTGTAATTGAAATAAGAACCGCATAGCAGATGATCATGTGAAAGAAATATCTGACAACATTATGTCAGCTTTAAAAGAAAATGGATTTGTTTGAGATAACTTGATGTTTAATTTTTTTAACACCGATTTATCACCGCAGTCAATTTGTAAGAATTCAGTGACAGTCTAATAAATTACATCATAATAATGCATCACCATTAGAATTTCAATTTAACTTAACAAAGTGCCAAATTTGTATGAAAAATATAATCTTAAACCTTCTTTTTGAAAATGCAGGTTTCTTGACCTTATAATGTGAAACTACGATGCTCCTTTTCCACAAGTTTTTTTTATTCATGCTTTCTGAACAGCTATAACACAAAAGTAGTCTCTTGTGTTTTCAAATGGAATTAATTTGATTTGAATCTGTTCAATATTTACAACGCCTTTAAACCAAGATTACCTGTCTTGATGTATGTGCATATATTTTAAGACCAAAAATTGTAATGTACAAACTGTAAATAAGTATTAATTTGCATCCATAACATGATGTACATCAATTAAATAACATCCTTACTGTGAAATGATTCAAATTGTGTGTAGTAAACTTTGTGTTATTACTTAAAAGTTGACGTTTAAATTGAATATTTGCCAACTGATATGAAGATTTATGGTTTACGTAAATAGGCATCCTTTATGTTACAGTGGAATTTATCCGTTATTTCACTTCCATGACTTCGTCTTATCATCAAAATGGACACGAATTTAAAGTTGTAATAATTTGAGGTGGACTTCAAAGAGTCATGCTATGGCGTGCATTTGTTTCGGTACGTATATATTTTTGTGCAATATAGAAACTAAAGGCAAAAGAAAAGATTGAAGATTTTGTAGATTAACTTATAAAACTGAAGAAAAATCTATTTAATTTTATTAGGTTATTTAATTGCTTATCTATTGTTTAAACTTAGAAATGAAAGAATATTCTATTTTATTTCTAATTCAATAATACTAGAAATCATATATTTCTCCTTTAGCTGAAAAATGATCGTTTGAAAGTTACATTGTCGGAGGAGAATGAGTTCAGTGTTACTCTCGTGTACAGTATGTGTCCACTGATCTGTTTGCCTACGTTAAATCATGGAAGTATCATATTGTCAATATAAAACTTCCATGGTTAAATCGAACTATTTTAACTCGTATGTGGATTGTGGACACGACCAGGTGCAATCACAGGCACTCGACTCAGATTTCCCCCCCCTATATACCGTTATATAACACACGAGTGGCCTGTGGGTGCAATTTATGATTTTGAAAAGGGTGAAGGAACCCTGGCAAAACCATCGTTTGGAGAGATACTTGTAAAAAGTCTTTACATTTATGATTTAGAATATATATGACGCTCAATAATGGGGACCTTTGTCCCATGTGTCCAATAAATCCGCCTCTTAGTGTGAAGTTTGGTCTCTCTTTGGAGAAGTCGCCTAAACTTCAGACACTATAAATATCGTATAACCCCTAACATTTTATTTCATGTGCCAATATATAATATCGACTTTTAGCAAATAATTCATTAAATTTGGTGATAGTTTTAGTCAATTCTATGACAAATAAAAAAAAAGATAGAAAATTCGGATACTGTAGGATTTACTTCGTGATTCGAAATATATATAAAAATAATGTTGAATTTTTTTAATTTTCTATGCACTCAAGGATTTGTATAGTAAGAAATCTTACTAAACAAATCCTCGTTGCACTCATGTTCTGTAAACTACAGTGCGTACTTTCGGAGAAGTACATTAGTGGCTTATTTCTTTCTCAATTTATCTCCTGTTATTCGTATGAAACAGACTTCATATTTCTTTCGATTATATATAACACACTCCGGATTCTGGGAACCTTATTACTAATGCTGAATATAAAGGGTAGAAAAGTTAAATATGCGTGAGTGAAACCATCTTCATTCTATTTTTGGTATAAACGTATTTCTCTTTATCCTTCTTATTTCTGAATTTCGATTTCTTGTGGCCCACTATTTTATAATAACTTCCGACTTTCTTTTCAAAGAAAATGTTACAAATGTTTATTCATGATTGGGATATTAAAACAAATTGTCAGTAACTTTAATCACACAAAATGTCCAAGAGTCTGTCCCAAGACAGGAGCATCATAAATGAATGTCTTTCAGTTATATACCCCATTGTTTCGGTATGTCATTTTGAGAATGCTTCTGAATGCAGACTTTTTTTGAAAGATTGATGTTCACAACTTTTCTAGAACCTGGAGATTTTGATGTTGACAAATTGTATATATATAGCATATTGCTGACGACCGTAAATTAACCTCTTCACTAGTTAGCCTCCTCATATTAGGCGATAACAAACAAAAGAAATAAAATTAGAAGTTCAATAAAGGGTAATAAAATAACAAAGTAATCTACTGATCAAAATATGATCAAATATAGATTTCTGATTTCTTTACCCTCATATACATATATAAACGAGCACGCGAGTTGAGGTATATTTAAATTTTAATCAGATTGATAACAAACGTATTAGGTAGAGAAAAATGTGAAGTATGTGAATTTCAAATGCATCCGTGAATGTAAACTGACGAGAATATGATGTAAGCCGTGAATGTAAACTGACGAGAATATGGTGTAAGTAGTAGTGCAACTTCATACTTTATCAATTGGCCAGTATTCTCTCTCGCTTCCCATTCCCGTAATCTGCGTAATCAACTTAAATTCATGATATTTTTGTATATATCTACTGAACATCCATTTTTCGACCTTCAATCAAGACCAAACGAAAGAAAATCGACAGTGTTTTATGTTCTTATAGGTATAACAAGTAGTATGTATTTATATACAATTCTGCAAAAACAATTGCATCCTTTGTACTGATCTTGTATGCCGATGCAAAATTATTCAGTTACTTTCCGTAGTTATATCTTTGAATATTGTTTTCATCGGAACTAAAATTAATTTAAAACATCAAAACGAAACCAAATATGTATTACTTCACATTTTTTGTTGAACATCTTGTTGATCCTTTTAGCAATGCTTTTCTCAGATTGTCAGCATCTATGGCAAGCCGTTTCACTATTTATTCTAACTTCAAGATATCTCATATAATATATAAGATATCTCATATAATATATAAGATATCTCATATAATATATAAGATATCTCGTATAATATATAAGATATCTCATATAATATATAAGATATCTCATATAATATATAAGATATCTTATATAATCTAGTTTTTATAAGATATCTTATAAACTGTAGAAGATATCTTATAAACTTTATAAGATATCTTATATAGATATAGGGAGATGTGGTGTGAGTGCCAATGAGACAACTCTCCATCCAAATAACAATTTTAAAAAAGTAAACCATTATAGGTCAATGTACGGCCTTCAACACGGAGCCTTGGCTCACACCGAACAACAAGCTATAAAGGGCCCCAAAATTACTAGTGTAAAACCATTCAAACGGGAAAACCAACGGTCTAATCTAGATAAAAAAACGAGAAACGAGAAACACGTATAAATTACATAAACAAACGACAACTACTGTACATCAGATTCCTGACTTAGGACAGGTGCAAACATTTGCAGCGGGATTAAACGTTTTAATGGATCCAAACCTTCTCCCTTTTTCTGAAACAATAGCATAACATTACAACATAGAAAACCACACGATAAAATATCAATTGGCAGGCTTAACTCAATCAAAAAACGTAAATTAATACACTTTGAACGAATAAAAATAGTTTATAATATATCTTAAATACTTTATAAGATATCTTATATATTATATGAGATATATCATATGTTTTATAAGATATCTTATATAAAAATTATTTATAAGATATCTCCTAAAGTTTATAAGATATCTTATATAATATATAAGATATCTCATATAATATATAAGATATCTCATATAATCCAGTTTTTATAAGATATCTTTTAAACTTTATAAGATATCTTTTAAACTTTATAAGATATCTTTTAAACTTTATAAGATATCTTATATACTTTATATGATATCTAGAAAACTATACGAGATATCTTATAAATTATATAATATATCTTATAAACTTTATAAGACATCTTATAAGTATTTTTTATATGAGATATCTTATATACTTTATAAGATATGTCATATAGTTTATAATCCTATATACCTATATCTTATAAAGAAAATTATATGAGATATCTTATAAACTATATAATATATCTTATAAACTATATGAGATATCTTATAAAGTTTATTGGATATCTTGAAGTAAGAATAGATAGTAAAACGGCTTGCCACAAGCATCTTTAGACTTGCTCCAGTGGATGTGTGTAAAACTGAGATATCTTGCCATACGTGATTTATATACAAGTTGAATCGGTTACTTTTTAATGTGAAAAAAATCGTATAAAAAAATAGACTTTTAGAAAGACCTCGGGTTTTAGGACGCCATATCTGTCTTTTCATATTGATTGTTTAATATTTTTAACTTTTAATGTTTTGTGTTTGTTTTTAGTATTCTTTCTCGTTAGCTTGTCTCCTTTTTTGTGTATGGCTACCTCTATATTAAGGAGGTCTAAAGTTTAGCGATGTCAACTGTTTCAAGTCATTATTATCGACTTATTCAACTTGATGTCAACTGCCGAGTGTACATACCCTTTGATTGTTATTGCTTAACCAAAGGTCTTCTTTGAATTGGTATATAGATATAAGATGTGGTATGAGTGCCAATGAGACAACTCTCCATCTTAATTTGTAAAAGGTTAACCATTATAGATCATTATAGGTTAAAGTACGCCCTTCAGAATGGAGCTTCGGTTTTCTTTCGCTGGGATGAGCTTTTCCTCTGGTTTGTCTTTTGGTAAAAAGCTTTCATATTTATATATGTTGCTATTGCTTCATGGTCTATTGGTGGAAAACTTAGCCAGTAAATGAGTTGTTGTACATATTAGGTCCAGCTTCAGTTTTCTTTCGCTGGGGTGAGCTTTTTCTGGTTTGTCTTTTGGTAAAAAGCTTTCATATCTATATATGTTGCTATTGCTTCATGGTTTATTGGTGGATAAAGCCAGTTAATGAGTTGTTGTACATATTAGGTCCAATATGTTTTTCACTCTTGTAGGTTCATTTTGTGCTATGCTCGAGTTAGTTGATATTTTCAATTTTAGCGTTTTGTATATCTATAACCTCAGCTTTGGATTTTACTAAATGACTTTTATGTTGTTCCAGACAATGTTGTAACAATGGAAATCTCCAACTAGTACAACATTTTTTCTATTGTTTTACAAAGCCATACGTAATGATTTTCTTCTGTGTCTGTTTTGTTGCTGTGTGGGTATGTAGTGACATCCAAAAGTAGCTATGTATTTATAAAAATAAGAAAGTGTGGTATGATTACCAATAAACAACTAGCCACCTAAGTTCAAATGTAGTAACGGTTTGTTTAGTTTTTAGCTCAACTGGCCCGAAGGGCCAAGTGAGATTTTCTCATCACTTGGCGTCCGTCGTCCGTCGTCCGTCGTCCGTCGTCCGTCGTCCGTCGTTAACTTTTTACATTTTGAACTTCTTCTCGAATAAATAAATAAATAAATAAATAATCTTTATTTCAAGAGGATGATCCCATTAGTTAAAACTAATCTTCCTGAGAGTCCTCAAAATAATAATAACATAGTTATAAGTACACACAGTATTATAAAGTTATATTATACACAATATACAATTGTATTGAAATAATAATGAAAAGGCATATTAATTTGCACAATTGATGAAAAATTTGTAACATTTTGTTTTAAAAGATATAAGTGTATCGCTCATTTTGATTTCATTTGATAAACTGTTCCATATTTGAGAACCTGAATATGTAAATGTTTTCTTTAAAAAAAATGTTTTTGGTTTTGGAAGATTTAATAGTTTTTTCATCAGCTGAACGTAAGTTATAGTTTTGATTTTCAGTAAAATGAAAATTTTCTTCTAAATAGTTAGGAACCATACCATTAATTGATTTAAATACAAGTATTGCCTTTTGGTATTGAATTCGATTTTCCACATTTAACCAGTGTAAACTATTAAACAATAAACTGGATGATGTCATTATGTCAGCTTCTACTATAACCCTAGCAGATTTCTTTAATAACTTATTAAGTTTATTTATTCCACTTTCACAACAACTTCCCCATATATTGCAATAATAATCAAATAATGGCAGAATATAAGCATTAAAATAGATAATACGTATATGCATAGGTAAATATTTTCTTATCTTTTGTAATAAATTGATTCTATTTGATATAGTAATTGACATTTTATCTATTTGCTGATTCCAATTTAAGTTTTTGTCAACATATAAACCAAGTAGTTTTTCACAATCTACATTTTCTATTTGTTCATTTGAAATATTGATATCTAAACTGTTTCCAGTTAAACAAAGCCTTTGTTTTGAACCAATAATCATTGATTTACACTTTTTGGCATTTAGCGAACACCAGTTTTCAATTACATGAATATCATTTTGAAGGTTAGAAGCTAACTGAATTACATCATTACCTTTACAATGTAATGTAGAATCATCTGCATATAAATCTATTAATGAATGTTCTATATTAAGTGGTAAATCATTGATATATAAAATAAATAACAAAGGGCCCAGGATAGAACCTTGTGGTACACCAGTTTTTATGCATTTAGTATTAGACATGACGTTATTGACATTAACTTGTTGGCTTCGTTCGAACAAGTATGACTTAAACCAGTCTAGTGTACTATTTGAAACATTATAATATTTAAGTTTTTTCAATAAAATTATATGGTTAACCAGATCAAAAACTTTCTTTAAATCTAAAAATATAACTCCGTTTATCTCTCCATTATCTATATTTGCTAACCATTCATCTACTAATTTAGTAAGTGCAGTAGTACACGAATGTTTATGTCTGAAACCCGACTGTGTAGTATTAAGAAGGTTATTACTATTTAAAAATATATACAAACTATTAGCTATATGTCGTTCTATGATTTTAGAGAGACAAGGCAAAACTGCTATTGGTCTATAATTATCAGGATTACAGGCATCGCCACTTTTAAAAATTGGACATACTCTTGCAGTTTTAAAAATACTTGGAAATTTACCACATTTGATGCTTAGATTAAATATATATGTCAAAGCTGGTGCAATGACATCGCTGCACATACTCAAAATATTTGGTCCGACATCATCTAAACCAGTTGCTTTCGACTTGTCAAGTTTTTTTATATACATATTTACATCTAAAATACTAATTTCTGGTATAATGAATTTTTCACTACCCCTTTGTAACTTTGATTTTACAAATTTATTGAGTGCATCAAAACTGGCACCATCATCACTATTACATAATTTGTTATCAACTATACCTTCAGCAATATTTGTGAAATGCAAATTAAATGTATTTGCTATATCAACATCATTTTGAATTACACTATTTTTATATTCTAAATGCGTGATATTATTATGTATTTTTTTAGGATTAAGACTTTTGACATACTTCCAAATAGTTTTACTATCTTTACAATTTGAAATAGCATTTTGAAAATATTTTTTCTTTGCCTGTTCTACTAAAAATGTAACCTTATTACGCCAAATTTTATAATTATATATATCATTAATTCTATGAAAATAATCTCGAGAACCACTGAATGGAATGAAACCAAACATAGCAGAGGTATAAAAATGTTGATCCGATAATGCTGTTCTACAGTAGCAGCTGCTGCATTTGCCCTATGGCGTTGGCGTCCAGATGTTCGCGGTTTGTTGATCGTAATGTCGTTCTTATTTGCGATTGTAGATGCTCTTTTGAAAAGCCCATCAAAAGCTTCATCTGCGTGTTCCCGTATCTCGAGAAAAGATGCAGCTAGTGAACGAGCTTGAACGTGTGCTTCCACAAGATCGCAGTTTTCAGATTGAAGTTCTATGGACAAGGGTCTTAAGTATCCTAGTAGGAACTGGGTTACGACCGCTACTACTAATATTTCAAAGATATTCACCAGATTTGAATATCGAACACACCCTGCAATTATGATTAATCACCTTGTTGGTCAAACTAATAACCGGTGCTATTAAAATAATGCATGATTTTAACCATTTTTTTTTATTTTCTGGGGTGTTTTTTTCGTATTTTTTTTGGGGGGGGGGGGTCAGCCCGCAATCGGAGGCAACTGCCTACATGCCTCCATGTAATTTACGGCCCTGCGCACGTGTAGCAATATATGCTCCACTCATACTATATTTAATACTGACAGGACTTATCAATTTTCCTGATGAAGGTCGGTGGTTCTCTCCTGGCATTCCTGCTTCATCCGCCAATTAAACTACATGACCGCCACGAAATAGCAAATAGTGTTGACTCAAGTTCAAGTTGACGTGCGTCAGCCACCAAACATCAATCAATCCATAAATCAAATAAACCTCTTAGGTCTGGTGATGAACGTTTTTCCCCTTACTATCATATGAATTATAAAGTTTAGAAAACGGACAGTCACTTAAAATAATATATACTGCAGCTGTATGACAAGCCGTTTTGCTATTTATTCTTACTTCAAGATATCTCATAAACTTTATAAGATATCTTATATAGTTTATAAGATATCTTAAATAAAAATTGTTTATAAGATATATCATATACTTTATAAGATATCTTATAAACTTGATGAGATATCTCATATAACGTTAAAGATATCTTATATAATATATAAGATATCTCATATAATATGTAAGATATATCATATAGTATAAAATTTATCTCATAAAAATGAAATTATATAAGATATCTTATATATTATAGGAGATATCTTATATATTATAGGATATATCTTATATATTATAGGAGATATCTTATTTAGTTTATAAGCTATCTTATATAGTTTATATGATATCTCATAAAGTTTATAAGATATCTCCAAAAGTTTATAAGATATCTTATATAGTTTATAAGATATCTTATATAGTTTATAAGATATCTTATATAGTTTATAAGATATCTTATATAGTTTATAAGATATCTCATATAATTTATCAGATATCTTATATAATTGTCTTTATAAGATATCTCGTAAACAATTTAATTTATTCCATATTGATAAAATATTAGTAGGTTTTTCTATATGAATGAGATTTTGAATAATTAAGCCTATTCACCTGCGGAAAAAGGATATTCACCGCGCAAAACGTCGCGTGCTTTTACGTGTATAATTTTGGTAAAAAACGTTTGATGTACAATTGGTTTTGGTAATATATTTTCCATTACATTAATTTCTCTCGGAATATGGAATAAAACATTTACTGTCTTTTGTTTCGGTAAATATGTGGTTTTATTGACTTTTGAAAAACTGATATTCACTTCGGCCGTTGGCCTCAGTGAATATCAGTTTTTCAAAAGTCAATAAAACCACACATTTACCGAAACAAAAGATAATTGTATAATATCTTATAAACTATATGAGATATCTTATAAACTATATAAGATATCTTTGAGCAGTCAAATTGCATTGACCGTATTTTCATATGTTATTATCTTTATTAAATTATATTCTTGTACTATCTCGAAATTCGAGCACCGACAAAACAAAAACCGTAAAACGACACATATCTTTCCCATATCCGATTTAATTTTAGTCTCGTATAATAGAAAATGGCGTCGTTGGATTCAAGTCAAAATATTTGAAAAATAATTTTAATTTAGTATTTACTAGGATTTAAACAGATAAAACAAGGTATAACGATAGCCCATATGCCATTTAACTTGCAACTTAATGATTTGGCAATTAGATAAAGACAATCAATATTCTACATATATAAAACAAACGAAAACAAAAAAATGAGTCACCCGATTTTCATTTGTTTATTTTAGTGATGCTCTTTCATTAAAGATTTTTTTATAATAATAGTGGTACTGTACAAATCCTTGACTTTGAAAGGGAACATTTTTGATTTTGAGTCGAATGAATAAAGTTGCCACATCAATTTAGACAATCAGTGTATTGTGCAGTTTTGTTATGTTGTCACAGAGCTGAGTATAATGACTTCTGTCAGTTCTGTAAATCTCTGAAATTCGGTAACTTTAATGAATTGGGTTAACCGAAATATGAATGAATTAAGTAACTTCAGTGTTTATTTGGTATTTGCATTTATCAATAAAAACCGGCATGCTGAGAACTATAGATGAATTTCTAGAATTCTGCCTGGTAAAAATTAAAATCTATCTACAGGTTGATAAAACCGATTGATAACACATGCCAAAATCCTTTCTCATCTATCATTTTCATATTTTATGCCAAAATCAAATAAACATTGATGTTGACCATGTTGTTAACGAAGTCGTAAATGGTTCAGTTATGTAATTGGTAACGGTAACCTAATTCATTATTGTTACCAAAATTCAGAGATTTCCGGAACTGATATTGTCAAATTAATTCGTGTTATGTAGTATGTATAATTAATATCTACAATGTATATCAAATCTTAATAAAGCTACACATGTATCATAGTTGTATTCATAAGTGCTGAAACAAATATGTGGCATTATATGTGAAAGACAGGAGAATCCGAGATATAAGGTTTTCATAAACATAGGCATAGACATGATACAGGGCAAATTATATACTGATGTTTATATCAAAGAATAAGCTTTCAATTACTCAAGAGTCTAGAATAGCTGTACATGTATGTAAATCAAATCAAAAAGGAAAGTATGAAGATCACAATTTGAATGTATGAAATAAATAATTTCAAATCTGGTGGGAAAATAGTGAATAGGAATTATCAAATTTAAAATTATTTTTTATTAAAAGTTGATCTAGTGCAAGGATCAAAGTAAATTTAACACCCTTTACTGAAACATAGATTAAGGTGTATATGTTATACATGAATGTTCATCAGACATCAGTCTACATGTACACTGTAGGTACATGTACATTTAAATGTTATGAAACTTATTCATAATGCTGAATTTTGGTGGCATCAGTTTTACTGTTTTCGAGTTATGATCGTTTATGATGCAAGCTTTGACGTCTTCTGTGTCCCATGGACACATTCTCCATTTATTTACAAATGCATCTTTTTGATGTTATTTTTTTTTTTTCAGAAGAGATGGGGATGTTTTCCAGAAGTCACAAGGAGTTGGGGATAATGGAGGATGAGGATGAAGGGACATGTTTTTGTTGTAAAGAGTTCCTTAGATTCATTGTTATGTTCCTTCAAGCAGTAGTTCTGGTAAATACTTAAACATGTAGGGTTGATAAGCACTACCAAAGTGAGCACCCAACTGATCATTCATTGGATGGAAATCATTTCATTATCTGTAAGCAAGGGTTTGGAAATAAAGCCAACCATCAATTTGCAAAGCTTGGTGTGCAATTTCACATGAGAGGCAAAAAATGTTGCCAGTGTTTCAGCTAGGCTGTTTTCAGAGGGCGCGGCGCCCGCCCTTTCCCGAGTGCCGCCCTGTGCCCTTTTTGGGGAAAGACGGCTTCAAGCCGTCAATCCCCTATGGGGTTGACCAGAGTGACATTCCCTCACATCATTCATTTTGTTTTTATAGTGTGGAAAACCCCCCAACAAATCTTACTTAGATTGAAGAGAAGGAGACCCAGAAATGAATAGTTTGACTTTAAACACTTTTTTACACATTTCCCTTCTGTTTCTGACGAAATTATCGTATCTTGAGCTCTCCTTTACTCTATTTACGTTTCTTTTACAATCCGGAAAAATTAGTATGACGAGATATTCTAAATATATCCAACCTACATTGTATTTTATAGTGACGTCATTCTTGGAATGCCACACTATGCAGAAGCAGGGATATCCTTCACTGGTTATTTAAATCATTCCCAGAGATCGTGCACTAATACAAATTGGTATTTGCTAAATCTAAACATAATATTGTTTGCTGTAGATGATTCAAACATCAACATGCAATACTTTAATTTGTAGGTCAGCAACTTTCAAAGTAAACAAAGATCGTGGGGTTACATGAGATAGGGGAGAGAAACGATTTTATTGATTTTTTTCTGTAAAAATTCTGTTTTGAGAATCTTCCTCCAATTCAGGAGCACCTCAACTGATGAGTAATTATCCACTAAAATAAAAGTTAATGTATTTAAACACTTAAAATGTGACATTTCATTGGATTAGTAGTCTTCCATTAAAACTAAATTTTTGTGTACCAACATAATCATTGTAATGGTAAAAAAAAAAATAAAAAAAAAAAAAAAATGTTGCATTTTGTAGTTTCAACCTATTTATTCATGAAATTTACAAATATTTCAAATTTAGGATTTGGAAACAAGCTTCACACAGTTTACATCAATCATATTGTTTTTTATTAGTACCTGTTTCCCTGTGATGAGAGTTATAACTGGGAACTTTATCAATGGAAATTTAAAACTGAATAGATTTTTCAGTCCACACTTTCTTAAGAAAAATGGAAAATGGCCCTAGCCTGCAGTTCAGTGGTAAACAATCAAGATTTCAAAAAATATTGTAGTTGTTGTGAAATGACAGAATTCAGTTGAATTTTAGATAATTAACTATCAACTTTAATCAAATGTTTAGATTTAGAAGATGCAGATCTCTTCCATTGGTCCAAATTGAATCCTAAACTAAGGAAATGAAATTACATAAACAACAATTGATTTCAATATTGTCAACCTTTCTGCATGTTCTAGCTGTTCTCTTTTATCATTCTTTATATGAAGACTATCAAAAGATACCCCCCCCCCCCCCCCCCCCCCTTTCCAAAAAAAATAAAATAAATAGAAACAAGGGCCGTCTTTCCCCTCAGAGCTATTCAGCTCTTTGATTACAGTTTCCAGGGCGCCCTGCCTTTTTTGAAGATCGATTGTATATCAATTTGTTCGTATTGATATGATACGCTAATTACTAAATTTTACCTGGGGAAAAGTTTATGACTTTGTTTACGACGCCAAGCTAATCAACGGTTACAACTGGTGTCATAATCTGTTGTTATAGGTAATCCGTTTATCGGATGGGTCATTAATGATCATCAACATTAATTCATTCAAATAAAATCGGTCAGTTGGCAATTATCTTTGAAGAAATGTGCATACAACAACTTGGGCACAATTTGCAATGTTTACCGTAATTTCATGGAGGAAACATAATAACAGAAAGTTGAAAACCATAATAAACTCGTTGAAGACATTGTTTTACTTGTTTTCCGTGAAATAAACAGAAAATTCAGACGTATTTTTCATTGACTGCCCTCATTTTTGATACGAAAATAACAAAATCGGCCGCCATATTGTGATCCTATTTACATCATATTTACGTACTGTTTATAATCCTCCAAAGAAGGAGCACACCCAAATAAAGAAAGATAACTCAATCTGATTTTTTTCCTAGCATTGAGTTACAAATTTACATATTCTAAAATATGTCTACATATTTCTTGCTTAAGAATATATATGTTTAGGTATTTTGAGTTATGGGAAAAGTTAAAGAGGGTCTTAGTAGCAGTGTTGGTAGGGTGCCTTGGTCATCTTTTTCTGTATTCTTTATTTTTGATACAATTTTTCACTGTTGCTATACATGTATATCCTAACATTGTGCATTTACTGAGCACAGCTGTTTTGTGCAGGGGTAGAAAGGTGAAACTGGTAAAATGTGCCAGGCCATAGAAACAGAATGAAACAGGTCACCTTTCAAAAAATACTGCATATAAAGCTCAACTGTGCCAAGCAATGAACAAGCTGCTTGACAAGTTTTTCAGCCTAAAAAGTAGAAAGATAGAGTTCTATATGGGCTAATGATGTTGTTCTTGTATAACCTGTGATTCAACGAATAAACACAATTTTTGGGGAAAGACGGCTTCAAGCCGTCAATCCCCTATGGGGTTGACCAGAGTGACACTCCCTCACATCATTCATTTTGTTTTTATACATGTTATAGTGTGGAAAACTCCCCTACAAATCTTACTTAGATTGAAGAGAAGGAGACCCAGAAATGAATAGTTTGACTTTAAACACTTTTTTTACACATTTCCCTTCTGTTTCTCACGAAATTATCGTATCTTGAACTCTCCTTTACACTATTTACGTTTCTTTTACAATCCGGAAAAATTAGTATGACGAGATATTCTAAATATATCCAACCTACATTGTATTTTATAGTGACGTCATTCTTGGAAGAAGCAGGAATATCCTTCACCAGTTCACTGGTTATTTAAATCATTCTTAGAGATCGTGCACTAATTACAAATTTGTATTTGTTAAATCTAAACATAATATTGTTTACTGTAGATGATTTAAACATCAACATGCAATACTTTAATTTGTAGGTCAACAACTTTCAAAATAAACAAAGATCGTGGGGTTACATGAGACAGGGGAAAGAAACGATTTTATTACTTTTTTCGGGTCTCACTAATTAGAGACAAGAAGCGTTAAAAAGCGACACGAAGTGTCAAGAAGACTATTTAGCGACAAGAAAAAATATTCTTCTTGTCGCTCCTTGTCGCTGAAATTCTTCTTGTCGCTAATTAGTGAGACCACTTTTTTCTGTAAAAATTATGAGAATCTTCCTCCAATTCAGGAGCACCTCAATTGATGGGTAATTATCCACTAAAATAAAAGTTAATGTATTTAAACACTTCAAATGTGACATTTCATTGGATTAGTAGTCTTCTATTAAAACTAAATTTTTGTGTACCTCCATAATCATTGTAATGGTAAAAAAAAAATTAAAAAAAATTTGCATTTTGTAGTTTAAACATATTTATTATTTACAAATATTTCAAAATTAAGATTTGGAAACAAGCTTCACACAGTTTACATCACTCATGTTGTTTTTTTTTTTTATTAGTACCTGTTTCCCTGTGATGAGAGTTGTAACTTAGAACTTTAACAATGGGAAATTTAAAACTGAATAGATTTTTCAGTCCACACTTTCTAAAGAAAAAACTTTAAAATCCAAGAGTACTGTCACAGAAAATGGAAAATGGCCCCAGCCTGCAGTTCAGTGGTACACAATCAAGATTTCTAAAAATATTGTAGTTGTTGTAAAATGACAGAATTCAGTTGAGTTTTAGATAATTAGCTATCAACTTTAATCAAATGTTTAGATTTAGAAGATGCAGATCTCTTCCATTGGTCCAAATTGAATCCTAAACTAAGGAAATGAAATTACATAAACAACAATTGATTTCAATATTGTCAACCTTTCTACATGTTCTAGCTGTTCTCTTTTTCATTCTTCATATGAAAACTATCAAAAGATACCCCCCCCCCCTTTCCAAAAACATAATTAAATAGAAACAAGGGCCGTCTTTCCCCTCAGAGCTATTCAGCTCTTTGATTGATTAATATCTTTTATTAAAACATGCCCTTTTCATATTATCATATCACGCGTTAAATGCCCTTTTTATACGACAGCAAAATTTGAAAAAATTTTCGTCGTATATTGCTATCACATTGGCGTCTGCGTCGTCGTCGTCCGAATACTTTTAGTTTTCGCACTCTAACTTTAGTAAAAGTGAATAGAAATCTATGAAATTTTAACACAAGGTTTATGACCACAAAAGGAAGGTTGGGATTGATTTTGGGAGTTTTGGTCCCAACACTTTAGGAATTAGGGGCCAAAAAGGGCCCAAATAAGCATTTTCTTGGTTTTCGCACTATAACTTTAGTTTAAGTTAATAGAAATCTATGAAATTTTGACACAAGGTTGATGACCACAAAAGGAAGGTTGGTATTGATTTTGGGAGTTTAGGTCCCAACAGTTTAGGAATTAGGGGCCAAAAAGGGACCCAAATAAGCATTTTTCTTGGTTTTCGCACCATAACTTTAGTATAAGTATATAGAAATCTATGAAATTTAAACACAAGGTTTATGACCATAAAAGGAAGGTTGGTATTGATTTTGGGAGTTTTGGTCCCAACAGTTTAGGAATAATTAGGCCCAAAGGGTCCAAAATTAAACTTTGTTTGATTTTATCAAAAATTGAATAATTAGGGTTCTTTGATATGCCGAATCTAACTGTGTATGTAGATTCTTAATTTTTGGTCCCGTTTTCAAATTGGTTTACATTAAGGTCCAAAGGGTCCGAAATTAAACTTAGTTTGATTTTAACAAAAATTGAATCCTTGGGGTTCTTTGATATGCTGAATCTAAAAATGTACTTAGATTTTTTATTATTGGCCCAGTTTTCAAGTTGGTCCAAATCGGGGTCCAAAATTAAACTTTGTTTGATTTCATCAAAAATTGAATAATTTAGGTTCTTTGATATGCCAAATCTAACTGTGTATGTAGATTCTTAATTTTTGGTCCTGTTTTAAAATTGGTCTACATTAAAGTCCAAAGGGTCCAAAATTAAACTAAGTTTGATTTTAACAAAAATTGAATTCTTGGGCCTCTTTGACATGCTGAATCTAAACATGTACTTAGATTTATGGGCCCAGTTTTCAAGTTGGTCCAAATCAGGATCCAAAATTATTATATTAAGTATTGTGCAATAGCAAGAAATTTTCAATTGCACAGTATTTAGCAATAGCAAGAAATCTTCAATTGCACAGTATTGTGCAATAGCAAGAAATCTTCAATTGCACAGTATTGTGCAATAGCAAATATTTTCAATTGCACAGTATTGCACTATAGCCAGAAATATCTAATTGCACAATATTGTGCAATAGCAAGAAATTCCAATTGGATTTCAATTGGAGTTATCTTTCTTTGTCCAGAATAGTAGTTGAATCAACTTAAATCATTGTTTTATACAATATACAATGTATATTCACTTTTACTACCAACTGATAGATTAAAACAATCTTTACCATTCAGTGATAACAAGCACTTTTTTTACATTTTAATATTTTATGATGTATTTAAATGAGTAGTTATTGTTGCAAACTTCATTAGAAATTTGAATTGAGATCAGTTTTGAAATAAGGGAAAGGGGGATGTGAAAAAAAAAATTGGGGGGTCATTTTTTTTCATTTCAGATTTCATAAATAAAAAGAAAATTTCTTCAAACATTTTTTTGAGAGGATTAATATTCAACAGCATAGTGAATTGCTCAAAGGCAAAAACAATTTTTTAAGTTCATTAGACCACATTCATTCTGTGTCAGAAACCTATGCTGTGTCAACTATTTAATCACAATCCAAATTTAGAGCTGAATCCAGCTTGAATGTTGTGTCCATACTTGCCCCAACCGTTCAGGGTTCAACCTCTGCGGTCGTATAAAGCTGCGCACTGCGGAGCATCTGGTTCAGGATTGGCACCCTGCCCTTTTGAAATCCTAGCTGGAACACTGGATGCAGTATATAAATTTTCATTTTTTAGCTCACCTGGCCCAAAGGGCCTAGTGAGCTTTTCTCATCACTTGGCGTCCGGCGTCCGGCGTCGTCGTCCGTCGTCGTCGTCCTGCGTTAACTTTTACAAAAATCTTCTCCTCTGAAACTACTAGGCCAAATTTGACCAAACTTGGCCACAATCATCATTGGGGTATCTAGTTTAAAAATTGTGTCTGGTGACCCCGCCAACTAACCAAGATGGCCGCCATGGCTATAAATAGAACATAGGGGTAAAATGCAGTTTTTGGCTTATAACTCAAAAACCAAAGCATTTAGGGCAAATCTGACATGGGGTAATATTGTTAATCAAGTTAAGATCTATCTGCCTTGAAATTTTCAGATGAATCTGACATTCCGTTGTTAGGTTGCTGCCCCTTAATTGGTAATTTTAAGGAAATTTTGTTGTTTTTGGTTATTATCTTGAATATTATTTCAGATAGAGATAAACTGTAAAAAGCAATAATGTTCAGCAAAGTAAGATCTACAAATAAGTCAACATGACCAAAATGATCAGTTGACCACTTTAGGAGTTATTGCCCTTTATAGTCAATTTTTAACCATTTTTCGTAAATCTTAGTAATCTTTTAGAAAAATCTTCTCCTCTGAAACTGCTGGGCCAAATTATTTGAAACTTGGCCACAATCATCATTGGGGTATCTAGTTTAAAAATTGTGTCTGGTGACCCCGCCAACTAACCAAAATGACCGCCATGGCTATAAATAGAACATAGGGGTAAAATGCAGTTTTTGGCTTATAACTCAAAAACCAAAGCATTTAGAGCAAATCTGACATGGGTAAAATTGTTAATCAGGTGAAGATCTTTCTGCCCTGAAATTTTCAGATGAATTGGACAACCTGTTTTTGGGTTGCGGCCCCTGAATTGGTAATTTTAAGGAAATTTTGCTGTTTTTGGTTATTATATTGAATATTATTATAGATATAGGTAAACTGTAAACAGAAATAATGTTCAGCAAGGTCAGATTTACAAATAATTCAACATGACCAAAATGGTCAGTTGACCTCTTTAGGAGTTATTGCCCTTTAAAGTCAATTTTTAACCATTTTTCGTAAATTTTATATATCTTTTACTAAAATCTTCTTCTCTGAAACTGCTGTGCCAAATTGATCCAAACTTGGCCACAATCATCTTTGGGGTTTCTTGTTTAAAAAAGGTGTCCGGTGACCTGGCCATCAAACCAAGATGGTCGCCACGTCTAAAAATAGAACATAGGGGTAAAATGCAGTTTTTGGCTTATAACTCAAAAACCAAATAATTTAGAGAAAATCTGACATGAAGAAAAATTGTTAATCAGGTCAAGATCTATCTGCTCTGAAATTTTCAGATGAATTGGACAACCTGTTTTTGGGTTGCGGCCCCTGAATTGGTAATTTTAAGGAAATTTTGCTGTTTTTGGTTATTATATTGAATATTATTATAGATATAGGTGAACTGTAAACAGCAATAATGTTCAGCAAAGTAAGATCTACAAATAAGTCAACATGAACGAAATGGTCAATTGACCCCTGTTAGGAGTTATTGACCTTTGTAGTCAATTTTCAATCTGCTTCCTTTGTTTAATATTCACATAGACCAAGGTGAGCGACACAGGCTCTTTAGAGCCTCTAGTTTTAAAATTAAATCATCATCTTAAAAGAACATATTTTTGGTGGAATAGCTATATATATATATATATATAGTATTCTTATATCTGATTACATGTTTAGAAATAAGTGTTTTCTATGAAGAATTTTTGTTTCTGGTTGGAAAAACGTGAGGAAAAAGAGACATGATTTAGCAGTACATTTATTTAAGGGTTTTTTACGGAATTTTATATGAGCTAGACATGATAGATGTAGCATTTATATTGTCATAGAAGCAATCGATTAAAATTGCATTACTTCTATTTGATTTTCAATAACTGATTTTATATCAACACATTTTTTTGACAGATTGGAGCTATATCATGTCTGGCTATTGGAATCTATACCCATGAAGTTGAGTATGGCAGTAGACAATTGTCGTCTTTAATAGGAGCATCTATGTACCGGGCTGATTCTGTGATGATGATTGAGAGGAGGAGCAGCAATCATTGCTATAACTATGTTAGGATTTATTGGAGCTTACAGACAACACAAATGTATGGTTGGAATGGTAAGTATAAGGCTCTTCAATAACATAATTTCAACTAACCTTATAGGACTAGTACTTTTGAAGCACTCACGATGGAATGAGATTGGTTGATAAATTTGCTTTTACACACCAAAATTTAATATTAAGAACATTAATATTAATCCTAGAAATTATTTAGTAGCATTTACTTTGTGGTATATAAAAAGACATCACAATAAAAAACCCAATTTGTTACTTGTCTCTTTCAAGGCAGAATTTAACAAATATACAAGTTTAAAAACATTTCTAACAGTTCTTATTGCCATTGCTATTTGAAAGAAAGTGCTGTAAAGATGAAGTTAGAAACAAAGTACTAAGCAATATTTATATGAAATATAAGTTGAGAGAAAACATTATTATGCATGAAGATAGATTCATAAACATATCAAAATCTTATTTTCAGTATCTCTGTATTTTTGTCTTCTTGGCTCTAATGGTATTTGCTGCAGGCATACTTGGATATATATTTATAGCACAGGTAATTATATATATAAATATGTATGTATGAAAGTTGATCAAAGTTGTGGTGAAAATCTTCCTTAGGAAGAGGTCAATATAAAGGAGGTACATTTTTGGGCTTATGAGGCCTTGTAAATTCACCCTTAATGCACACATAAAAGGTATAGCAAAAAGTTAAACTTAGTCCAAACCTGTCAAGTATGTAATTGTAAATCATTTAATTTAGTTTGCTTTATCTTTAACTTCAATAATAATAGTTGGGTACAATTAGGGGATCAGCAAATAATTGTCTTCACCAAGAACACTTTCATCCAAAAGGATGTATGTATTTGCCTTATTAGAATAGAAATAATTTTATCTATCTATCTTCATATTTCTGCACTCAGTCACAACTTTGACTATTACGTGCCGTAATTCATAGGGGCTTGAATTCATACAGATTTTACCACGTGTTTGCCCTCATGAATTATTTCTTAAAATTTGCTGACTGACTGAATTTTAAAATTGACAACTATATCCAGATATTTTATTATCATAGCAGAAGTAGAAAAGGACACATGTAGTTTGCAAACAGCATAATAACAATATGATATTATTTTTTGCCAAGTTATGATATTTTTTCTGGTTTTCAGTTAGAAGACAATGTAAGAAAATCAATGGAAGAAAGTTTAAAGAAACATTATGGAGTGGTAGTAGATAAGAAGAGAAAAAATGATGATATAACAAAGTCCTGGGACTCCATTCAACAAAGTGTATGTAGACAACTGTAGTATAGAATATTTAATAAAATTGAGAATGGAAATGGGGAATGTGTCAAAGAGACAACAACCTGACCGTAGAAGTTTGTTTTAGTCACCCTCAACAGTTGTCTTGGAAGTTTTTAAATTACATTAGACAATACAAATTATTTTATGAAGTTGCTATCTTGGGATATCAAGACGGTTTAATATATGAAAAGTTATTTCAGTTCAAAAAGGTAAAATATTAATAACATGAGATTATTTATAAGAAGTTAGACTTGAGAAGTGTTAAGTTACTAAAATTTTTATATTGTATGTACATTTTGTACACATGACATAAGTATCTAAAGAAGTTAAATATGTAACAAGACAAGTTGAAAAACAAATATTGAATGCACATTCATTGATTTGTTGATGTTTTTATTTTTAGTTTGAATGCTGTGGAGCTTATGGTAGTGAGAACTCCTCACATTCCTGGGCTCTTTACCAGCAGGAAACTTTCTGGTTTATTGATAGTTACTCCAGTAAGTTTACATAAAATTTATTTTTTAAGCTGTCACAAATTATGCAATTGCACTTTTTGAATTTGATCTTACAAGGAGAATGTGCATTGCCATGACTACATAATTTATTCAAGTATGACACAAAGTTACAGAAAGAAAATTTATAGTTTGTTAGATAACTCAAGTACTATCCTTAAAGGGAAAATTCACGATTTTTTACTTATGGTTTAAATATGTTCATTATGACATAATATATATATTCACAAAGTTTTATCGCTATATGTGCAGTAATAAAGGAGAAATTCAATAATTAATGAAAAAATATCAACTACTTCCTGTAGGTTGTGACGTTTTCTCCTGATTTTTGCATGCCGGGATTTAAAATACAATCATTAAAAGTCTTGGTTTTTAATCATATTTTAACGTAATCGTAAGCGCGCCGATGACTTATGCTTTATCTAATAACCATCCGATAATAAGAAGATAAAACGCACAGACGTTCAATTGTACTCATTCGTGAGATAAATTATCTATGTTAATCGTATATATTCGAATTATTTTTGTAGACAACACAAAAAGTTATAAATTTATTTTTAATAAATGCATTTTCGGACTGATAAGGTGAACAAATTAAAGTACAATACTGTAAAGACAATATGTTGGTGTACTCTTATTGCCCTTTTACTATCTCTGCTATGACTAGGTTTATACGATGTGTGTATTCACGGTTTTGTGGCAATACTCGTAGATGGCTTGTTGAAAGGTAAATTGTTATTTGCACTTTGGTATTTAACCACGCCTCTAGGGCACACCTTGCCAGGTGTGACTGTCTATTCGGATCAGTGGGAGCATTTAATACACACATTAAAAATACATATTCAAGTTGGTGACAAATAAAAATTGGTCGCCGTGGAATTATTTAATTATATTTGGTGCTATTATTTATTTGAATTCAAATAAGTTAATTTACTTAGAAATACACAATTTTCGGTTAAAGACGGGAAACTTTATTCATATGTCAGAATGAAATGATATACAAGTCTTGTCCTTGGTTTATGTCTCATAAAAAAGGGGGACTTAGAAATTAGAAATAGCTTTACTAAATCATTTTTATTTGTCTTTATTAGGCGAAAAAATCATGTACGAGAACACTTACATTTAGACTTTTGAAAGCCATGTATTAATTAATATCTGAAACTATCTGAAGATAACTCTACCGAAGCGGAATATAATATGTACGAATAAAGAAAAATTACTTTTGTACTTAAGAGGTTCAAAAAGTTGACAGGAAATTTAAGGAAATTTATTCATAATCGGGAACGTCCTTATTAAAATCTGAGACTACTATAATGTGAAAAACGTCAACCAAATTTATTCATAATCGGGAACGTCCTTATTAAAATCTGAGACTACTATATTAATCGTCGTCTCCCAACGTATATATATACTTAAATAATTATTTGACCAACGATGTTTAAAATTAAAAGACAACGAATTTAATGTTATCTTTCCCTATTTTTAGCTCACCTGGCCCGAAGGGCCAAGTGAGCTTTTCTCATCACTTGGCGTCCGTCGGCGTCCCTCGTCGTCCGTCGTCCTGCGTCCATCGTCGTTAACTTTTACAAAAATCTTCTCCTCTGAAACTGCTGGGCCAAATTAATCCAAACTTGGCCATAATCATCATTGGGGTATCTAGTTTAAAAATTGTGTGGCGTGACCCCGCCAACCAACCAAGATGGCCGCCACGGCTAAAAATAGAACATAGGGGTAAAATGCAGTTTTTGGCTTATAACTCAAAAACCAAAGCATTTAGAGCAAATCTGACATGGGGTAAAAATGTTCATCAGGTCAAGATCTAACTGCCCTGAAATTTTCAGATGAATCGGACAACCTGTTGTTGGGTTGCTGCCCCTGAATTGGTAATTTTAGGGAAATTTTGCTGTTTTTTGTTATTATCTTGAATATTATTATAGATAGAGATAAACTGTAAACAGCAATAATGTTCAGCAAAGTAAGATCTACAAATAAGTCAACATAACCAAAATGGTCAGTTGACCACTTTAGGAGATATTGTCCTTAATAGTCAATTTTTAACCATTTTTCGTAAATCTTGGTAATCTTTTACAAAAATCTTCTCCTCTGAAACTACCAGGCCAAATTTAAACAAACTTGGCTGCAATCATCATTGGGGTATCTGGTTTAAAAATTGTGTGGCGTGACCCGGACAACCAACAAAGATGGCCGCCATGGCTAAAAATAGAACATAGGGGTAAAATGCAGTTTTTTGCTTATAACTCAAAAACCAAAGCATTTAGAGCAAATCTAACAGGGAGTAAAATTGTTAATCAGGTCAAGATCTATTTGCCATGAAATTTTCAGATGGATTGGACAAACTGCTGTTAGGTTGCTGCCCCTGAATTAGTCATTTTAAGGAATTTTTGCCGTTTTTTGTTATTATCTTGAATATTATTATAGATAGAGATAAATTGTAAAGGGAAACAATATACAGCAAAGTAAGACCTAAAAATAAGTCAACATGACCTAAATGGTCAATTGACCCCATAAGGAGTTATTGCCCTTTATAGTCAATTTTTAACAATTTTCATAAAATTTGTAAATTTTAACTAACATTTTCCACTGAAGCTCTTAGGGCAAGTTAGGCCAAGTTCAATATAGATAGAATGATTGTAAGCAGCAATAATGTTCAGTTAAGTAAGATATACAAACACATCACCATCACCAAAACACAATTTTGTCATGAATTCAAATGCGTCCTTTGTTTAATATTCACATAGACCAAGGTGAGCGGTTCATTCCCTCTATTCTCACTTTTTATAAATCTGGTAAGAAAAGGTAAAATATCATGTGGGAATAGGAGGAAAACTTGTGCAAACAAAGGATTATACTGTACAAACATTTTTAATCAACTGTTAATTGACCAGTGTCTTTTTTTATTAGAACAGGTAATAAGTTATTTTTGAATCTATGAATTCTGTTTTTTAAACAAAATAAATATGAAAGAAATTAAAACAAATATAAGTAAATTATTTTTATTACCTTTATAGCACAAATTTAACTGAAGATTCAAGCAAGCATAATATAAAAACAAATTATACAACAGCACTAAATAAAATCGTACATTTTAGCACAAACATTAGACAATCACTGTATACAAGTCAATTAAATAAAATTGAGAATGGAAATGTCTATTCCATGTGAAGAAGGTGGGAGGCTGCATCACCAAACTCTACTGTTGTGACTTCCTGGTTGTGGTGTCTAACCTTAAGTTCGTCTAAACTGTTGATGATTTCTACATACTTCTTTTAAAGGGCCACTCTCTTCCCACTGGCTACATACTTGATCATTGTCAAGGCGTTCTTATGTTATGGAAGTTTAATTTGTTGAAAGATGTTTGGATGTGGCTGCGTGGAATGTTTCTTCAGCTTGCTGTGTCATCCCTCTCGATGATTTGTTGTCCTTCATCCTTGTGTTAAGTAGTGGTTCCAAAGGTGACTGTTCTGTTCAACCCAGTGTGTTGTTACATAGTCTGTAAAGGCTGTTTAGTTGATTTTGGTATTAATCTGACCTATGTCTGTTAGGGCATTAAAGCACACACCTTCAACCTCAGCAAAGGGTATAAGTGGAAGTACAGCGGCACAGCATACTAGTTGATGAATATTGTCGTCATCCTTGTATGGGACCTGAAGTCCACTTTCTTGTGCTTTTCTCCAGATGTATTGCGTCTAGTGGCAGAATTTCAGATGGCGACTTTGTTGTCCAGGAAGATATTGGTAGGCTGAAGTTTTAGTTGGTGCTGGTGGCAGAGATCTTTAAGTAAAGTCAGGAAACTTGTATATACTAGTTCACTCTTGGCTGGAAATAAACTGGGTACGAGTGGATTACCATGTATTATATCTGCAGCTGATAAGTGTGCTAGATTCTTTTGCGTACTGAAGATGAGCATACGCCCTACTGTGTTGTCGTCTGTTAGCATGATTGATTTGATCAGTTTTGGTAAAATGGAAGGTTCTTCTTGCGTTTGTTGTACATATATTTGAATTTGTAACCTTAAAAAATTGTCTGAGAACTAAAATTAATCTGACTCCAATCTATTTATCATATTTTTGCTTTATTTTTAAGTACAAATTCAAAATTTTTAAAAATAATTCTAACTTCAATCTTCTATCATAATTTATCTTTATTTCTTAGTACAAATTCAAAAAATAAAAAATAAATCTAACTATTTCTATGATGAAAAAAGAAACATATTACAAATAAACAAGGTATAATACCTAAACAGTGTACCAAAAATGTTAGGCTTTTAAAAAAAATACAGGTAAATCTTTGGTAAAATTCTAATTAACCTTGATTGTTATAAAAACAAATCATTTATCAAAACACCTATTGTTAATTGCAAGTGGGAATAGAAGGAATAGTATTTTAAAAAAGTGGGAATAGGAGGAAGACACCAGGTGAGCGACACAGGCTCTTTGGAGCCTCTAGTTGAATGTTATTATAAGTCTGTTCAACTTGCAAGAATACCCCTAAAGCGGACAAATATATGACAAGCAGTTTATTCTTTAAATTGCTGTCATTGAATATCAAGAAAGAAAATAAATCCCGAAATTGATACTCAATAGTTTTCCTAGAAAATATTCACATCCCTTGGGGATTATTAGTGTACGTCCAGTTGCATATATTTTACATGAATGTTGGAACAATTGTGATGATGACGAATTTCGTCCTTTATTCGAGAACAATCTAATTGATATATAAATCTGTGAGTTTACTATGTTCTTAACTTCGATGAACCAAAGCAAGTTATAAATTGACCTGTATTTAAATCAAATTGTTTCTTTTTTTTCTTCTTCTTCTTTTGGTATGCAATAGTCTATCGAATTCGTTGATTACATACTGTTGGCATACGTGGACTAGTCTATTTACAAAACTTTTACCACAATTTACACAAAATGTATGTTTCTTTCTTATGTTCAATGTATACATATTTTAAATTGCGCTACTGACTATAGTTCCGTAACTTTCTACCCAGGCGTGTGTATACACGAATCCTCGACAAGTGCGCACATTTTTTTAAATCAATAATTCTGGTATGTTCCAATCTGTCCTAAACTATTGACAACAAGTATATATTACATTTTCCCAAATTAATCCTTGGAAAAATATGTAAACATGGTAAATAGATTTGTATTTCTTCAAAAAAATAACTTTGTATTTTTTTTTTTTTATAAATAATATTCTTTACACCAGAAATGTTATTTATAAACTAGCGTATGAGTTCAGCAATGACTAGTATATTATATCACTTTCGGACACGCAAGACAAAAATGTGTATTATACATGCACCTCATAGTTTAAAATGGCAAGTTATAAGTTACGGTCGTGTACACTGATCACTACCTACAGAAGTGAAACGATGCATGAACTTGCAAGCCCGCCGGACAGGAAATCGATTGAATACCTGCACGTGTCACCTTACACCCCTTCCAATACCTTTGGGAGTAATACCTTTAGCCATGCTGGTGATCAGATGAGGGAAGATCCGAATTTATTTAAATAAAGTTTATTACTTTAAAGAATTATGAACGAATTAGATTTTCGAAAACAATTTCCACGGAACACTTATTTATGATTTGAACTTTGACTTTTTAACTAATTACAATATTATCAGTTTAAAAATAACAGACTTTATGGTTATTTAAAAAAATAAGACCATTTTCCGTATCAAGTTAGTCAGTCAGATAAAACAACCGTACGATTGACAAGATATCGACACGCAATTACGACTACATCGTTTACTGTAGTTTTGTTCCTTTGTGGTTTATAGACATATCGGGATTTTTCATCGGAGAAGGTGACAAGATGGCGGAGCTCAGAGAACTGATAATAAAAATTTAAAATCGATGGTGATCTCTTATTTAGCGGAATAAAACTTTAATATCTATAAATTTGAGCATTTTTATACAGAATGGACATAATATCAATTTTTGATTTTTTTGCGAAAGTTTCCCTTTAATCACAGATTAAAACTTGAACAATAGCCTTGGACCTAAAGATTTTTTTACAAAAAAAAAAGTTTTGAAAAAGATGCAATAAAAGATATGTTGACTTTGTCTTTGTATATACCTAAAAAAGTTATTCATTTTCATAACTGTTGGTTATAGGTAGCATTATTAAGCTGCTTCACTCTTAATGCTTGTTTCTGTAAAGAGAACCCCGTTATATTATTCTTGAAAAATTCTTTATGTTAAATATCATCTAATATTTTCAAATTTGATTTTAGATGGAAGTTTGGTACCAGAAAGCTGCTGTCTTATAAAATCTCCTAAAGATCAACACGAGCTTGACTTGTGTACAGGGAAAACTTCGTCTGATCCCAACTGGCCACCAACGAAACTACCACCTGTGCTAGAGACACCTCTTAATTACACTCTCTATACTACTGTAAGTTTGGAAATGAGGCTAACTTAGTTACAATGGACTCATTTATTTTAATTGCTTCTGATGTTTTGTTTATTCAGGAAAAAAGACATGTTGTAAATTTCAACTAAAAAAATACTGTGCAGCTTAAGGTCTTTATATATTTTTTGGTAGACAACAACATAAACATGTGTGACATTAAATTTTTAATGTTAACATGATTTATTTATATAGATTCCTAAGAAACAACAAAAAACAACCAAATATAAAAGAAGATGTGATATGATTGCCTATGAGACAACTGTCCACAAGAGACCAAAATGACACAGATATGAACAACTATAGGTCACTGTCTGGCCATTAACAATGAGCAAAGCCTATACTGCATAGTCAGTTATAAAAGTCGGATATGAAAATGTAAACCTTTCAAACAAGAACACTGACAGCCTTATTTATAGAAAAAAATGAATGAAAAACAAATATGTAACACTTAAACAAACAAAAACCACTGAATTACAGGCTCCTGACTTGGGACAGGCACATACATAAGTAATATGTGAATGCAGATTGGTTAGATTAATATTTTTAATAAAATGCTTCGATTTTGGCAGTGCAGTGCAATGCATTTGTATTTGAAATCTGTTGTAGAAATTAACCAGGATCTTGAAACTAAAACAATGCATCTGGTCAAAGATTACTCAATTCCACCTCCAACATTGTACAAATTCTGATAACCTTTATATTGTAGGGTTGTTATGACAAGCTGCATGATTATCTTATAATGAATGGCATTATGATTGGGACAGCAGCTATAGTTGTGGGTGTTTTTATGGTAAGTCATCATAGACTAATGATTTAATATGCTTTTTCTAATCAACGAATCTTGTATGTGCAATAATAAATCAGTGGATATCTTTTAGGACTTTAATACTGACCCAGAGACACAAAGAGTTATAACCAGAAGCTAACATATCATCATTAATTGTTTAAGTGATTCCTATTAAAGCAAAATGCATTGAGTCTGTAGGTAAAGATAATATCTTTGACCAGCTTGCTTGCTAGCTGAAACATGAAGTCATTATTAGGCTATGTATACTACATTCCTTTCGGGGTAATGTATACCTACAGACAGATACATTGGTTATCTGCCAGACTAGTCTACTCTTGATTGAGGGTAGTATACTTAACCTTATAATGACTTCATGGTTCAGCTAGCAAGCAAGCTAGGTATCTATTATCAGGTTGTCTGTATGTTGATCTAGGAAAAATGTCAGTTGCAGGACATAAAATGAAAAATTTTGTAAAGTGAGCGCAGCCAATAAGATAAAAAAAAGCCTTCATATTGTGTCAAGCAGCTGATATTTCACAATATCAAACTGCAGCCTATTCTGATAATCGATTTATCAGGCTGTATTTATGTCTTTTGGAAGTGTTTCCTTTGTTTCATCAGTAACTGGTAGATGACTTGATAAGTTCAGGTCAAACTTATCATCGTTAGTTCAAACATTATGACGTTGCTGATATGTCCGGGTCAAAGTTATCAAGGCTGGGTTAATGTATTTGAAGCCATGATATGGAAAAATATAAAGAGCTGAGCAGAGTGATATAGACAGTGGGACCACCGATAATCAAAAGATATTATCTTTTACCTACACACTCAATGCATTTTGCTGTAAATACTTAACAAATCTCCCCATGCAACAAAGTGCAGCCCAATCTTTTTTCTGTTTACTTTGTTCTAGATATTGGATTGTTAAGTTTACGAGAATATCATAGAATGTAGCATTTTAATTTAGTATGAAAATAAGGAAATGTGTATTAATAGCCAATGAGACAACGCTCCACTAGAGGATAATTGGCATAGAGATTACCAACTATAGGCCAACATACTGTCATCAACAATGAATAAAACCCATACTGCATAGTCAGCTATAAAAAACCCTGAAATGACAAATAAGAAAACTAAGGGCCTGATATATGTACAAGACAACGATTGAAAAACAAATGATATACAGCAACAAACAACAACCACTGAATTACAGGCTACTGATTCTGGAACAGCATAATATATGAAACTATAATAATCAGTTGAATCAATCATGTAAATAAATTGTTTTGTTTCTCTTTCAGATTGTTTTGCTGACATTTGGGATAATATTTTATCGGAACATGAACTCCTCTTAACATTGTTGTTGTTCTTACGTCTGTGATATGTAGTCTAGTCTAGAAGTACTTAATCAAGATAAGCACACTCAGTATGGTATAGGATGGTTTTATTTCTAATGTTACTGTTTACTCTATATGTACAAAGAAGAAAAGAACAGGAGTTTTTATGACTTATCTTTTGTAATAGGCATCAATCTTCTTTTATTAGAGACATATGAATAGTATTGTAATATTTGTACTAGAAAAGTTATATTTAGGATTTTTGTCTGTTATTAAATTTTCTTTTGAATGACATTTTGGTTACCTGTAGAAATTTACGCTCTTTCATGTGAAGAAAAAGCATATGGTTCTTACAGTTTTCCTTTTAAAAATGTAAAATAACATTTTTAAATTCTATAACCATATAACTTCTTTGATCATGGGTATATTAGTTTTCTTTTTATTTCTTATGAATCAAGTAAAACTATAGTTTTCATGTTAAAAAAAACATAAAATCTTACTCAAATTTTTCTTTTTAAGAAATTTGAAAGCTAAAAGAGGTATTCTGGAAATTAAGAAAACTTTTATATTCCGTGTGTTGCCATCACTATTTCTTCTTAACTTTAATTCAAGTCAGTATGATTTATCTTGGTTATGTAATTTGTATTTGACATTCCATGAAATTACTTTGTAAATAGGAAAGGTGTTTTAGTATTGTTGTTTTTTTACTGAAACAATTCAGGGATGGAAAAAAGTACAAGTATTTTGTTAAACTGTGTTATAAATTAACTTCTTGTATGAGATTATTTTTATGATGGAATGAATTAGTGTATATATTTTTCAAACAAAATATTGATTTGTTATCTATGATGAGCAAAAGAAATAACATAAATAATTTTAGTAATAAGTAGGCATTGCTTAAAGAGAAGGCCCCTTTAGCCGCAGACATTATTGTTACAATAGCTAAGTTGCATATTTTTTCTAAAATATTGGACTTTTGGGGCAGAAAGTTTGATTGAGATATAAAAAAACCCACATCAAATGTTTAGAATCTAGTGTCTTAATGGTTAAAATGACATAAAAGAGACAATAAACAAAATTCAATAAGGCAAGGTCCATGAGATGTTTTTATGATTTTTCTCCTTAACATTTCCTGTTTACACTCACATCATTCACAATTGCTTTGTTATTATTTGCTGCTTTTGTTTATAACTTTGCTTGAAAATATGCTTTTTATAAATGTTCACACATTTTAGTAAATACTAGTGAAGCTTTATTAAATGAGATAAGTCTTAATGTTTCATTCTCTTCTCAATCATTGATAAATAATACAGGCATTTTAAAACTGTGGACATATATAGTTTAACATAGCAGCCTGTTAAGTATGATGGTAATTTTATATGTTTGTTTCTATAGTTTGATACAATGAAATCGTTTATCAGTGAAATGATGTATGAACATTGTATTAAATTTTTGGACCACTACACAAAATGTTTGTAAAATTTGAAAACTACATTTCCTTAAATAAGACGCAATTTTAAGATTTTTAAAATTTAATTTGGTAGCAGGTTATGAGCTTTCTTTATTGGTGTGTTGAGATCAGGTAAAAATGTTGGACTTCTACTTAATCAATAAATTTTTCCTTCAGAATTTTCTTGATTTAAATTTTGTTTAGAGACAGTAAGTAGCAATTATCCAAGATAAAACTATTGTGTTATCATGTAAATAGTATGTAAATATATGAATGGCATTAAATATTATCTATTGTATTGGAAATAAAAAGGCAGAGTCTCAGCTACAGTCTCATAGAAAGGCAATATCTCTGAGATTAGATGTAGCCAAGTATTATCCTTGAGATGAAAGGCAATATCTTGGAGAAGAGATGTATCCGAGCAACATCCTTGAGATGAAAGACCAAAGTTTATAGGTTTTTCCCTATTTTCTTAGGCAATGTGAATGTTGTTGGCCAGTCATAGTAAAATATTTAAAAAATTATTGATAATAACAATTCTATTTTAGCATAGATTATTGAAAATATTAAAACTGTTACCAAATATATATGTTTGATAGAATATAGCAGTGCTGTATAAGATAGGTATCTATTTTAACTTAATTGAAATAAGGATGGATGATTTTCATTGAAAGCAGGTTCTTTCAATTGCTCAAGAATAAAGAGATGAGTTGTGTTATGAAACATGTTAAAAAAAGTATTATGCATTCCATAATTATTGATTACATATCTATTTAATATAAACATATCAAAGATAAATTATATTTGCTGACTTTGTATATATTTTAATTAAAAAATATAAAGAAATGAATTACTTGATTTTTATCCCTTTCAATTACACTTATCAGTTTATTTCATTTATGCAGTTTTTTTGGCTTTATAAATTTGTATTTAAGCTTTGTGAGGTGGGGCCGTTGTCAAGTTCTTGCATAGGCTATGAAGCCTATCTGAAATTCATGATTTTTTTTATTTTGAAATATAAGAATGATGATTATTTATAACATGTGCATTCTTACTTTCGCTTTAAAATATATGAATTGATTTTCTTGTTGCAATGTGTAAAAAAGGTTAGCCTTTACAGTGTGTAATATATTTTCTTGTGTTTTAATTGAAATTTAAAACTGTTTATCTTTTTATCACTAAAAATAATTATTGACATCATATAACCTGATAATACTAGGTGGTTATATTTTACAATAATTCAATTTTCCTTAAATGTGTTGATAATATGTATCGATCTTGTTGCCCTGAATATGGATGAAATAATTGTCGCTGGAGGTTAAACAAGCAACAATCGATTGAACCTGGAAAGGAAGAAAAGATTAAAATTAAGATCATTCATATTTAATCATGATCAAGTGTCAGCTCAGTACAATAACAACTATCTCTGATAAGTATACTCTTTAAAAACAATAACCAGTACATCTTATTGTGATTATTTGATAGTCACTTCTGGTTTTCAATTAGATATCTTATTTAGAAAATAATAAATTTTGTGATGACTGGTAGTTTGCTGAAATTTTAAAGATCATATGAACATATTGTGAAATACAGTGATATTGTATAAGAGAAATATTTCTCAGTTTTCTATTCATTTATACATGTCATTTTTTTTAATTTAAAAAAAATTTCAAGAAACTTGTATTTTATTGATGATTAAATAGGCTTCTGTTTCTATAAGAGAATATAATCTATTAATCTATATTATGGTAAGGGTATTACATGCAAAAGTAACTGTTTAATAGTCAGTTAGGTAGGCTGAATGAAATAAATTAGCAAGGCCAGTAAAAGATTCTTTGTAAATTTTTTGTATATTGTATGTAAATTCTCCAAATATCTTAATAGTAATACTTTTTATTTAAAACCGTTTTCTGTGATTGTTTTTGTTTTTTCTGTCCAAAAAACCCTGTTGTTTGACATTTGTGTGGATGTTTTTTAAGAAATAAATTCATATTTAAAAAAAGAAAACATTTTAGAATTTAGCCTGCAGAGCTCTTAAAAACGTAATGAAAAAAAAAAATCATAGAAAAGAAATGTATATTTGAAAAAAAATATATATTTGAAACAAGTGTTTTGATGCATTTAATTATATTCGTACTTATTTTCTTGGATAATTGAAAAATTGTATTTTTGTGGGTATTCAATTTCAAGGATCACAAAAGTCTATAGAAAGTATGTTCTTGTTTGAACATTAAAATTTGTGATTCACATGTACCCCGGATACCCATAAAAATTGGTCTCCCATGAATAATATATTAAATATATCTAAATTAATTTAAGTTTTTCATACAAATAATACAACATGAAGACTTAATTGTCCTCATATACATACCCTTTTGTTGCTTCAAAGCAAGAATACCGGTAATGTTTTTAATAATTGCAACATTTTATTACTTAGATATTTGGAATCACTGTACTATCATGTTGGTGTTTGTTTTTTATATTATATATCATCCACTGTCAGCAGAAAACATTACCATGATTGAGGGGATGACACAGGGTTGCTAACTTCTAAAATCCTGCTTTTTTGTACCTTTTTCTCACTTTCAAATTGTTTCTTCTTTTTCCTAGATTCCACTTTGTTCCCCAAAATATCCAACATCCCCATTTATTTTACCCCATATATATCACATCCCCTCTTTTCTTACCCCCTTTATCTCACATCCCAAAAGTGATCATCCCACCTCATCCTTGTACATGTAGTTTATTGTTTGAAGTATATCTGTGATGACATTAGCACATTTTAGTCAGCTAAGAGTGCCAAGACAAACAGCTAAAATATATCCAGCTTCTTATTTATTATTTTACTTATGAAAGGTTTTTATTATAAATGTTAACTGTTGTATAATTGGCAAAAGAAAGATCCATCATGCATCATGATGCGATGGAATTAAAGTCTGATGTCTTAATATAAGCAAGAATGATGAAGTTTGGATGAAGGAATAGATATTTGATATTTGCTTTCCACCTTGTAGTTGATTTTTGTTTTGGTCACACATTATTTAACAATGAGCACCTCTATGAATCATGTATATATTGTTATTGTAGATTACATTATTTCTTCTATTTGAAAATTGTAGCAGTTTTAAATAAAAATAATCCTATAAAATTAACAAACTAAATTTTAGAAATATTGGTGGTTTTATAAGTGCAGGGTAGTTTTTCAATTATAAACATATAGTGTTAATGCATAGCTCCAGATTAATTAAATTGAATGGGATATCTTCCATATTTTTGAAATACAATGCACAATTTTTTTCCCCTCTAACTTCTAATCTAAATCAAAGAAACAGTAAAATTACCTATTGAAAAAGATGCTGAGATTGATAAAAACTTTGATTTGAAGAAATATTTTACGATTTGTCAAGAAAAAAATCACAGCTCTAATTTTTATACATGAAAGAATATTACATTTACATAAGTGTATTTTGTACTCCCTGATTTTAAAATGACAGTGGTATTTAGTCGGATTGTGAGGATGAAATTCTAAAAACATGTAAACCTGGAACACAGCTGATGTTATATGATTATCACAGAAAATATTGTTGGATATCATATCTATTTGTTTTATGTACATTACATTTTATTTGTTTGTCTTGTTTTGTAAATAGAACATTATTTATGATTTTTTTCTTGTTTCTAGAGTGGTGAATTAAATGTGAAACTTGCTTTAGTTGTTGTTTTTTTTTTATATAGAGCAGCTTATTAATAGTTGTTGATTCATCTGTTTCTTTCATTTAAATGAAATTTGGTAACTACCCAAGAATAGCTGCTACCAATTTGATGGGTAGATGGGGGGATATTGGGAAACAAATCAAACCACAATCACCCAAGAGGTATTTAGTTTAATGCAATGTGTCAAGCCTGCCAACCAACATGGCTGCCAAAACTAAGATATATCATTTGGGTAAAACCTGATTATGATCCATTTCCTTTTAATCAGTTATAGAAGGAGAAAATTTGATTTGGGCACCAATGTTCAGAATATCTACCTACCACTCATTGTGAAATATCAGAAAAGTCCTTATATGAGCTATTACCCTCAAGTAAGCATTTTGAATATTATCTTCAAATCTATAATATTAAAGTGAAACTATAAAAAGCAAAAAATTATCTACAGAAAAAAAACACCACGAAAGACCTCTAGAGGGAGACATGTAGTCTTCAACCAAATACAAGAGTCCTAACTTGATGTCTTATGAGTGCTATCAGATTTTTTTTCAGCCAGAAATGTACGCCGAAAAAATAAGTTTATAGGAATAAAAGGAGATGTGAGGTTTACATCAATGATACAGCAGAAATAACCGCTGCCATCTCAGAGAGACATGTACAATCTTGTGTCATAATATGATGTCTTATAAGTGCTATCAGATATTTTTTAGCCTGCAGTGTACTCGGAGAATCAATAGTGAAATAGAAAAAAAAAGATATTGACTCCTTGATGTATACATAAAGTCTAAAACAAATAGACAGGTGACCACACAAACACAATATGTCGCTCTATTATTTGTCTTGACTTTATAAGAGATATATAATTCAGCAGAAACAATCAAAGATTTGCACAGGTAATTCTTCAAACAAGAGGCTCTCGAGAGCCTGAATCGCTTACCTGAATTTTTTTGGTTTAATCTCTCATCAATGATTATTTTGGCTTTTCAATTTATTTAAATGTTCTTTGAATCGTCCTATTTTCTTCAAAAGCAAAAAAAAAAAAATTTTTCTCCTATGTTCTATTTTAGCCATAGGAGCTATGTTTCTTGACATACAAGGAAATGAAACATAAAATTTATACTAGATACTCTGAAACTCTGAAACTCATTTAGCCTAAGTTTGGCTGAAATTGATACAGCAGTTTCAAAGGAGAAGATTTTTTTAAGTAAGTCAACATGATGAACAAATTGTGAAAAAAGTCTTTAAAGGGCAATAACTCCTTAAGAGGTCAATTGACAATTTTGGTCAAATTGACTTATTTGTAGATCTTACTTTGCTTAACATTTTTGCTATTAACAGTTTATCTGTATCTATAATAATATTCAAGATAATGACCAAAAACTGCAAAATTTCCTTAAAATTACCAATTAAGTGGCAGCAACCCAACAATGGGTTGTTTGATTCATCTGAAAATTTCAGGGCTGATAGATATTGACCTAACGAACATTTTTACCCCATGTCAGATTTGCTCTAAATGCTTTCGTTTTTGAGATATAAGCCAAAAACTGCATTTGACCCCTATGTTCTATTTTAAGTAACGGTGGCCATGTTTTTGACGGATCAAAAATCGAAGCACACACTTTGTGCAGGATAATCTAAGGAACAATCATGCTAAGTTTCATCCAAATCCATTCAGTAGTTTCAGAGGAGAAGATTTTTTAAAGTTAGCAAATATGATGAACAAATTGTGAAAAATTGTCATTAAAGGACAATTACCCCTTAAGGGGTCAATTGACAATTTTGGTCATATTTACTTATTTGTAGATCTTACTTTGCTGATCATTTTTGCTGTTTACAGTTTATCTTTATCTATAACAATATTCAAGATAATGACCAAAAACTGCAAAATTTCCTTAAAATTACCAATTAAGTGGCAGCAACCCAACAATGGTTTGTTTGATTCATCTGAAAATTTCAGGTCTGATAGATCTTCACCAAATGAACATTTTTACCCCATGTCAGATTTGCTCTAAATGCTTTCGTTTTTGAGATATAAGCCAAAAACTGCATTTGACCCCTATGTTCTATTTTAAGTAACGGTGGCCATGTTTTTTGACGGATCAAAAATCGAAGCACACACTTTGTGCAGGATAATCTAAGGAACAATCATGCTAAGTTTCATCCAAATCCATTCAGTAGTTTTAGAGGAGAAGATTTTTTTAAAGTTAGCAAATATGATGAACAAATTGTGAAAAATTGTCATTAAAGGACAATAACCCCTTAAGGGGTCAATTGACAATTTTGGTCATATTCACTTATTTGTAGATCTTACTTTGCTGATCATTTTTGCTGTTTACAGTTTATCTTTATCTATATTAATAATATTCAAGATAATGACCAAAAACTGCAAAATTTCCTTAAAATTACCAATTAAGTGGCAGCAACCCAACAATGGTTTGTTTGATTCATCTGAAAATTTCAGGGCTGATAGATCTTCACCAAATGAACATTTTTACCCCCATGTCAGATTTGCTCTAAATGCTTTCGTTTTTGAGATATAAGCCAAAAACTGCATTTGACCCCTATGTTCTATTTTAAGTAACGGCGGCCATGTTGTTTGACGGATCAAAAATCGAAGCACACACTTTGTGCAGGATAATCTAAGGAACAATCATGCTAAGTTTCATCCAAATCCATTCAGTAGTTTCAGAGGAGAAGATGTTTGAAAAATTGTTAACGACGACGACGACGGACGCCAAGTGATGAGAAAAGCTCACATGGCCTTTTAGGCCAGGTGAGCTAAAAAGGAGGAATTAGGAGTGTTCTTTATGCCTCACCTAAGATAGCAGTGGGCATTATGTTTTCTGGTCTGTCCGTTCATCCGTCAGTTTGTCTGTTCGTCCCTCTTCAGGTTAAAATTTTTGGTCAAGGTAGTTTTTGATGAAGTTGAAGTCCAATCAACTGGAAACTTAGTACACATGTTCCTTATGCTATGATCTTTCTAATTTTAATGCCAAATAAAGAGTTTTGACCCCAATTTCATGGTCCACTTAACATAAAAAATGATAGTGCGAGTGGGGCATCCATGTACCGGGGATACATTCTTTTTTTTTTTTGGAGGGGGGGGGGGGTTATTATGATATGGCATGCGACCACTAACAGTTGTCGTTCCTCACTGTTGCGGAACACACTCATGTTAAGTAAAATAATATAGGATACACTTAAGTGTGATGTTTTAAAATCTAAACCACCCCCTTTTCTCTTTCCATACAAGAGGGGGGATAGGACCTTTATCGGGACTCCAGGATCAAGTCCGGGATTTCGTTTTTTTAAGCCCGGGATTTCGGGATCAGGACCCTAAATACAAAGTAACACACGAAATTGGAAAAAAGGCTTGAGGGATATAATATCATCAACCAAATGAATGTTCAGATTTCGCTCAGTCCCATTGAGGGTTGAGTTTTACCAACAGTACTAAACTGTGTACTAGACTGCAATTGGATTACCAACAGTGCTTTGGTAAATTATGTGTAAATATTATTTGTTGAAAATGGTATGATAAAAGAAACGTTTAGCAAAAATTGTGTTTTTTTATCTGGAAAAGCCCATGATGAAGACTCATTTTATGGTTGAGTTGTTCTGAGACTACTATAACTGTTAAAGTAGTCTCAGAGTTGTTGTTTAGAATTTTTTTGGACTATTTAATTTTAATCTTTTAATACTGATCAAAACTTCAAAAAGTACGAAAAATTCCAAAAACCTTACAATCGTATATGATATGTATATAAACGATTTTATAAAAAAAATTATGTGAATTGTGTACTATATAAGGGTTATAATCCCATTACATAGTATGCTAATTTCTGATAGAAGTAGCTTGTTTTGTTGCGTATTATGTTTGATAAACATATTTTGAAATTTTGAAAAAAGGCAGGGCAGGAGTTTTAATTAAAAAAAGGTTGGATGAGACCTGCCAGGACTATTATACTAAGTATGTTAGTATGGTACCTTGAGACATTATGCCAAAAAAAAGACTGTATGAATATTCATGAGGGTGGTAAAGTTTTTTTTTCGTGCAATGTGATCGCTGTTTTTTATTTCACGTTCAACATGTTTTTACTTTTTTATTTGACATTCAGTTGTGCAAGACGGGTGCCTCGATCAACGTGTTCTGCTTATTAAATTTTACGTGCATCGTGATTTTCAAATTCTTATTTTGCGTGCTCCCTATTTAAAAAAAAATCAAACACTTGGCAGGGATCATCAAGAAATACGTTTTTAAAAGCCGTAAACCAATTATATTATAAATGTGTATACTAATTCGGGAATATCAAATAAAACAAAGAGTTAATATATACAAGAAGACAGTGACTTAGTCACAAAAGGTTCAAATAAATGTATTTATTTTTCGTGCAATGTTCATTACAGAAATTATTTCACGTTTTTTCGTGCAAGTGTAACGGTTTATTTCTTCCTCTGTGATATTTTATCCTGAAGATAATTTGTCACGGTAATTTTTTTTCCAGGCATGGTATTTCCCAGGTAGATTTTTTCCAGAGGAGTGAAAATCTATCTGTATTATGCGGATAGAATGTACCGGAATATATTTGCCGTATCGTATTTCACAGAACCTTGTGAAATATAGTCCCATTAACTAGTATGTAAGTTACTCGCAATCAATATATACCTGACTTTAATTATTAAATGTTTCACAAAGGTAGAACAAATTTGCATAATTTATCAAAGGGAGTGAATTATGAGAAATTTATATTTTAAAGATATTGATATAATATATTCCTGAATCTAATTCATAGTGACATTTTTCCTTGAACCTTTTATTTTATATATTCATTGATATAAAAAGATGACTTGCAAAATGAATTTTTAATAAGACAGATAACATTTCACAGGTAAATACTATCCAGCTGTTAAAATTGCTTTTTTCCAAAATATTGTTATGTTATAATTTATCTGATTTCCATATAATCAACAACAACATCTTTGTTCCCAGACAAAAAAAATTATATAGTTAAAAATATTATCATAATCAAATTCTTCCATTACTGTTAACAGTATTAATGCTCTACCTTTAATTTTAATTTTACATTTGTACTGAAATCTGAAAACAACTCACTTTTACATGTTTTTCACTTACCTTATTTAATCATGATATTATTTCACAATTACGATATTTGAAATTATTTCTGGTTTTCTTTCTTATGTTTAATGATAATTTTTTGTTGAACGAATGATATTTACTTGATTTTTTTTCCGGAAATTATTTCAATGATAATTTGTGAAATAATTCCCATTTTTATACATTTTTTGTTACAATATAGGTTTAATACAAATACACTATTATTATTTCATAGTATTTGTAAAGGATAAGAATTTCTAATAACTATTCAATAAGTTAACTACCCAGATAGAATTTCACGGCAAAGGAAAAAATATCCCAGGGAAATATTTCCCCCCAGGATAAAAAATAACAACAACTACTGTGACATTTATTCCTCCGGATAAAATTTAACCCGGATATAATTTTGCTTTACACAAGCACCCCCCCCCCCCCCCCCTTTTTTACCACCCTCATTCATTCTGAAAACTGAAAAGTGCCAATGTAGGACCAAGCTCATGCGATTTATAATCATCAGCTCTTACAAGGTCAGAGTATTAATTTTCATATTCCTTTACCTCCGATAAACTAAAAACTAAAAAATTGTTCCCGTATTTAAAATCTAATTAAATAAAAGCGGGAAAATTACTTAACAGAAAATTACCCATGATTCAATAGCATCATCTATAATACTTAGCAATTTTACATCTAGATTGCTTGCTTATTTCATTTCTTACACTAAGATTTTAATAGCTTAACTACCATTGAGCTTCATATTTGAGCATAAACCGATAAATTTAAATTAATCAAAACAGTTGTCAAATACAGAAATGCATAATTAGTCCGTCATTGGTTCAGAGTTTAGACAACTACTATGCTTTCCGGAATGAGAAGCGTTAGACCAAATTTCCAAATATATCATGCAAATCAACCTATTTAGGTAATGCATAAACACAAGAACCTAGCTTATACACAACTTATCATTATAAATACACAGAAAAGTTTACACCATGTGCTGCTGTCGCTCTGTAGCCTCATTACTTCGATCATTTCATTGTTTGAGTTAATTATCTCCCCTTGTTTTTGTGTGTGTTGAAGTACAGTAAGTTAGTAAATTGCATTTAAAGTCGGCATACATATGTACATAACGTAAATTTTATGTGACTTTTACACATATATTTCATTTAAATCATGCAGTTTCACTTAAAATAGAAAACTGATCAGTTGCTAAAAGTGGTTCACTCCATAATTTTTTTGAAAACAACAGATTTGAAAAAATTGTGCATCCAAAGTGCTTTTCTGGATTAACATTCATCAGGAATGCTTGTAGCCAAACATTCGAAACCGGAAGATGCATGAGTACAGAGACCGTTGAAGAGCCATATGTCAAAAACACCCAAAAATAAATAGCCAAATTCATCTAAAGCCAACTTTGCCCAAGGGAGTTGAAACCTTAGTTTCTTAATAATTTATAAACGGACAATTTTAGTAAAGTTTAGTTAATTCATGTCAGTAATCATAATTCTGGTCTCAGTGTATCAGAGATAGGCTGATTTTTTGGAAAATGTGGCACAAGAAAGTCAAATGATTATGCGTGAAAACAAGAATAAAAGGGTCTGGTCTGACATGAGAAATTACATGTGCTGTTATGGCAACGAATAGTGGGTTTAGGGATTCTCACTGTATATGATATTTGTTTTTCATTCATCAACTCCTTGATGAATTCATACAATAGGTGTGGGTCTAAAATTCTTCATTTTCATAAGGACATATAATCACTTACATTTGTAAGAAGGTGTGTATTTTTATTGTTTTTTTCCCCCATCTTCATTTAGTTTTCGCTTATTTGAATGTGTTGGAGTCCAAAAAATTAGTAAGATCTACATAGAGCGTTCAAGGATGTCTATGATAATTTCCTGATGCATGAATGTGCCTAAAAGAGAACCCTAAAGATAGTAGTAATTCACATGCCACACAGACATTGTATATAATATTTCTTACATTCAAAGCACTAACTTTCCTGGATTAACCTTTATCAGATATGGTAGAAGTCTAAAGTTTGTACATATGTGTGTCATTAGTTTATAGGAACAATATACAATATTTAAGATATTGCACTTTGATTCAGGCAAGTGAATTCAGTAATTAGAAAAGTTGATTTCTGGCAACTTGCTAGAGAAGACAAGTTAAAACAATAAGTTACATGTAAAACTTAAAGGCCATTCTATGTTGGAAAATGTCAAAAAATATCAAAGTGATCTGTAAAAGGAGATAATTAAAAACAGTGTCTGATGCTGGTTGATATATTTATAAGTAATCTACCTAGATGTATATGCAAAACTATGCAGCTGTCCAATTCAGATAACAATGCAATTCAAATCTTCAATGAAGACTTTTCTGTTTGTAATTGAAGTCTTTCTTTGATTGTTGGACAATGCAGAAATGTTTAATTTTATAGGAAAACATTAATGATTTTTATGCTTTTACATTTTCAGATAAAGGCTTATCAAGATGCTGCAATCCCCATTAAGTCCACATGATTTGACTGCCCAGCTAACCACATTTAAATCCTATGTGGCATTGATTGCTGACCCCACACCAGGAAGTATGGCTTATTTTAACAAAATCAAATTCTTTTCAAATGATTTGCATCTAACTTATAATACAAGATCTTTTATCTGCAATACATGCAATACTGTATAGATTTTTTTTGAATCACAATGTACTATTTATTTGCATAATTTTTAGGCTTATATTTATTTGGAACTAATTTATGAAGTCTTTATAACATGGAACATAGAAATAGCTATTGTCATAAATATACGAACCATGATACGAAATGAATTAAAAACCCAGACAAGATTCTTAGGTTAATAGTATGGTGTTGTAAGAGGTAGAATGATTACAACTTTGACTGATGATCTCCTCTCCGGAGTAGAGGTCACATGTAGATTAGTCTGATAAGATCTGACTACCTCTGTTACAATTGTACATATATAGATTTGTCCAATAATCATGATAATACTTCATTACATGTACTGGCAACTTTATAAAAATAATAATACTGTCCCTGTCGTCTGGTATAGCTTAGAAGGAGAAAACATAATACATGTATGATTTGGGGCCTTGTTGGCCTGGAACTTTATTTCATTCAAAACTGCTTAATTTTTCTAAACTTGAAGTTACATAAAATAAATTCATAGACCCTAACTTGCTATTGTGTAATATGTAGGAACTATTATATTCCATGAATGAAATATTTAAACAAAAAACGTTCACAAAATTCTTTGTTTAATAGTATGGTGTTGTAAGAGGTAGAATGATTACAATATTGACTGATGATCTCCTCTCAGGAGTAGAGGTCACATGTAGATTAGTCTGATAAGATCTGACTATCTCTGTTACTAAATGGATCTGTCCAATGATACTTTATATATATTACTTTACATTTATAATGATGTTCCTGTGATCAAGTTTTTATCTGTAGAATAATACTTTATTACATATTTCTTTAATCAAGTTTATTTGAAAAGGAGAATGCACATTGATTTTGGGCCTTAATTGCCCTCAAAGTACACTGTATTTCATTCAAAACTCCCTTAATGTTATGTTTATTAAAGAAGTAGTTTATTTAGTAAAAATAACACAAAACTTTATACTATTTGACTTAAACTTGCTTAGGGTAGACTAATTTACATATAAAACAATGCAGCTTACTTAAATATGATTTGTTCTTTTGGCCTTATATGATCTATTATTTTTGTATTTTAAGTTGTTGAGAAAAAGCTGAAAGCTGCACAGGAGTTAAGTGAAAACTTTGAGGTAACTATACATTTTCATGCATAGATTATTTATTTAAATAATTGAAACATTATTTTTTACAGTAGCTTTTTGTAATAATAAAGTATGCACTTTACATTTAGATTTAATTGAAACAATATTATCTAATCAATCTAAGTAAGGGAGTTTTTTCAACATTTTTCAACAGAAAAGAACAGCACCATTGAAAATGTGTAAGTGAAAATATACATTTATTTGGATATACATTGAAATTTTTATTCCAAGGTTACAAGATATTTACCGCTGACAGATCTTGCTATTTATCATAGATTATAGTTTATAGTAATTGCTTTTATAATTGACAGAGTGTTGTACAATCACCGCAATACCCACAGTTTTTATGTGATGCCTTGAAAGTATTCCTCAAAATTCTGGATGATGGAGAACCTCAATTCATTGCTGAACAGAACATGCAGGTAAATCTAGCTTTAAGAAATCAAGTTATGTGAGTAAAACTAGGTTTCATTTAAGATAGAATATGCTGGTTTATTTAAGTGTCAGTATTTTTGGCCCCAAAACATGTTTCTGAAGAAAAATCTGTTATTTTTACTTCTGCTATATGCGATTAATTTTAGAAATTTGTATTGAGGATCATGTGTATAAAATTAGACTTAAAAGAATCCTCTAAAGTGAACAGGTAATAATGTTTAATGTCATTGAAGTTCTTTTGAATTTTGAATCAATTTACACAATTAGTTTTAAGTATGTATTATTCCAATGGTTATTACAATGAGAATTTTATTTTTTTGAATAATTTCATGTTAGGGCTATTCCAGAAAAAAATGTAAGGGGGGGTGTGTGTTGGAAGGCAGTTTTTGTCAGCACCCGCCACCCAGACAATTGTAATTGAAAATTATAGTGCATTATAGTGTGAAAAGCTGCTCTGATACCCATCACCCATGTATTATTAATACAATGTGCCTTCCAACCCCCATACATTTTTTTCTGGTATAGCCCTTAGTTTAACAAGTTAACGTTTTCTTCTTGAGTACATCTCTATTTAATTTTATGCCAAAAGGAAAAGAAGACTTTAAAAATTTTCTCTGTCAGAAATTCTTGAACCTGCTTAGGGTAATAACATATAATATGTTAAAGACTTTATTTTGGCTCACCTGCCTGGCACTATAGGCCATGTTAGCTATTGTCATCACTTGGCATGAGTTTTTGCCATAATAAAATTTTTGTCCTGAAACCGCCAGAACATTTTTAACCAAAGTTTGTCCTTAGAGAATAAGTATAAGATTTGATTTTTCATTCCCCCGTTTACAGGATGTGAAATGGTATACCGTTGTCTGTCCATCCGTCTTTCAATCTATCAGCATCATGTCAGATAGCTCAAAATGCCTTTACCAATTTGGATGAAACTATCTTTTCTATTAGCTATGAGACTTTCAAAAATTTCTTATAAAATCTGTAAACTAGTTTCATCTTTCTCATGCCTCATACTTTGAATTTAAGTTTATTGTAAAATTTCTTTTAAAACGCTATAACTTATACGTTTCATTTATTTTAGCAATTACGGAAGCTGATGTTGGAAATCATTCATCGTATACCAAGCAATGAGCATCTGAAGAAATATGTACAACAGATTCTATCCTTAATGTTCAAACTGCTAAAGGTAAAATTCAATATTCTTTAGCTTTTTAACATATAAAAAAAGTACTTAGCATTGTGCGATCTTTTACTGTTGATTGCTATACTCTTTGTCATTTTGTTCTATCAGTCTTATCTTTAATATAAAAAAGAAGATGCCAATTTGTCTACATTACATTTAAAAATCATTAGAAAAATGGATTCCTTCACCAAATCTTGTGCGATATTAAATTTATTCACTCTCAACAGTTAAATTTTAAATATTTAAAACGCTCAATGAGCCTTACGTTTTGAATTTGAAAATTTAACTGTCTCGTGTGGATAAATATAGTACAAACATGTATCTATATATGTTTTATTTAAAACTTTTCTCCCATGTAAAAGAATATTGTTTATGTGAGTGACTTAAGTTAAAATTTGCATTGGTTGTCAACATCACAGAAAACAATAGATGTATAGGAATGATGTTTCACTACATTATATTCTCATTATTTTATGTTGAATGTTTTCTGATTGAATGCATTATACTTTTTAGATTGAGAATGAAGAAAATGTGATAGTATGTCTGAGAATTATTATAGAATTACATAAACAGTACAGACCTCAGTATAATGAAGAGGTAAGTATACTATCGTTAGGAGATTTATGGTGGTAATTATTGTCTCAATGGTAATATTTTAAATTGATAAATTAAAACTTTTATAACAGTGGAGGATAATTTTCATAAGGGTGAGGCCAGCTAACTGCCCAAGAGGGGGCTTGCTCCAGTCATGCTACTGTGATTCCTTAATTAATCAATCAAATTTTTCCAAAAAAGGGGGGCCAGTGCCCCCTGGAAAACCCTCTACATCTGCCTCTGTATAACCATGTAGAATAAGGTTATTGCAAGTGTCTGTACATTCAAGATGACACCCTTTCAAAAGCTATTTTATTTATGATAAAATTCTGTTAATATTTTGTAAGTATGGTTTATTTTTCTCTATTTATTTTATTCCAGCATTTTATTTCTGTAAGTATAAAGATCATTTTAATCCTAATTGTTCAATGTTAAGGTACTGAGTATTTTTATTTTGTTAAGGATTTTGCATGAAATATTCTTCATTCTTTAAATCAAGTATTATGTAAAGTAAAGAATGTTTTGCCATCAAGGTCTGAATGAGAATTCACACATTTAATTCCAAGTCTTGTAAGTGACAAAAAGTGTGCTAAGATAATTTTAAATGTTAGTGATAACCAAACTTATATAGGAATATTTTTGTCTAATGGCCAATTGATATCCAAGTGCCAATATAATAGATTTCAGATGACGATTGTTAGTTAGAAATATAAAGCGTATACGCATAAGGAGATGTGGTATGGGAAAGCTACTCACTAAATGATAAATCACATAGATATTAGCATGCACATATAACGGAGTCATTTTGTTTTTCAGATCAAGGACTTTTTGCAGTTTGTTAAAAATATATACAATGGTTTACCAAATCATTTACCAAAAATATTTGAACCAAGGAATCAAATTAAAGTAAAAGATGTTACAGAGATAAATGTGGACCAGTTATTACAGGAGACTTTTACTACAACTACAATACTCACAGACAAGAAAAACGCTGACAATCAAAATATCTCTGTAAGTTTGTTATTATTGTTGAGATTTTGAAAACTCTACATGAACAAATTCTTTAAATTCTTCATGATTGATAATAGCAAAAAGAAATTAGGAACAAATGGAGCAACAATGGGACTCTATCAGCCACAGTGCTTGCCATACATATGTGTCATTGCTTTCATTTATAATTTGCTGGTGGAATAATGATCCAGATATCCAACTGTTTTTGAGACATATACGAAATACATGTACATGTATATTTGGAAAAAATGAATACATATTTTAAATATTCTGGGTTTTAAAATCCTTATGACATAACTCTTCTTCTTTAGCTATTATTATTTGTGGTTTTAAAAAGAACATGATTTCATTTAAAACAGATGCATTTAGTGCAAATACATTTGATGCTCACAACTTGTATTATATTATTTCAGTACAACATAATCCCCAAAGGAACTTTGTCTCTGAAAGTGTTAGCAGAGCTGCCTATAATTGTTGTGTTAATGTATCAGTTATATAAACCTAATGTTCACCAAGAAGTCGCAGAATTCATCCCACTAATCATGAATACAATTATCTTACAACCATCTGCTGTTCAAAGGTAAGTTACATTTGTACAGAATCTCACAGTTCTTTATTTATGTCCTTTTGTACGAATTTTCATAGTTTTAGGAAAAAATGATTTTTTAAGGATATTTACTTTTGTGGTTTCATAACGGACTGCATTCAAGTCTTTAAAAAAAGTTTTATTTGTTGGTTCATTTGTACCCATAAAATCCTCAAAAATTTGAACCCAACAAATAATAATTGATCCACAGTTCCTGCATCCTTTTCTTCGGATTGAAACTTTTTATTATTATTTTCAAAAAAATGTTGCCAAAATATCTAGATTTAAAGCTGTTGTTACTTTGTATTGAACTCAAATGGATTAAACAATTTATTTTGAAGTATCAAGGTTTAATATGTTATTATATTTAGGTGAAAAAAATTGATTTCACTTTTCCAAATTGTTAATTTCGGATTTTAAATTGCAACAATTGCACAATGTCAATTCATCATCAGAGGCCAAATCTACCAAAACACAAATAGCTCATTTTTGTCTTGTCTATTGTCTCTATTCAATTTTCAAACCACCTCCTCTGAAGCAATTATTATGTATAAGATAAATATGTTTATTTTAAAAAGATTTTTTTTAAATTATTTTTTACAGGGCTAGTCCATCCTTCAACAAGGAGATATTTGTTGATTTCATAGCTGCTCAGATTAAAACTTTATCCTTCTTAGCCTACATTATCAGAATATACCAGGTAGTTACTTAGATAGTATTACTGAGATACATAACAAAAGTAAAGAGATACATTCAAGACAAGAAAGAAAATCAAGAAGATTAAATTTCTGTAAATATTTTACTATTCGCCAGAGCTAAGAGGTTAAATTTTATTGTAGTAGTCCTTACAACAAAAGTTATAAACATGAAGAAAATCATCAAACTTTCATAACAGTTTGAGTATGATTGCCTGTAAGACAACTGTCCACTAGAGAACACATGATTTAGATGTAAGCAACTATACGTCTTTTTTTAAGTCATCAAGTACAGACAAAAATCCACAGTCTTATAAGGGCTGACATGCTCTATCATAAAAAAAAACAACATATGCCTGATTTATAACTAAACAATAAAAAATAAACAAATATGATAGATAACAACTAAGGGCATGTACTCTAGAGATTAAAAAAAGAACTGAAGAAAAGTAACAAATGTAATGTTTTGTTTTAAACTAAGATAATATTTACTTCAGGAACAAGTTCAAACTCACTCAGCACAGATGGTGAAAGGCCTGCTGGGATTGTTAACATTTTGTCCACAGGAAGTGGCACATTTGCGCAAAGAATTACTAATTGCAGCCAGACATATATTAGCTACAGATTTACGCAATAGTAAGTATGATATTTTGTATAATATACATAACTGAAATATGAAGAATTATGAAATAATGATGAATCCAAAATACTGTGTCAGTGTAATTAAGAAATCCCAATGAAGGAATTAAACCACACAAATTGGTACATGTATCTCTTTATTTTTGCTTTCAGAATTTGTAACCTGTATAGATCAGCTATTTGATGAGAATGTGCTTATTGGAACTGGCTGGACCACATATGAATCACTAAGGTATCAATTATAGTTTGAATAGTAAACTGATCAGCTAGAAAATTAAATCAGTTTTGTTAAAATTTGAAGTATCACACGTTATTTTTCGTAATTAATGAATAGAATTAAGAAGATGTGGTGTGAGTGCCAATGAGAAACTCTCCATCCAAGACACAATTTATAAAAAGAAAACAACTATAGGCCTTCAACAAGATGCCCTGACTGACACCAAACAGCAAGCTATATAAGTCCCCAAAATTACTTCAAAATGCTTTTAGAAGATATGTTGTAACATTTATAGCTATCTTAAGTCAATAACTTTTTATATGCAGAATCGTTTCCTAATCATCACAACATTTTCTGACTGATTATTGTTTTTGATTCAAATGTTTTGAGGTTAATGTTTTATAAAACTACATGCTTTGTTCCCTTATATTACAGACCACTAGCTTACAGTACATTAGCAGACTTAGTACATCATGTTAGACAATCACTACCACTCAGTAATTTGTCTCTGGCTGTAAATTTGTTCTCTAAGAATGTCCACGATGATTCCTTACCCAGTAGTATACAGACCATGTCATGTAAACTCTTACTTAACTTAGTGGAATGTATCCGGGCTAAGAGTGAACAAGACAATGGAAATGTGAGTAGTTATAAATACCTCTTTATACTTTATGTTTTATTTTCAAACTTTTTTAATTACATGTAAAAACCTCCCAATACATATAGTTTATCCAAGTCAAATAAATGATAACTGTTTGAAGTTTTCATGTTCATTTTCCCTCTATAATATAATTTTTATTACTGTGCATTTCAGTGATATCTTCTTTTTATTTCAGGGTAGAGAATTGCTAATGAGAATGTTAGAAGTCTTTGTACTCAAATTTAAGTCAATAGCTAAAATACAGCTTCCACAGATTCTTCAGAAATGGTAAGTACTACATTAGTATCTGTTGATTATTTTATTTATCCCATTTTTACTATAAAAAAAAGGGGGGGGGAGGGAGAAAAATTAAAAAACAGTTTTTCAGAATTGTTATATAAAAAGTTACAATGAATAAATCATTGTAATATTTTTTCTTTCTATGAAGAAATAACATCCAAATTGTGGTGCACACTGAATAATATGCGTAGCAGGTTCCTTTTAAGGGTGCACCACATTTTTTTTGTTTTTGTTATTTTCGAATAGACAGAAACAATATTAGTCATTTCTTAAAACTTTATTCTAAATTTAATTTTAAACCGGAGTAAGCCATGAATAAATGTTGATTAAGTCACAGTCACTTGACAAAATTATGTCTATGAGCTGATAAACATAACAATGTCAGCCAACAGAAGATGTGATACCTCCAAAATTTAATTATTCACAAATAATGTCATTTCTCAATGATTAAATTATATTTACAGTAAACAACAACCCCAGACTACCCAGACCTCAACATTTGATTCCAAAGTGGACACTAAAGTGGACACCAAACCAGTACTAGAACCACAGAAACAGCCTTCACCTGACACAGTACTGGACAATAAACTACCTTCCTCTCTGTTGAATGATCCCTCCTCTAAAGATAAAGATGACAAGGTGTGGCCAGATAAATCTACCAACAGATTTGGTATTACCCCAGGGCAGACCAGTACCTATACTGTTAATGACTGTAGAAGTCTAGTCAAGACATTAGTGTGTGGAGTGAAAACTATAACCTGGGGCATTGTCTCATGTAAAGCCACTGGAACAGGTAGGATATATAGATTAAAATAATTAAATATAATAAATGAGATTTTGATTTGAAGTAATAATCAACTAAGTTGGCAGTGCATAATAAATTAATTTAAGTCTGCACTCTTTCTCTGTAATGTCCATTGTTTTTGTTATGTTTTGTAAGAAAAAAAACTAATTTTTACACCCTTTATCTTTCAGAAGCCACAACAATACCAGCCAAGCAATTTTTGCCAAAAGAAACACTGGTTTACATAAGACTTGTGAAATATGCTCTCCAAGCATTAGACATCTATACTATAAATGTATCACCCACTGGACAGGCTGTCATCAGACCAGCAGTGTAAGTCATTTCATAAACATATACAATTTTGTTTTAAATTTATATTAGACAAGTGATTATTTCATGTAAAACTAGCCTTTCAGCTTTTCATTGAAAAATTATAAGTCCGAGGTTTTGTGGTAGATTTCTCGTTACATTAACAACTTTGTATTTTATACTATTTCAGTGTTCAGAGTGTAAGAACCAAAGAAGAGAAAGAGGTATTGGAACACTTCGCAGGGGTGGTAAGTATTTATGGTATTTGAGAAGCAAACTAAAAATGTTTTGGTCATTATAATTAAAAATAAACAATTAAAAAAAAAAACATGACATTTAAGAATTCTTGAACCAGAGTAAAAAACAGTTTTTGAATTGCAAAATCATTTTAGACAATAAGAACAATTTAAAGATGTTTAAGAGACAGCAAACTGACAATATCATAACTAAACATAGATATCAAAGAGGTCACCGTATAGTCAGATTATGAGACAAGCTTATTATTGAACATTTTGCAGAGTTACTTTATATTGTCTTAATAAAAACATGTGTCATTTATTTTGAGTTACTTTCACTTTCAAAAATACATCTTTAACAAATAAACTTCTATAGATCCAGACTTAAGAAATGAGAACTAGTCTTAGATAGTATTTGTTGTGTTTGTTGATATTTGACATATAACACAATGTTTGTTGTTTCATTTTAGTTCAACATGATGCACACTCAGACATTCAAAGAAATATTTTCAACAACAGTGGAGGTAATTATATTAATCAGTGATTTATATTCACCATTATAGTGGCCAACAGATATTGATTTTATTTAAGATTTTTAATTTTACTACTACTTTACTTTATAAGTAAATATAATAAATAAAAAAGCATAAATTGTACACTGATGTAACCAATATTTGATGATAAAAAATAATTGAATATAACCTTAGGTTGATAAGTTCAGAAACAATAATAGACAAAATGATATTACAGTAAGAAATTACAAATATATTATACAAAGCTCAGTTTAGGTGTAGGAAATTACTGATCAGCTTTGAGACTGGGTGAATTTTTTTGTTTGATCATATTTTATTACAGAATGAAATCAAATTTCTATAATAAACAATTTCTTATACTGTTGATTTTTATCTTTCAGTATATGGTGGACAGAATCCATAATAATTATGCACTTCAGGTATGCAATTTATTTATATATCGATCATATGAATGTATGGATATAATTACGATACTGTTGTCAAGTCATTAAAGATTGCATATTTTGGCGTTAATATTGAGTCACTGATAAGGTCTTTGCGTCGGAACTAAACACATTTATTCTAAAAACAGTTGTTGGCATGACACGGGTTATGTTCTTCTCATATATGTTATGATGGGATGATACTAAACCCCTTACGGGAAGGATTGTGCCTGATGTTCATATGATGAAATCATAATCTTTCAGTCAGTTTAATTGAAGTCTGGAGCTGGCATGTCAGTTAACTGCTAGTAGTCTGTTGTTATTTATGTATTATTGTCATTTTGTTTATTTTCTTTGGTTACATCTTCTGACATCAGACTCGGACTTCTCTAGAACTGAATTTTAATGTGCGTATTGTTATGCTTTTACTTTTCTACACTGGTTAGAGGTATAGGGGGAGGGTTGAGATCTCACAAACATGTTTAACCCCGCCGCATTTTTGCGCCTGTCCCAAGTCAGGAGCCTCTGGCCTTTGTTAGTCTTGTATTATTTAAATTTTAGTTTCTTGTGTACAATTTGGAAATTAGTATGGCGTTCATTATCACTGAACTAGTATATATTTGTTAAGGGGCCAGCTGAAGGACGCCTCCGGGTGCGGGAATTTCTCGCTACATTGAAGACCTGTTGGTGACCTTCTGCTGTTGTGTTTTTTTATTTTGGTCGGGTTGTTGTCTCTTTGACACATTCCCCATTTCCATTCTCAATTTTATGGTATGCTGAAGATAATTAGTTAATGTATTTGAACTATTATTCATAGTCATAGATGTAATATATGCCATGCAGATAAATCAGTAATAAATATATGTACATTAATCAGTTACAAATGATTCTGAAATGTAAGGGGATAGGACCCATTTCAAATGATTATCTAAATCAACTTTGTTTTACCGACATAACTTATATTAAATATATCATAGAAATGATTGGGTTTTACTCATTGTTGAAGGCCATACGTTGACCTGTGGCTGTTAATTTCTGTGTCATTTGGTATCTTGTGGAGAGTTTTCTAATTCTCAGCCATACCATTTCTTCTTATTTTTATATGTATATGATTTTTGCATTTCATTTAGATGAGCATCAATGCTTCATGATTTTATTATGTTTTACAGATAGTAGCTAATTCATTCTTAGCGAATCCTACAACATCGCCAACATTTGCTACAATACTGGTGGACTATTTACTGGCAAGATTAGAAGAAATGGGATGTAAGTTACTATAAAGTATTTATAAGGTATAAGGATTTTGTCAAAAATGACACTCAGCCTTAATAAATAAATAAATAAATTCATTAGTTTTTCATCATAAGCTGTAAGAAGACTTTTCAGACTTCAACTCCTGTAAAAAAAAAACATAAAAAAGCCCTACATCAACAAAACACAATTAACTACAAAATCGTTGCATATTTGTTAATTCTGTATTGAATGAGTGGTTGTGTTCAACTCCACTTCCAACACTATTGTATTTTGTGACTGTCAGTTGTTTTTGGTTGAGGAAGCCAGAGTGCTAGCAGAGAACCACCAAACTCCTGTTGGAAAACTCACACCCTTATTGTTGATTTTGTTATTCACCCTTTCCTCTTATTTGTATTTATATACACCTTTGTGTATTGCAGCTAACATGGACAGATCAAACTTGTACCTGAAGTTGTTTAAACTGGTGTTTGGCTCTGTTTCATTATTTGCTGCTGAAAATGAACAAATGCTGAAGGTATGTGATATGGATATTATTTATTTTCTTTGTTTGCACCTAAGGTTAAATTTGTATAGAAAGCATTGCATGGATTTCTTATTTTTTAAATATTCATTTAAGGGTCTTGTATTTGAGTTTGTTTTTCTAGTATATTCAAATGCCTCAAAACGAGACTTTTGGTGTAAAAAACACATAAGGTTTGAGACTGCATTTAAATTAAGGCATTATATCTATTACATGTATGATAAAAACTTTTTTAGAAACACCTTCCATACTTTATCATGTTTATACTGACATTTATTTTTAAGAAGAAAAAAAATTGAGCTGAGAATAAAAATGTTAGAGGGTGAAGAATTTTTCATGTTTTTTTTCAATAATACAGATACTTATACATATCTATAAGTAGATAAAGAATCAATGCAAATAATCAAAATAAAATTTAATGTTTTTTAAACATTTGAAAAAGGCTTTTCAGGAATCATTTGGCAGACAGTAATTACATTTTTATAATTTTCATGTATTGTGTATTTACAGCCTCATTTACATGTAATAGTGAACAGATCAATGGAGTTAGCTATGAGTGCCAAGGAACCTTATAACTACTTCCTGTTACTGAGGGCATTATTTAGGTCTATAGGAGGAGGAAGTCATGACCTTTTGTATCAGGAGTTTCTACCATTACTTCCAAATCTACTGCAAGGTGAGAATTATGAAAGCCAAGAAGATAACATGATATATTCTATTATACAAGATGTCTGATTAAAAAAAACACAGTATAAGAGTAAAATTCTTTCACAGATCTGTGATACTGAATGCACTTATAAAATATGCCAACACATGTATATATCAAGCTTTCAAATTCTAATACTCTGGATTCATTTATTATAATGGTTACCGATTTTTGTTGATTGAGGAAACCTTGTTTTTACTGGTATATATGATTTTGTTAGGGCCAAATTCAGCATTCAATCTATAGAAAATGGTTACTTATTTGAATATAGATCTCTTAAAAAGTGATACTTTATTTAGTAAATAAGATACAGAGTTTTGTTTTACTTGAAATTGAACAATGTTTGAATTTGAATTACTTTAATTTCAGGATTAAACAGTTTACAGAGTGGTTTACATCGACAGCATATGAAAGATTTATTTGTGGAGCTTTGTTTGACTGTACCTGTCCGTTTGAGTTCCCTTTTACCTTACTTACCAATGTTAATGGATCCACTTGTATCAGCATTAAATGGATCACAGACTCTTGTCAGCCAGGTAATATGATAGTTGTATTTGTAAACACCATTAAGTGGAGCATCATAGCAGCAGGGTAACATTTCAGTTTTCTTAGAAAGAAAAGTATATCAAAGTCAAATGCATCAGTTTTTTCTGCATTCTAAGCCTTTTTCTTCATAAGTTATCATTTTGTGGAGAAAAAAATTATGCTTTATAATGTGTCTCGCATTCACAAAAAAAATGAATATTATAAGACAAAGCAAATATTCATACAGGTTGTTAGTGAAAAGGAGAAATTCAGAACTCAGGTATGTCTGGCAACATTTTGAACTTTGTGTTGAAAGACATACAACACACACCAGAATAGAATGTCATTATAATTGGTTATTATTTATGCAAGTTTTGTACACATTTAAACTTTGTTTGAAAATAGATGTATGTATATATAATGCTACAAAAAAAAGCAACCCATGGGTTAAAAGGTTAAATATTATTATTCAAAACTTAGGTTTATCTTATTTGTCAAATGATAACCTTACTATTAAACCCCTGTTTGGTTTTATAAAACAAAGACTAACTGACCAGGGTTTTCAGGAACAACATGCAAATATTTCAGCATCTCCTAAATTAATATTTTTCCAGAGTGTTTACAAAATGAATGAACGGGCAGGTTATGTTGATGCTTTAAAAAATAGATCAGATCGATCATCATTATGTAAATTAAGAGTTAGTGCTCATAACCTTGCCATTGAAAGAGGAAGATATTTAAAAATGCTAAGAGATCAAAGAATTTGTGAAATCTGTAAAAGTGGCGAAATTGAAAATGAACAGCACATGTTGCTACACTGCAGCGGTTACTCCAGTATTAGAGAGACTTTTGTATGAAAAATGTTCAAAATTACAGGAAAAAGTGTTACCACATTGTGCGATAAAAATATAATAAATCTTATACTTAATAATACATCTTATAAGGAACTAAAATTATCTTCCTCTTTCGTAACAAATTGTTTAAATGCAAGAAGTAATCTATTATAATAGATTTTCATTATACCTTTAATCGTTTATTCACATATATACTATATATATAATTGTTTGTATTTTACTACCATGTATAGCAAATTGTTTATCCATTCGGTCATTACCATTTATTGTAAATGCGTTTGTGCCAATAAAATATTGTCTATTGTCTATTGTATACATTGAATGTGACTGTGATGTATGTATTGTAGGGATTGAGAACATTAGAATTATGTGTAGATAACTTACAACCAGACTTCCTGTATGATCATATACAACCTGTCAGGGCTGAACTTATGCAGGTATGATACTTTAATTTTGAAGTCCAGTCTATATTCTTAAAATATTCAAAATGATTAGGAGGCTGGTTTAATTGTCACTGTGATGTATGACTTCTCATTTTTCATATGATTTGTACATTTTTTTTAGATAACTTGCAAATTATTGGAAGAAATGAAAAAAATCATTTATCGTTTATTTCATTTATTTTTTTGATATCAAGTTAAGTCATTAACTGTAAAAAAGCCTTTAAGAATAAGAAATACCTAGCTCAAACTCACTACATTGTAGGTATTACAAACATATTTTATTGGTTTTACTAAAGGTTACTGATTTAAAATATAATTTTGCAGGCATTATGGAAGACGTTGAGAAATCCAGTAGATAACATTGCTCATGTAGCATTCAGAGTACTGGGGAAATTTGGTGGTGGAAACAGAAAAATGTTACGGGAACCACAGAGGGTAAGTACAGTTGTTGAAAACTAAAAATTAAAATATGGATATAAAGGTTTTAGATGATTTTTTTTGTATTTCTTTTCATATCAAATGATGCTGCACTGTTTGATTTAAGTTGTTTGGCTTACTTGACATTTTCAATTTTTTTTAGGTTCACTTGTATTGAGCATCATTGACTTTTGATATTTGATTTGTTTCTTTTTTAGCTTCAGTATAATGATAAAGAAACAGCAGGTCCATGTATTACAATATACTTCCAAGACTCCAAAACACCTATAACACTTCCTGTAGAAAAGGTACAGTATTAAAGTTATACACATGATAAATATGCATGCATACCACAGCTTCAGAGTTTGATTATACATTTTTCTTTTAAAAATTTCATATATGGGTGAAAAATGCTTTTTTAGGACACATTTTGGATATACTGTCAAAAAATATACATCATTAAGAAAGAAGTTGATTTTTTGGTATAAATACAAATTAAGACAACCTATATTACTTCTGAATATAAGCTTTGAAAAGTTTGTACTTGTGCTACATGATTTTCATATATTTTCAGGCTATAGATGCAGCATTGACGGCCTTGAAATGTAGTACAACAGAGAACTTTGTACGACGTCAAGCTTGGGAACTAATCAAATGTTTTCTTGTTTCTGTTATGAATTTAGAAGATGACAAACAAACATTGACCTATCTCTTCACTCACACAAGGTAAGGCAAACATTATCATTCGAGTTTTAATATTTTTGTTATTTTACTTTTTACAATGCAATACAAATAAAACAATGTAATACAAATAAACAATGTAATACAAATAAGCAATGTAAAACAGATAAAACAATGAAATACAAATAAAACAATGTAATACAAATAAACAATGTAATACAAATAAACAATGTAATACAAATAAACAATGTAATACAAATAAACAATGTAATACAAATAAAACAATGTAAAACAGATAAAACAATGAAATACAAATAAAACAATGTAATACAAATAAACAATGTAATACAAATAAAACAATGTAAAACCGATAAAACAATGTAATACACATAAAACATTGTAATAAAACAATGTAATACAAATAATCAATGAAATATACAAGTTTACAATGTAATACAAATAAAACAATGTAATGCAAATAATCAATGTAATACAAAATAAAAAATATCATTAGAATACAGATAAAATTGTCTTTTCTTTCAGTTTTACAGAAAATGAGGTGCCACTACAAACTGGGCCATTGTATAAAACACCAGACTCCCACTCCAGAAAAGTCCATGAACAGGCATTAACTGGAATGTTTGGTAAATACAAATACATTTAAGATAGAAGAGTTTTTTGTCTAGATTTATTCTTTAAAATAGTTGAAAAATTTGATGTTGTTGTAGGAATATTTGATGTTTTAAATACTAAGTTAGATTTATTCAAATGAGGAATGAAACAAGAGAATTTTAAAAATATTCAGGAACCTGACTAATGATATATCTATTTCATAAATGTTACTAATTTTGCTATGCATTTGACATAAGGATATTTACATAAGGAGATTTATATATTTTATGAACTTACAAATACCATACAAGTAGTTGTGAAATTAGAACTTTTAATTTTTATAAATTTTTAAAATGAACAGTGTAACGTTCATTCTAATTAAGTTCTTTTCTTCCACAGTTGCTGCTGCTATCAAGGAACTAAGACAGACAGCACTTCCATTCATGGCTTGTATGGTCAGACATTACACTATGATATCTATCTCTCAGCAGACAGGTAAGAAATAAAATTACTTATCTCACACTAGGATATTTATTATTTATCAACTTTAGATAAGAGAGTAGATATCAAAGCAAGATGTACATATTTACAGGCCCATAGCCAGGAATTTCCAAGGGAGGGAGGGTTTGTTGGACTCACAAACTCGACTTTAACAACCCCCAAACCCCCCTGGCTACGGGTATGATTTAGATGTAAATAGAAGTGCAAAATATAATATTTTGATTCTCAGTGGATGTATTTGTCAACACAAATACTGAAAAGTCTGAAAATTAAACGCAGTTGTAATACAAATATGGGTGAATTGGTTGATGACACATTGACATTATTCCACATATTATTATTATAATGGGGAAAAAAAGTAATATGATGTATTGATTCATGACATGTTTAGTTCAAACATATTTATTTATAGTGGATTGGGAAACAAGTTTTGCAACTTATATTAATCCCTTTCCCCTTTGCGGTGCAAATGCTGCCTTGTAGACATGTCATCCATACATGCACCAAACAAACTGAAGTGCTTTTAATGATGGTCTACCTATTATTCACTTCTTTTCTATACTTTTATATTTGCTAATAAAAAAAAACCCACTTTGATGCAAGGGCACCATTTAAAGAAAGATATCTTTTTTAGGTCCATTTCCTGTTGGAGATAAGCAGAACAAATTACATGGTATGGATACACAGATCTTAATTGATGCTCTGGCTGTTATCATGGGACATGAAGAGAAAGAGCTGTGTAAGCCTGGGAATCTGGCTCTTGTCCTCATTCTAGATACTGCCACTACAATACTGGGATCGAAAGAAAAGGTTAGAGTTTATGTCTGAAAAAAAATTCAAACTAATATCTGGTGAAAAAAATATGATTACTATTTTGTAAGAAAATCTGCTTGTTTTTATCTTTTCATCTCTAAGTTTTTACACAGATAAAATTGCATCACCTTTTGTGAATTTTTAAGTCACTATATGACAATGATTGGGTGTTGTATGATAACTCAATTTGACTATAGTATTAACTGCTGACATATGTTTGTTTCTAGGCCTGCAGATTACCAACATTTGATTATTTAGTAGAAAGAATGTGTTCCTTATGTTATGAGAGAGCTTGGTATGCTAAAGTTGGAGGGTAAGTAGATGAAAGTAAAAACAGTTTCTGCAGTAAAATTTTAAAAGTAATTTAGGTTTTGAACCTTCATATGTTTAAAGATATCAGCAGCCTTTTTCACAAAAAAAAAAACCTTTCAAAACTCAACATGTAAATTTTGTCACATTGTTTTTTATGAGAGCTACCGGTATATAAACCATCATGCAATTTATACTAAAGTTTGGTATGCATTGCTCTGTTTGACATTGTCTTTCAAAACAATATTTAATAATTTGATTGTTTATCATTCATAAATTCAGTGTTTTAAAATTAGTTGCATTTACCTTCAATTTCAGATGTCTAGCTATAAAGTTCATGTATGAGAGGATGGCCTTGAACTGGGTACTGGAACACCAGTTTTCATTCCTGAAAGCTTTGTTGTTTGTTATGATGGACCTAACTAAAGAGGTATCCAGTGGGGCAGTAGACTTAGCCAAACATAATCTGGAGAACATGTTAGTCAAATGTTCACAAGAGATAACACAATGTAAGGAGAATGAAGAATTACTGGCTGCTCAAAAGAAATCCTTCCATGAAGTAACCCATGAACTAGTCAGACAGATTACATCTCCCAACACCATTGTTAGAGAACAGGTATGTACAGTATTGTCTGCTGTTATTTTATTATACCCCGCTTTAAAAAAGGGGGGGTATACTGTTTTACCTCTGTCTGTCAGTCCGTCAGTCCGTCAGTCAGTCCGTCAGTCCGTCCCATGAAACTTTCGTCACATTTTTCTCAGGAACTACACATCCACCCTTTCTGTAATTTGGTATCAACATTTATATATGTCAGCCATACTGTGTGATGCGTTTTCAGATTCATCACTTGACAACTTCCTGTTTACCGAACACTTGTATGATTTTACACATGATAGCCAAGTTGAAAATTTTCGTCACATTTTTCTCAAGAACTATAATACAAGGATTTCTGAAATTTGGTTTCAGGGTTTATCTAAGTCAGCTTTACCGTGTGATGCGTTTTCAGATTGATCACTTGACAACTTCCTGTTTACTGAACACTTGTATGATTTTACACATGATAGCCAAGTTGAAAATTTTCGTCACATTTTTCTCAGGAACTACAATACAAGGATTTCTGAAATTTGGTTTCAGAGTTTATTTAAGTCAGCTATACTGTGTGATGCGTTTTCAGATTGATCACTTGACAACTTCCTGTTTACCGAACACTTGTATGATTTTACACTTGATAGCCAAGTTGAAAATTTTCGTCACATTTTTCTCACGAACTACAATACAAGGATTTCTGAAATTTGGTTTCAGGATTTATATAAGTCAGCTATACCGTGTGATGCGTTTTCAGATTCATCACTCGACAACTTCCTGTTTACGGAACACTTGCATATTTTTACACTATTAATATTATCCACTTGCGGCGGGGGTATCATCAGTGAGCAGTAGCTCACAGTTTCACTTGTATTTTTCTATTTATGGTAGAAAATTCCATCTGAAATGGAAAAAAAATGTGGGAAGAATATGTTGATTGCACATTAACAAAAAAATACATCACCAAAATTGTTTTTATTCACACATTAGTCCTCAATGGTCACCATGCCCTGAGTTAAGAAAACTTGAGACTGCAGTTCTATAACTTGTGATGCATAAAATTTTCCTCTAGCAATATTTCAGAAAGGCTGGAAAATCAATTTTATCTTCCAAATTCCTATGCGATAGTTTATTCATAACCCACATATAATTTGAACAAAAACTTAATTAAGTCACAGTACTAATTCCATATTCCCACAAGTTTTCTGATAGCATTTGAATATTTTAAATCTGTTATGTGTTAACCATATCAAACTTATCAAATATAAGGCAAACATTCATCACAGATAATCTTAAATTGTAGGCAATGCACTCTTTAGAGATTTTGGCTAAGACAACAAAGAAGTCAATAACAGAGATCATGGAACCACATAAGGATGTTTTACAAGATATGATCCCTCCAAAGAAACATTTACTGAGACATCAACCTGCCAATGCTCAGATTGGATTAATGGTTAGTAATAGGTGCATAAAGGGCAAAAATGTACACACATTGAATGAACGATGTAGGAAATATTCATCTATGGGGTAAACTTGCATTAGTTACTGTAGTGCTTCCTTACTAACATGCTTTATAACATATTTTCCAAAAACTCCCTTTTGAAGTCAAGTACCTATTGAGAAACCAAGGTTCCAACATCTTCAGGCAAAAGAAACCTTAGAAGTATTTGGCTATTCTTTTAGGGTTCCTTTTGGTCCTTTAAAATGTTCTACATATTTACACTTTCTTGGCTTTCAATTGTTTATGTGTCAGCATTCACAATGATGGTTAATAAAAAATAGCCATTGAAGGACCAGAATTTTTAAAGTGTTATTTTTATTTTTCGGTATTCGTGTAATCAAAAACAAAATTTTTATTGTAATGCACATATATCCTTTTTGACCTGTAGCGGTTTAAAATAAAGAAATTTTAAATATCAGCAAAAGGGTATAGAATAAGTCAGGTTGTTTTTGTATTTCTTTGAAGTTTTGATTCATTATGACAGATTTGATACAACTTTATTTATTTATTATAGGATGGGAATACATTCTGTACTACATTGGAACCAAGGTTGTTTACTATAGATCTAAATGTATTGGAGCATAATGTCTTCTTCACAGAGGTAATTATATACTGAAAGATCTTCTAGAAGATTTTTTAATAATAACAGTAGTAAAATTCTAATGGATTGAAATTTCATGTTACTAATAGGAACTTTTATTAAGTTTTCGAAGAGAGAATTATTTTTTTAGGTTATTTTTGAATTTTCTTTGAAGGGTAAGTGATCATTGTTAATAACAACAAGAAAATAACAAATAAGCACTATTTTTGCAGAAATTTGTAAACTAGTCATGCAATTGTTGTATATATTTCCAGTTACTTAGCCTGTGTGAAGCAGAAGATGCTGTATTGTTAAAGCTTCCTTGTTATAAATCTGTCACAGATCTGGTACCTCTTAGGAAAAGTGCACTCAGTAAGTAGACCATTATTATATAGTCAGCACAGGTAAACTCCAACAATTATATTATGTAATCTAAGACATATTACACTTAAGATATCAGTTGTTGCTGAATGTTGTGCTGTTTATTTGATGTTCATCACACTTGTATTTCTTTATCAAGTTTTTGTTTATAAATCTGTTGCAAGCATGAATTATAAACATTTGAAATTAATTTGGCTCGTTTGATTTTCTCAATTTAGACAAAGTATTAACTTTGACCCTTTGACAAAACTATAAGAATTTCAAAAAAATTGAACCAAAATACACTGGTTATATAGCAGTTTGACAAACACTTATTTTGATCATTGAAATGCTTAATATTCCCTTGAGAACACAATGTTATTAAAGTGCTCTGCTGATTTTACAGAGTTAACAGAGTTAGGTACCACCTTAAATAGCGTTACCAACATTATGTTAACTGGGAGCAAGACACATATTTGTTTGAAATTTAGTATTTGCTTTGAAAGTAGGCACATTGTCAAGAGTAGAAAATCTATATTAAAGTGAACGTTTGTTTTCTAGGAGCTTTAGCAGCTTGTCATTACATTGCCAACAGAAGAGAGAAGATATTCAATGTACTTTACAAAGCTCTCAACAGTAACAGTACAGATTTACAAGAAGTAGCTCATAACTGCATGAAAAAGGTAAGCAATTATTGTTTTTCTTACCTCATTCTTGAAACATGTTTAAAAGATTTATCAAGTCTGTCATTGTAAAACTTTTAAATACTACACAAAATATCCAGTAAAGAAAGATATCAACTTGATATTAAAATATACAAAGATTAGACATAACAGATACACATGGCCTTCATAATATACCATCTGAATTTATTATTTAATCAAATTTTGGATAGAAATGGATAGGGTGTCAAAGAGTCAACAACTCAACCAAAGAGCAGAAAGCAGCCAAAGGCCACCAATGGTTCTTCAACACAGTGATAAAATTCTGCTCCTGGAGGCGGGCCTCTAAATAAATGTGTACTAGTTCAATGAAAATGTTAATGTTATTTCAGTTTATATCTGGCTGTCAGATTGATATGGAAAGTGTTCACCAAGCCATTAGACCATTACTTCTGACATTAGGGGATCACAGAAGTCTGAACTCCAACGTTATCAAACGTTTATCATACATCACACAGTTGTTCCCTAATACATTCAATGAAAAACTTTGTGAACAATTGTTGGTAAGTATTTTATTTAATACACTAGTATATTGTATTTTTATTAGCCTCAATTCAAACGTCACACTTTTGTATGGTTTGTTTACTGTGGTTCTGAGGGTGGCCTCTATAAAAAGGGTTGCCAGTACAGTGATATTATCAATAGTCATCATGATAATGATGTGTTAAAACTACAGCATGTAATAAGAATTTCTCATAGGTACTTTGAAAATACTTATAGTTGGATTACGTAACAGTCGACAAGATTTATAGATTAAGTTTACAAAGGTTGAATTGAGTTTTTAATCAGCATATTTGAATCTTTTAGTATATGAAAATTGTAAGATTTAATCAATACATAATATTATTTGATGTCATCAGACTCATTTGAAGAAGTGGTTAGAAGTGGCAGCTATTAGTCAAAAGAGTGGACAAAGTAAAGCTAACGGAGAGGTAATAGCTCAGGTAAGGGTTGTACCCCATGTTTGGGTGGGGTTACGTAATTTGATATTACTTTAATGGAGCCGTTTTTGTCCTCATTCCCTTTAACAGAATTATTATCATTTGGTTAACTCTTCATAGTAGTAGGATGATGTTGCTCTTCAATGACAAAACCTTAATGATCTGTTTACTGTTCAAACATCCCACAAACCTCCAGCATGCTTGACAACATACATTTACAGATTTAGTCTGTTAATAAAATTGAATACATACATAAGACCAGTAAAAAGATAAAGCCAAGGAAGGGAGTTTAATTTTGGTTTCTTAATACAATTGTATCACAATTCAGACCTTGAAGATAAGATTATGTGGTGTGATTGCCAATGAGACAACTCTTCATCCGAGACCAAATGACATAGAAGTACATAAAGGAACAAAAGCAAAAAGTATAGATTCTTGGCATACACGTTATGAGAAATTTGTAGTTTTTCTCAAGTTTAAAATGTTAAATGCTCTAGGAGTAATTCATGAATGTGTACTCAAAAGATTAAATAAATTTAATGTATTTCTGTTATAAACTATATATAAAAGATAACGTAAGCATTTTGAAAAATAGCATTTCTTTTATATGATAATTTTATCGGTAAACATTTGAAATTGGAGCATTTTATCAGAACCTTTTGAAAAAACATTTTATAATAAATAAACAACTGCAAATTGATTTTAAGCTTTTTCTATTATGTGTAATTTTATTAATTGTATAACACATTGAATAAAATCTGTTGAATGCTTTGGTCAACATATAAACAATAATACAATTTCTTTGAAGGAACTGAAGACATGTGCTTCAATTATCAATATCTTCCACATGATACCAGCAGCAAGTCAGAAGTTAATAGAACCTTTAGTGGTGTTAACTCTGCATGGAGAGAAAGCAATGTTTCTAGAGGTAAGGCCAGTTGTTGTTAAATAAACAACCTATGGTAAAATAGTAAAAGATTACTTTAGAAATAGGATTTAAGTTGTCAAAATGTTATGTATGACCTTTCACTGTGTGGCAGACTAAAATGAATTATTTGGTCCTTTGTGTTAACTTTATTGAAAAATTTGCATTTTGATATTACATGTATTACATGAACTATTTTTGACATTAGAAATTTTTTTTTTTTTTTTTTTTGACAGTTGATATTTAATACATGATGCTTTAAGATAACATCTGTTTTAATTACAGGCTGGCAGTCCTTTCCGTGATCCACTTGTCAAGTTTTTGCTACGTTACCCAGACACTGCAATAGAACTTTTTCTTCAAGAATCTCATCTTCAAGATCAACAGTGGACAAGACTATTTGAAGTAAGTATCAAATGCCATTTCCATTCAAAACATTATAGATTATCGTTGATTATCTCAACGAGATTGATTTTCTCGCTTGAGCTGGTACAGCGAAAGTGAGAAAAGCAATCGAGTTGAGATGACCAATGATAATCTGTTTATCGCTATTTTACCTGTGACGACGTTGTCAATTTCAATGTCAATTTCGTTAGCAACGCCACGTGGCTCCTTAGTTTCTAGCATTAATTTTTCCATATCAAGCGAGAAGCATGATATGAAAATTATCACAAAAAAAGATCAAAGGAAAAATGCACAAAATAGCGATAATAACTATTTATGTGCACATTTGCAACATGTATTATGATATACCGTTGTCTGTCTGTAACAAGAAATTTTGGTGAGTTGTTTAATTATCTATTGACATGAGCTCCCTTTCTAGTTTTATAAATTTTAATTTTTATGTTTCCAAGTTGCAGGGTTTTATTCATATAAAAAGGGGATTTTCAAGTTTTTGAACAATAACTCGAAAATGCTTTCAGCAGTTCTCATGAAACTTTGATGAATTGTTATCTGTTGACATAAGGTTCCTTTCGATTTTTATAAATTTTTAATTTTATGTTTCTCTCATAACTAATTGAAATATTATCTGAATGATATACATGCAAAGTAACTGTTTCATGTAATTGTTTGTATTTTTTCTTTCAGTTTGTTTTAGCACATAAAGATGGTAAACCTTTAAGAGAAATCTTAGAAAAAAGTCCACAAAGACTGATAGCTCTAACACAGGTAAAACATTTATGATAGATATACTATTGTTTTACCCCAAAAAAATAATTTTATAGAAATGCTTCCACAGATTCTATTAAAATATGATAGGTACTTATTTTTTACACATTTTTATAGGATATGCTTTTGGCTTATTGTTTTTAGTCAACTTTTCAATACTATCAGAATACCTACCCTGAGATAATAAGGTATTATTATGTTTCTTTTACTGTTGTCTTCTTTCTGTAAGCATTCACATCAAAGGTGAAAAAAAGAAGATGTGGTATGATTGCCAACGAGAAAAATCGCCACAAGAGACCAAATGACAAATATATTAACAACTATATGAACAATAGATATTCGAAGATGTGGTATGTGTGCCAATAAGACAACTCTCCATCCAAGTCACAATTTATAACAGTAAACTATTATAGGTCAAAGTACGGTCTTCAACAAGTTTCTTTTCTCAGATTTAGAAGGTAACTATTTAAAAGAAACAAGTAATTTCCATTGTTAACTAAATACAGTTTATTCAAATATTTTGTGTTATTTGTTTACACAGGGACAGTCTGCTGTTGTTGATATATCAGCTTCTCCTACATCTCTACCTGCTGGAACAGGGACACAGGACATGCAATACCAGATGATTTCTATTATTAGCATACTTGTAAGATGTGAAGAGGAATGGCTGTCTAAAAATGTGGAAATTGTAAGTTCTGATATCTGCATATATATGTGTCAACTTTTTATTTCTTCAAAATTGGAAAAAAAATCCCTTGAAAATTTCACAGCAAAACCCATATTTTAACTTTCTGTGGTATTTTAGGTTTCCTTTTGCAGATACAGTAAGATTATTTTTCAAATATTAGCTTGGCACATTTTTAAAATGTTTTAATTTTTTTTTCAAGCATTATAAAATTGTAAGTTGGTTTGTTTGTTTCATTTCAGTTATCAATGTAAACAGCAAATAATGTAGACTAATACAAAAAATCTTACAACTGTTAAACTATTTGATCTTGTAATTTTAATACTATAACAAATAAAATGTTCTTTCTCACAGCTGGAACATCTCTTATCCTTGTGGAAAACAGACACATTTCAAGACAGACATGATAAAGTTGTGAGTTATAGAATATCTTACATTCACTTTACTAGTTTTGATACATTATTGTTAATAACAGAAATTATCATGTACATTTATTAATGCATTTTTAACTGGATTAGAGCTATTCCAAAAAAAATGTATGGGGGGGGGGGGTGGGGGTTGGAATGCACATTATATTAATAATACATGAGTGATGGGTATCAGAGCAACTTTTCACACTATAATGCACTATAAGTCTCAATTACAATTGTCTGGGTGGCAAGAGAAGAGCTGACAAAAACTGCCTTCCAAACCCCCCCCCCCCATACATTTTTTTCTGGAATAGCCCTTAACTAATTTGAATTTCGAAATTGCTACATACAAATAATGCTGTCAGATTTATATTGAGAGTTCTTTTAAATAATAACCCACACACTGCATTACACTTTTCAAGTAGTAACATTGCCAACAGAAACAGAAGTTACAAAAGTTGTAAAGAACATTATACTGTGCCTAGACAAAAGTTGGCTTGTTCATATTATTATGATTTGGAACAGAAAATTGCCAGAATTGAATTGTACAAATATTATAATTACACTGCACTTATTTCATCCAAGCTGCAAACTTGAACTGCCTTGGTTATGTTGGGAAAGTGTACTTATCTCAGATACAGAAAAGTAGCAGGTTTAATAGCTGGTTAGGTCAAACTTAGAAATGGTATGAGCAAATGGTGTATATTTTTATGAATGCTTTTCATCAAAAATGGTCATCTATATGTACAAATCTAAATGTAATCTGAATGAAATTCCAATATTTGTAATTGCAGGATAGTGTAGATTATATTCAATGGAAAGAACCTGCTCTGTTGGTTAAATGTTTGTTGAACTATTTCAAGTAAGTATCAATCAACAAGTCTCCATCATACAACTTATAACTCATAAATATTATTTAATAAACTTTGAAGTTTTAAAAATACTATCCATACATTTAATCATATTTTGTATTTTCTGTGCATAATTACTTGCAATAATTTCAATGTTAATGTTCAGTTCATAGTTGTATATCAGAAAGTTAAGGAGTGATTTGATTCTATCTTCAAATCTTGTAGACATTGATAATTTTATCATCAAAGAACTTGTGCAGTGATAACAGTATTATATATTTTTAATGGCTGTCAACTGTGTTATGATGTATTTTTTTTTTTAAAGATTTAGATTATTAAAATATTTATTTTGAACACATTACAGATACCACATAGATGAAGTAGAACTGTTATTCAATGTCCTGAGATGTTTTACATACAGATATATAGTACAGTTCCAGTTTGTCAAGGATTACTTGGAGAAAACTGTTGCTGCTGTTAGTATAGTATATTTTTAACTTCCATTTCAAGTCAAAGGAACTCTCTTAATGATCTGGAATGCATTTCTGTCCTTAAAAAATCAGGTTAAGAAATGATGTATTGAATACATTTATATTATAAGACACCACACAACACTTATCTAGATGAAATTAACATATACAATATACACATTTGTCTTGCTCCTATATATATAATATTCATTGACCACTTTTTTTGCTTATTTCCATTGATATAGCTTTACTATTTACAGTGTGAAGTAATATTAAAGTATTTTATTATCTATTTCAGACTTACACAATAGACTGGAAAAGGAATTCTTTTTTCAAGTTTGTAGATCTTTTTCATGATCCAAGTTGGAGTCAGGATTTAAAATCTAAGGTAAGTAGATGTTCGGATTATCATTGTTACATTGTCCCCTCTGTGAATACTTTTTGTTTGGTTTCTGTCATTTGTGAATAATTTCACAATAATTCTCTACTGAAACTTATACACAATGGAGAAGTATTGTTATCTTTACAGTGATACTTATAGTTGCAAATTAATATGTTAGTTTGTGTTTCATTCAACCAACTTTTTGTAGAATAACATAGAAATTTTACTTGTTCAAAGTCAATTTTGCAGATGCAGGGCATTCTGTCCGTACCAACACGTCTTATTTCATCTGATAATGAAATAAACATTGATTACAATATTTCCAGGATGTTTTTGGAATTTATTCAAAATTCTGACAAAATTGCAATTGTTTTATCAAACCAAACTACAAACTGAATGAAAAAAACATCTTGAGGTAAACCTTGAGGTCAACATTATACATTCAATAATGAACACAAGTAAATTATTTAAAAATCAAATCCTGCTTAAAATGAATTAAACAGAAACTGCCTAAGATCTTATTGCCCAATTTTCACATAGACAATATGTATCCGTAAAAACATTTTTTTTTATGTTTTTGCCTTTTAATTTGTATAACACTCCCTTTCAGAATGTAAATTGAACTAGCAAGCACTTGCAAGGTTCTGCAATGTAAAAGTCACTTAAATGGCACTTATCCCATTGTTTTTTTTTTTATAGATACTCCAGTATGTAATAATACCCTGTTGTCAGCATGCCTTTGAGAGTGGTGACGGAGAGAAACTGATAGGAGGACCACCAACACCAGACCAAGATAGTCAGGAGAATGTCATCAGTGTTTTTATAAATAGAATAATTGACCCAGACAAACCATTTGGAACGTCAGATGCTGTTAGAATTCTATTGTTACAGTTATCATCCTTGTTAGTGGAGCAGGCATCCTCACACATACATGATGCTAATAATAAGTAAGTCATCCATATTGAATGTTAAAGTGAATGTTGTCATTTATTATCAAAACTATTTACATCATAATCATCCATATCATTTCTTTTGTTTTGTCTTTGTTTGGCACTTTCTGTTTCTATTTATTTTTGGTTAATCATTACCACAGAGTTTATGTTTGGTTTAGGGCTAGTGGCAGGGTTAGGGTTAGAATATGGATAATGTTAGAATAGCCCTATACAGGGTCATCATAAAGAGAATAGAGGCAGTTGCTTCTAAACAGAGTTTTAATAATCCTGATTTGTAGGAAACACAAAACAAAATATTTTGTACATTTATTATCAGCACTAAATATGATATGCACTATGGTGAATGATAAATATTACAATAAATTATGGTAGGAATACATTTAGACATTAAACAGTATAATAATAGTACAGTTCAATCAGAAATCACTGCAGTCTTTCTTCGACTATCATATCTTCCTCTAACACAGAAGAGTTCCCATCTTCATCACTAGTAATACTGTCAGCATACTGCATCATGGCCATAACTATGATCTGGTTAATGTCTGTCGGGGTAAAACCTTCCCATAATACCTTGACCATCATCTGTATCTGCTGCCACTTAATAAGACGATAAACTTGGTACATGTCGTGTATAAACTCTGTCATAGACTTGCGTTGATCTATCAGCGAAAACATGATGGATTCTGTGTCAGTTAGGTCACTTCTGCAAAGCTTTGACAGACGTTGATGAAGGTCATTTATCTTTATACCTGTAATCAAAGAGAGATATAAATATGATTAAGAAATGATAAATTATTTAGAAGTTGTGAATTAAAACTTCTTCAAGATTGAAAGAGAAGATACAAGATCCTATCTTAGCCCATGAATTTGAAAATCGTATTTTTTTTATTATTCTATTGTACAACATTATTCAGATGTTTTCTGGACACAAGGGTCTGATGTTAGAAATAACATGTTTGAAATTTGTTAGAAGTTTTCAGTCTTTAGATCTTAAAAATATAAGGAAAAACTTTTAAATTGTTGAAATTGTATCATCTGAAGCCCTCCTTTTAAAGTTGCATGTATTAGCAATAGTCTTCCCCTCAATGTCTTTTATTTGTAAAAAGATGTTGGTGGGATTTAATATTTTCTGGGGTTAAGTTAATGTCTGTAATTTCAATTAAAAAAATGGTTTAATATCTTTTAATATCATTTTTTACAGCATTTAATTAAAATCATATTATTTTTGTAAATTTTTTCTTTATGCTGAAATTTATTTGAGCAGCTTTTCTCAACTGATTATAGAAACAAATTGAGACCAGAAATTTTGTTTTAGACAATGGATGATAATAGTGTTGATTTTTTTCTGTATTAGTAATTAGATTTACCTAGAATAAGTATTTGTCTGGCTGCATTGTCATTGTGCAATTGGCAGACAATTAATTCTCTTAGTTTTCGTGATGCTCTAAAGGCTTCCATTGTTTGAATGTAAAAAATACAGTAAGGCTACATTTTCACTTTTATAACAGTATATTACGTTTGTTTATATAAATGAGTAACTCAAAGTTCTTTTGTAATATCAACTTGTTTTCAAAGTGTTTCTATCAACCTATTATATAGTATATTACTCAAGTAATTGATTAAAAGGATAATTAAGGGTTAATTAAGGACCAAAGCCTAGATCTTGCGTCTGACCCTTTATATTGGTCATGATTGTTATCATAATTAGGAATTTGATAATTGGAATTATTGATTGAAGAAAGGTTTTTTGTAGTTAATTAGATCTTGTTATTATCATCAACAGGAAAGGTAGGACTGAAACAAAAATAATTAACAGAAAGAGATATACTCAAATTCCTTGTTCAATTTCAATTCTTTATGTCTTTAGAAAATACAGTTCATCTTTATACTGTGCATAATTAGACCGTTGGTTTTCCCGTTTGAATGGTTTTACACTAGTAATTTTGGGGCCCTGTATAGCTTGTTGTTCGGTGTGAGCCAAGGCTCCGTGTTGAAGGCCGTACTTTAACCTATAATGGTTTACTTTTTAAATTGTATTTTGGATGGAGAGTTGTCTCATTGGCACTCACACCACATCTTCCTATATCTATATAACTATACAATTTACAAGAAAGAAAGTAATCCAACAACACAAATCAAAGTAGACATCCATAAGTCACATGGAAATATTTTGTATAATCTTTTTGGCAGGGAATAGCAATATCATTGATAAAAAAAATCACATATTTGAAGAACAACTTAGTAATACACAATAATTTAAAACTATTATATTCTTCAGGAAACAAGGGAACAAACTTCGACGGTTGATGACATTTGCCTGGCCATGTTTATTATCAAAGAACTGTGTTGATCCTGCTACCAAATATCATGGACATCTGTTGCTGTCTCATATCATTGCTAAGTTTGCCATTCATAAAAGAATTGTTCTACAGGTACAATGAAATAATGATGTGATTATATATACCATTTATAAATAAATTGTTCTCCAAGTGCTGTAAAATAAGTTGATATGAACCATGGCTTGTATAAAATTCCTTTCTATGCCATCGACCATGAACAGGAGTCAAAACCTATACAAAATATAAAAATAAAAATAAAATACAAAAGGCTAAAAAATTACAACAAAGAAAATGCTTTTGTTTAAATTTTTAAAGTTGTTAACTTGCAATGTAGGTCTCAGTTCTTCTCATCACATAATTGTCATTTAGATATTTACTAATAACTTAGATACAAAATCTACGTATGTATGTAAAGGTTTATACCTGAAAGTAAAATAAGTAGAAAAAAATACTTTAAATTATATTGTTTTATCATCAGGTTTTTCATAGTTTGCTGAAAGCACATGCTGTGGAAGCTAGAAGTGTTGTCCGTCAGGCTTTAGAAATATTGACACCAGCAATGCCAGGAAGAATGGAGGATGGAAATGTAATACTAATTATTTGCTCATATGTAACAAGCTCATTTGGAATACAATTTTCATATACAGTTGACTCTTCTTGTCTCAAAATTCCTGTTTAAATAGTATAATTTATATTCAAATTTAACAATATTTGCATTATATTTGCTCCTGTTTTCTTATTAAAGGAGGTACCTAACACTACAGGAAGAAAACTCTGTAAAGTCAGCTAAACGTTTTAATTACGTTGTGTTGTAAAAGGAATAATAAGCTTCTCAATGATAAAAATTGGTTTTTGTCAAAGTACTATATAATCAGTGTATTTTTTCTGACAAAACGATTGGTTCAAATTTTTTCAAATTTTTATGTTTTTGAAAAAGGGTCAAGGTCTTTGACAAAATTTTATGAAAATTAAACGAGCCAAATTAATATTAGTAAAAGTGTTGGGTACCACCTTAAGACATTTTTGTCAGTCCAATTAACTTTGAGATGTTGAAATACAACTATTCTTATTCATATCAAAGAAATTTACCATTGATTAATTGTAAATTGTATTGTAGGGAATGTTAACACATTGGACCAAGAAGATAATAGTAGAAGAAGGTCATACTGTAGCACAGCTGGTACACATACTGTAAGTTGTAGTAGCAATCAAATAAGATAAAAAAAAGTATTTCAGTAAGACAATAATAAAATTGAGGATGGAAATGGGGATTGTGTCAAAGAGACAACAACCTGACCATAGAGCAGACAACAGCAGAAGGTCACTAACAGGTCTTCAATGTAGCGAGAAATTCCCATACCCAGAGTTTTCCATGCAGCTGGCCCCTAAACACTACTGTCAAAGGTGTAAAAAAAAACTCCTGAAAGTCCTGTATGGTCTCGACCAACTAAATTGTTATACAGGTACAAGACAGATTTGTTAGTGCAGCATTCTTTATATTGTCAGTCTTTCATGTAATTTCTGGTTCATTTTGTTTGTCTATTCATTATAATTTGCATTCAATTTAACATACAATATTTTGAAAGTAATGTTTCATTTTAGATGAACAGCATTTTCATGAAAGTAGTGTTTAGAGATGAAAAACAATTCACTTCTTTTACCATTTTCTTGTTATCTCTTATTTCAGTCAGTTAATAGTACGTCATTACAAAGTATATTACCCAGTTCGACATCATCTGATACCGCACATGGTCAACTCATTACAAAGACTGGGATTTACTTCTAGTGTAAGTTATACTATAAATAATATATACAAGCTAACTGATATATTTCCAATGCTTATGTCAACTCACCAAAAAGACTTGGATATACCTCTACAGTAAGTTATACTATAAATTTTGTATTGAAGCTAAACTATTCATTTCTAATATAGGTGGTCAACTGAAAAAAAAAAATTATCACCCATTTGCGATAAGCTGTAAAATATTGTTATGTGAAGTGTATCCGCTATTTAGTGGATATGAAACATGAACAACAAGCCAACAACATGACAAGATCTTGGATGATATGAGTTGAAATAAATTATCAAATTCAAAGAAAGAATTTTTTTTCAGTATTTTGTTTATAAATGACAGGTTTTGTAAATTCTAGGCTTCATTAGAGCATCGTAAACTAGCAGTAGATTTGGCTGAAGTTATCATAAAATGGGAAATGCAAAGAATAAAGGAAGATGTTGAGTGTGTAGATAAAGAGGTAAGTAAACTATGATCAAAGTTTTACAATAAATCTTGACATAAAAGGTAGAATAGCAAATTCAGTACAACATAAGTAAATTACCTTCAATTAGTTAAAATGTTTAAGCATTGTGTGAAGAATTATACACAAAAGTCACAACAGTTTTCAAAAAGTGGTGGTCCAAGGGATTTGCCCAGTAAATTTACAAAGGACCGACACAATTTTGGTATTTTGTAATATAAATAGAAGTAAGGACAAGCAGTTTTCTTTAGGGACTACCAGAAATAAAAAGATTGTGAGAAAATATCTACAAACCACATTGCTACTGTCGCGTTGTCTTGAAAGAAAGGATTAAGTATTTACATAAACAATGCAATTTTTTTTATTCTATTTTGTTATCTAAATTTTGTTAACTAAAATAGTTTCATAAAATGATTGTAGCCACCTGATGATGTAACTAACGCTTTGAACCAGAATGTACCAGCAAAGAGAACTTCAGCATCAGTTACATCTGTCGACTCTCCTCAGGAACCTAAAAGATCTAGACATTCTTCTGGAGCTGTAAGTAATCAGAGTGTTGTCCTTGAAGGTCAGGACAAACTTTCGGAGAGTGTAAGTTTCTTAATGTCGTCTAAAATAAACATTACATAAGTTTACAGTACAAGAAAATTAAGATCAGTAAACAAAATCATAAAATTCTTCACTGTCTTATATTAAAATGAACTATCTCTTTGTATGCTGTGTAATGTCTAATTTTCATTTGCTTGCAAAAATTATATGAATCTGATCTACATCCTGCTGCTAATACTTAGTTATGATAAAACAGCTTTGATAGGTGATAAAGGGGTTTGAGAGGTTGAATTAAGGTCTAATCCAAAGTTGACAATCTACTGCAAAAAAGCAAATTTTGGTCTAACCAGAAGTTCTGAAAGATCTTACTGTAGTTGGCATATAAAGTGGTTCTCAGTGAATACATAAGTTATTTAAGGGAGGTTGTTTGTGGTCATGTCAGCTTGAAACTATGTAAATATGTTCATTATGAAGTGAACTGTTGAATAAACTTGTCAAATTAGGATTTTGAAACCTGAATACAGTAATGTAGTAGTATAATTGGGGTTTGAAGGAAGAATAAAATCGTAGAATGCTGTTCCTTGTGTTGTACTTTAATTTATACTTTATACTGAAATTGGTTGGTAAACTAGTACATACCGTATAGCGGGTTATTTTCGCGGGTGTAAAATTTCGCGATTTTCATTGAATAAGGTATACGAAAAATTTTGGCGGTTATTATTTTGGCGGATTTATCATTTTAAACATTGCCTTTGCATGTACACTTTTAAATTGGCGGAATTTATTTTAGCGATTTTGTTCTATCCGCGAAAATAAGCGAAAATTTACACCCCGCGAAAATAACCCGCTATACGGTATTTTATGTTATGTAGTATGAAACTAACTGATAACATTTAATGATTATTTTTAAAATTGGGTGTGTCTTCTTTTTTACAGAGTACCAGAAGTTTAACAGATGTTAACAGACCTATTGACAAACATTCATGTGATGCTGTTGTTAACTTCCTGTTAAGGATTGCTTGTCAGGTAAGTTATTTCTGTGATGTTAACAGACCTTAAAAAAATCATTTGTGCGATACTGCTGTTTATATCATGTTTAGAATTGCTTGTCAAGTGAGAAATCTCTTATATTTATTCAACTAAAAGTGTTCCCTTGTAACAACGAGTTTCCATTTGAACACTGATAACTGCACATGGCTACTTAAGGGCATACAATACAGTTACAGGGAAGGTTATGACGTTGCTAACGTAATTTTTTATTTTCGCGACTTCAAACTGTGACATATCTGGAAATGATGCATTTTTCGACTGATTTTCATCATTCAAACTGATTTAATTTGAAAACGAGTTCATGGACCCCTATTTTTCAAAACGGCATTTGGTTTCATTTTGCAGGGAGATTATGTGACCCAAATTTTATATAAACTGTAAATAGAGGATTTTTTTTAATTGTGATAAACATGCAGTAAAAAAATACGTTTTTCCTCAATTCATGAACATTTGATAAATATGAGTAATTTCTGATTTAAAAAAATGCATATTGTTTAAAGATATTTATAAAAAACAGAAATTACCGATTATTTAACAAAAAACAAATTGTTTTTTATCTTTTATAACAAAAAAGTTATGTCTTTCTTTCGAAAAAGAAATTACAGCCACAAATCTAAATTTCGAGCAAATATACAAAATTTCGACCTAATTTTACTCAAAAAGTAGCTCATGAAGGTATATTTTTTATTACATATTTGATTTAATCAGGTAAAAAATAGCCTATATGCAAATTTTCATGAACTTGTAAATACAGGATGAAAACTGTATCGTATGCCCTTAACTCATTGAATTGTTGAAAAAGTCCAGGAATATGCATAATGAATATATGTGTAGTTTATCGCTTCATTGAAGACCCTTTGGTTGCCTTCCGCTGTTCTATGGTTGGGTTGTTGTCGCTTTGACCCATTCCCCATTTCCATTCTCAATTTTATTATATTTTGCCAACATTTTATTTCCTTCAGCAGTTTTAAAGAATAAATTAAAAAAGAAAGTGAAAGCAAGTCAAATTACTTCCAATTCAAATGAAATATACAGAGAAAATTTAATGAAGATTAAAGAACTAATAGTTATACCAACAGACAACTTACTTCTTTCTACAGAGCAGTTGTTTGGAAACAAATAAATTATAACAAATAAACTAGCCTCAAGGTATTTCTAGAAAAAAATGAATTTCAACATCTATTCTAAAGAGAGCCAGTGATAATATTATTCTGGTTGCATGGATTAAGAAGTTGTTCACGTCAGGTGCATATTTGTTTTGCTATAATTTATTGTGACTGCCATTTTCTATCAAAAAAAGATTTGTTACAGGTCAATGAAACCCCAGGCTCTCCAGGAGAACTGTTATCCAGAAGATGTGTTAGTCTACTGAAGCCAGCCTTAAGACCTGATTTCTGGCCAAATGCAGAATTAAAACTAGCTTGGTTTGATAAACTCCTGACATCTGTAGAGAACCATCAACCAAACTTCAACAACATCTGTACAGCCCTGGAATTACTAAGTTTCCTTTTACAGATTCTGGTAAAATGATGTTACCAATGTTCATTTTGTTGATTCATTAATTTTTGTTGATACAGATTTTCTTGAAATGAGGAAAACTTGCATTTTCTTGTATATTTGGTTTCATGAATGAATATCTGCATACAAGCAAATAGAAAATTTGTAATTTGTTAGATTTAGATTTGTGATTCATATGTACCTAATGAAACATAGAAAAATTGATACCTTTTTTTTTATTAACTGATTGATTGTTGGTTGCTTGACCTTCAGTGCAAAATATTTCATGCATATTCACAACAAACTTAAATATTTGAAGAACTCTTCGTAGATCAGTTTAAATAAAAACAATTGCTTTCACCTCAAATATAGAAGAAAAGGCTAATCAGTTTTTAACAGGATAAATAATAGAACAGTACTGATTTTGAAAATACCAAATGATAATTTTATTTAAATTATATTTTTTATTTCATTTAGAAAAAAGAGACCATATTATCTAGCTTCAAACCACTCCAGCGAGGTATTGCTGCATGTATGACCTGTCCCAACACCAAAGTGATTCGTGGAGTACATACCTTACTATCTAGATTGATGAGTTTCTTCCCAACAGAACCAGCTACATCAAATGTGGCATCTAAATATGAGGAATTAGAATGTCTATACGCCTGCGTCAGTAAAGTGGTGTATGAGGGGCTAACTGCTTATGAAAAGTAAGCTTGTTTTGTATATCTTCATTTTTTTTATATTGTTTTGTAAAGGTGCTTCTCTGTATATATTTATTTTCACTTTGTTCCAATACCTGATACTTGTTTAGCCTTATCAATTTCACAGAAAGACTAATAATTTTTTCAATCAAACATATTTTGCTCTCATGATGCTTTGAATAAGATTTATAAATTTCAAAATCTAACCATCAAATTCTGTCTTCTTATATTTATTTTTTTAACAAATTGCTGTGTTATGTTTAAGCTTTTTAATATGCAGTACTCGCCAGATGATCAATTTAAAAGTTACTCTTCTTTTTGCACTAGTAAATAAAGTATTAAACAAGTACCTGCTTTTTGATTTCAGAGCTACAACAGCAGGATCTCCCTCTCAGTTGTTCAGTACTTTGATGATACTAAAGGCAGCCTGTATGCACAATCAATGTTATATAGATAGACTTATTACAACTTTCATGAAAGTTTTACACAAGATGGCAAGAGAACATCTGACTCCAACAACACCAGAAACTAGTCCAGGTAAACATCTCAATATCTAAACTTGTATAGGATGTATCGAGTAAGATTCATTTTAGGGTAGCATTGATGCTGTTTCTTTACTTTGATACATAACATACTTTTTCTGAAAGCAAATTCATCCTAGTTCACATCTTCTTTTTATAAAGTAAATGCACTGTGATTATGAGATGAAGACAGAACTTTGTTTTATTTTAGGAACATTGTACAATACTACTGATTGAATGTTATTATATTTCATAAAATATAAAATGATCTTGGGTTGAAGTCATGAAACTTTGCTCAGTGCTCCGAGCACAAAAATCATGCGCGAAACATGAAATCCAGTATTTTGATTGGTTGATTTTTGAGTCTGAGTACAAAAATCTTGCTCGAAAATTTTATGACAGCAAGGCTTTATTTCACATGTCAGAGTAATACAATCACAAACAAGATTTTGCATTATTAGTATGTTTGCAATTACTATATTGGAAGGGACAATGATTGCAGTAGATGTAAACAAGATAATATTCCAAAATTTTAAAAATAGCTTAGGAAGGATCAATGAAGTTTAGTGTGTTATCTATTAGAAAGATTGATTTATAAAAAAGACCAAAACTTATTCAAGCAACAAATTAACATAATAAATAAGTGTTGTTTAATTCCAGTTGCCAGTGAATTATTGATCCTAAGTTTAGACCTTGTGAAAAATCGTGTTGGTGTGATGAGTTTAGAGATGAGGAAATCCTTCATTGGTCAGATATTGGTTGGTTTGATTGAGAAAACTACAGACAGTAAAGTAATGAAGGCTATTACCAAAATGGTGGAGGATTGGGTTAAAACAAAGGTAGGCAGATTGTGTGGTGTCAGTTATACATTTAGAAACATTATTAAACAAGAATCAATTCAAAATATTGTCTTAGCCTGTGAGAACAGATCGCTTATGTGAAAATGAATTTAAGTGATGGTGCTACTAGTTTTATATAAATAAAAGAACATATGGAGTATACCTCAATGAAAAAGCTACTTAACAACAAGATATATGATTTTTCTGAGTGTACAAAGAGAATGAGATATGGGCAGCAAAAAGAAATGAAATTATTTTTCGATGTAAGAATCTTGTTTAAGTGATTCCAACTACTGTACACTCAAAAACTATTGGGATGTTTTTATAAGTAAGAAATTTTGTGACAGTATATTTGTCTCAAAAATAAAAGCTCGCATTTTAAATTTCTACAACTAAACATTGTTTGCATTGGAAATTTCCTGAAAAGATTTTTTTTATCTCACTGTTGTGTACATTGTTGAATAATCTCAATAATAAAACACAAATAATTCTGAATTTGCATTAACTAAAATTTGATATTTTTTCCCTCAAGCTTAACTACCAGTTATTTTGTATTTCAGACTGCTATTGCTATTAACCAGTCTCCAGTTATTAGAGAAAAGGCTATTCTATTGGTTAAACTGATGCAAAATGTAGAAAAAAGATTTCCTGATGAATCGGAACTTAATGCTCAGTTTCTGGAACTAGTCAACTATATTTATAGGTATATAAAACAATTATTTACTTTTATTTCTATTTGTATATTAATTTATTTATTCGTTTCTTACACATGCTTGTATAGTTAGCATTGATACTAATCCAACAAATTGTTATGGTGGGACGTCAATGCAGAATTAAAGGTCCATAGATATTTCACAAGTTTACATATATTTGAATATTTGTTTATATTTAAGGTGGTACCCAACACTTTCACTTAAATTAATTTGGCTCGTTTTATTTTCATAAAATTTTGTCAAAGTACTTACTTTGACACTTTAACAAAAATATAAAAATTTAAAATATTCTGAACCATCCGTTTTGTCAGAAAAATTGACAAAAAAACTTAGACAAACACCAATTTTGATCATTGAGAAGCTTAATGTTCCTTTTACAACACAATGTAATTAAAACGTTCAGCTGACTTTACAAGAGTTATCTCCCTGTAGCGTTAGGTAACACCTTAAGCTACAAATTGTACTGCATAAACATTGTTATCTATTAATATGCAATCATAATTTAACAATTATTTATTATTTCTTAATCTTCTTCCTTGTCCTTAAAGTTATATATACATTTCAGAGATCAGAGTCTGATAGGAACAGAATTAACATCTAAATTAGAACCAGCCTTCCTTGGTGGACTAAGATGTAACCAGCATCATATTAGACAGAAATTTGTCGAGGTATGTTTTTAATTTAGAAGGTGTACATTTTTAACCGTATTTTTGTGACAAAAATGTCAGTTATTGATTTGGGGATGTATTGCCGTTGGTTCGGGCGGTCAGTCAGGCAGTCGGTCGGGCGGGTGGCAATCAAATGTTCTCCGTGCATTTACTCATGAACCGTTCAACCAAATCTTTTAAAATTTTAATATGTTGTTACTGACAACTAAATGAAGGTCAAGTTCAATAATGGCGATTTTGACTTTTATGTTGTCCGTGCATTTACTCATGAATCGTTCAACCAAATCTTTAAAAATTTTAATATGTTGTTACTGACAACTAAATGAAGGTCAAGTTCAATAATTGTGATTTTGACTTTTACCATTCAGGAGTTATGGTTCTTGAAAGATTGAAAAATGAAGTTTCCAGTCGTGTCCGTGCATTTACGCCTGAACTGTTCTACCAAAGCTTCCCAAATTTTAATATGTTGTTACTGATAACAAAATGGAGGTCAAGTTCAATAATGACGATTTTGACTTTTACCGTTCAGGAGTTATGGTTCTTGAAAGATTGAAAAATGGAGTTTCCAATCGTGTCCGTGCATTTACGCATGAACTGTTTTACCAAAGCTTCCCAAATTTTTATATGTTGTTACTGATGACAAAATAGAGGTCAAGTTCAATAATGACGATTTTGACTTTTACCGTTCAGGAGTTATGGGTTCTTGAAAGATTGAAAAATGGTGTTTCCAGTCGTGTCCGTGCATTTTCTCATGAACCATTCAACCAAAGTTTTTAAAATATTTATATGATGTTACTGATGACAAAATAGAGGTCAAGTTCAATAATGACAATTTTGACTTTTACCGTTTAGGAGTTATGGTTCTTGAAAAATCGTAAAATGGCGTTTCCATTCATGTTATTGCATTTACTCATGAACCATTCAATCTAAGCTTTTCAAATTTTAATATGTTAATTCTGATTACAAAATGAAGGTCAAATTTGATATTGACAATTTTCACTTTCACCAATATGTTTATTAATAGTATCAGAAGCACATGTCTGTGTTTGTTTATGTTCAACACGTGTTGATGAGCACATGGTTGCATACCTGGTTTGTTATTGTATGATTTGATTGGCTATTGTATGTCGCAATGCAGGTATCCTACCCGTTTGTACGAGGGTAGGATCGTGATTCTCGTGCAGAATCTCATTATAAATATAAGATATTTTTATAACCAGTTATTCAACGTTCTGCCTTTACTGAGTAGCATACCTTCCGTTTCGTTATACATATTATTCGAAAGTGTGCTACTCACAAGGAGAGCTCATACCTATTGTATACATGTGTTGAGTTTTATTGACTAAATAATTTATGTTGGGTTAAGCTTGGCGAATTAGAACATAATTCATCAGTAATGGTTTTTGTGATATTGCCAGGACACAAATAAATGTTAATAAATCCGGTTTGCTGTCGTTGTGACAGCCTCTTGTAAAATCATGTAAAAGGATGAGCAATTTAAGTATGACATCTAATAAATGTACTGAAAAAGGATTTAAGTCTGCAAAACTAATATGAAACTGTTATTTAAATCTAAAAGAGGAAGTTGTGGTACTTTCATATGACTAGAGAATTAAATACAAATTACTATGGTGATTCAAGATCTCATTGTATTTATGTCAGAGACATTTAAAACAATTGTATATACCAATAAAATTGAGAATAGAAATCGGGAATGTGTCAAAGAGACAACAACCCGCCCATAGAAAAAACAGCAGCAAAAGGTCACCAACAGGTCTTCATTGTAGCAAGAAATTCCCGCACCCTGAGGCGTCCTTCAGCTGGCCCCTAAACAAATATATACTAGTTCATTGATAATGAACGCCATACTAATTTCCAAATTGTACACAATGTTGTCTTGTGTTTATTTTGATTTGAATGAAGTTGTTATATCTTTATAGTCAAGAGTATTCTCTTTTTATTAGGTGTTTGACAGTAGTATACCAAAGAAAATATTTGACCGACTGCTGTATATAACATGTTCACAGAATTGGGAAGCCATGAGTAGTCATTTCTGGATAAAACAATGTACTGAGGTAAGATATATTGAGATTTAGCAGAGTATTTGAAATAATTATATAAACCATTTTACAGTGTTCTCCCTCTGTTTTTAGATAGCATCATGGGATTTGAAATAACATGGTTCAACTTTATATACCTTTGAATTTTATCATTTACACCCATCATACAATTTTTCATCTTAAAATCTATTTATAAGTAGTATTTTGATAACTTCGCCAGATCATGCTGTTCATAGGTATTTTTTTATAAGTCTACTGTTATATACAAAAATTGTGTAATGATTTGAATTTAAAGCTTGTTGCCTCGCATGTGTTTTTGAGTAATCCTTTTCAAATGGAATATCAACTTATGCTTGTAGTGTACTGTGATGTCAACATTATTTTTACGTAGTGACTTTTATAGCATTTATCTGATAAACACATAATTAATTACATATACAGTTAATTGTTATTTTTCAATGTTAATGATTATTGTCACTTGTTTTGTTTTTGTAGCTTTTGCTCTCAGTTGCTGTGTCGGGTCATGCCATTCAGAGTTCATCCTCCATGAACCTGTTACCATCAGCCAGTAGTGTTGTGAACCTAGCAGACAGCCAGGATAGAGCAGCATTTGCCACATTGATGAAGATCAAAGAAGAACCAATGGATGTCGAATCTGTAGACTCTAACAAGGAAGAGGTATAGTTATATTTAGGAATACAGTGAAACTTCTCAAAACCGGCCGCCCGTCGGACCACGGGATTCGGCCAGTTTTCAGGGGTGGCCGGTTTATTGAATTTGAAATTAACAAGAGTTACTTCCCTTCAATATTAGAGTTACTTCCCTTCAACATGTGTGGATTTGTTTTTTTTTACCATGTATTGTTCCTCAATCATAAAGTTTGTTTTGTTGTGAAAATTAAGCTTTGCATTCTAAATTGACAATGAAATAAATATTAAAACATCATTTGTATCGTTATTATTTTTTATTTTGCAGGAATAACAAATAAAATGCAACTATACAACAAAACGGGGTCAGACCCATAATCCGACAGTCCCATAATCCGACAGTCCTGTAGTCCGATAGTCCTTTAATCCGACAGACCGATAGTCCGGCAGTCCTTTAATCCGACAGCCCGATAGTCCGACTCACAGTCACTTGTCTCTTAAAAACATGTCTATAAAGACATGGAACGATTGTAATTTATTTTTTTACGCAAAAAAATCATGTGTCAATTCGATCAGTAAGACGTCTTCATACCTGTGAACTGACCAGTATCTTGCGGGTGTGACCTGAGAAAAATAAATAACCCGGGAATTCTGAAAATGACCCGATTTCACTAGATTCAAAGCCTTCAGACTTATTTCATAAATGATTGCAATGCCGGTAAATTCGTAATTCTCCTTGGACAAGGAATTCAACTAGCTGTGTAAACTCAATGTACCTGACCCATTTCAGTGCATGGCTTCACTTGACAGCTTTGGTGTCAAACACACGTACTGTTGATTAACAGTCATTACATATGCTTTATGTCGTTAATAATTGTGTCTTTTACAACAGTTGTTTTAAAATAATAATTTGACTTTCACCTGTCACAATATACTCCTTCGCCTTATTTTAAAAAGATTAAATCTAGAAAAATTGAATGCAAAAACATATCAGAACAAGAATGTGTCCCAAGTACACGGATGCCCCATCCGCACTATCATTTTCTATGTTCAGTGGACCGTGAAAATAGGGTAAAATATCTTAATTTGGCATTAAATTTAGAAATATCCTTAAAGGCTATCATAAAGAACATGTTTCCTAAGTTTCAAATTGATTGGATTTCATCTTCCTCAAAAACTACCTCGACTAAACTTTTAACCAAAACTTTAACTTGAAGCGGGACGAACGAACGGACGGACGAACGGTACGACGAACAAACAGACGCCCAGACCAGAAAACATAAAACCATATATGGGGCATAATATTATAATACTTTCACCATTTTTCTACCTTAGAACAATTAGCAAATAAAAATGTTCAAAAAATACTTTTTTCATCTATAAAACATCTTTTACTAATTTAACTTTATTTTTTTTATTATAATCTACATTAGAAAGTCAAGGTCCGTAAAAACTTTGGAAACGGACCGGCCGATTAGAACTTCAAAAATAAGTAAGAGCATTTTACCGACCGTGCATGGGTTAATCATTACGGATGTTTTGATGATCTAGACTGCCTATATATAATGTATAGGCAGTCTAGATCATCAAAACATCCGTCAGAGACATATATAATAGTGTCTCTCCTTCAATATCATTAATAACATGGTATGTTAGTGACCTAATACGAGATATATGGGGTGAGAGCAAAAATTCCGCGCTTCAAACAAAATGTACTTCGGTCAACGCCTTTACACCCCAATGAAGTTACAAAAATGTATTCAATTTATATAGGACGATATCCATACCTTTGCAGCAGAAGATCGAGCCCCCCCCTCCCCTCAGCAGAAGAGCTTCGTGTCGGACCATCGGACTGTCGGATTCATGGACTGTCGGAATATCGGACCGTCGGACTATCGGACTGTCGGACTACTGGACTGTTGGAATTTAGGGTTGTCGGATTATAGCTACGCTCCCCAACAAAACAGTTTTAATATAAATATATTATGTTATTAAATCAAAATGCACACATTCATCATCGGTACCATACGATGATTGTACACATTTTATTTATAATTGTGTATCAATAGTGAAACATGTTCATTTTCTGTTACTATCAATAATAATGTACGATATATTTATAAAGTATAAAGTGACGATAAATTTCTGAAAATTGCCTGACAAATATCTTTCTGAAATGATCAAATAAAGTAGCCAAGCTTAAACATTTAATGAAAATTAATTGTCAACTTCCTTGATTAGCGTGAGTGATTTATTCGGGTACTGATTTGACATTGACAGGTAAACACTACTCAGTGGTCATGCAGGTGTCTAATTGACCGGATTAACTTGTTTGTTTATACAACAGTATTATATATGGACTAATGATTACAAATTAGAAGGCCGGTTTTATGAGGTGATATTTTATTGATTTTGATTACGCAAATACACAAATAACGACCGGTATCCGGTTTAAAGGGGTGGCCGGTTTTATAAGGTTACCTGACCGTTTATTTACTTACACGCCGGCCGGGACTTGTTGTTTTGGCCGGTATGAAGGGAGAACCGGTATTAAGAGGGACCGGTTTAGAGAAGTTTCACTGTATAACATTTAATTGTTATTGCCTATCCCTTTGTGATAAAGACACCAAGTTATGAACCCCAGATTCCTGAGGAGATATATGATCAAATAATGTTAACATTTGAACTATTTTTGTGTAAGACATTTAGCTGGGTACTCGAGAGGAACATTTTACTGTCCATCTAAAAGGCCTTGAAATGCAAATATTGAACACAGTGAAGGGTTAACAGCCAAAAGTAAGGACAAAACTATGAACAAAGCCTATTGCGAAAAATTACTCAATATATACAGTATCTTGAACTCACTTTTAATGTTAATACAAAGAGTAAAGTACACACCTTCATATTTATATTAGTATATATACAGGGAAAGTAATGTTTGTGTCGTGTTATTTCTAAGTGAAGGAAGTAATCTCTACTTGAAGAACTTTATTTCACTGGATATGTTATTCTATTCTTTAGGAGGAGATAGAGATGGAACTGAGTGGTGTGACATCAGATGACAATTGTAGTAAAGAACCTCCAAAGAAGGAAACACATGACCAAAAACAGAACATCAACACTTTACTTCAGAGACAGGCAAAGTTCTTAGAGAGTTGTAGGGAAGTCAAGGTAAATATATCAACACTTTACTACAGAGATAGGCAAAGTTCTTAGAGAGTTGTAGGGAAGTCAAGGTAAATATATCAACACTTTACTACAGAGACAGGCAAAGTTCTTAGAGATTGAAATAAACAATTAATTTCCCCATAGGCGACAATGGTAGCCTTTTTCGAGATACAGACTTTCGAAAGTTGATTTTCTTAACGAAACCTTGCTAGAATCAAAGAAAAGTTATTAGGACAGTATTTTTTAGTCTAAAAAATATAGGGTCGCGTTGCTTTTCTTAGCATATTTTGTACTTATCTCCCATGCCTATCAATTTTGCCCTTAAAAATACGGGTCTTGTCCTAGCGTTGAAAAGTCATCTCAGTGCCTTTAGGGTACGGAATAATTTTTATTTTGCCTTTTGTATAAAGCAGAGTGCACGAAGTCTCTAAAAATAAAAAATAACGGGAGCACATATCGACCAATCAGGATTCGCCATACTCTTAATTCTGAATACCATGTTATGCTCATAAAATGGCTGCGCCCATAAAATCTAATGGTGTATTGTAACCTATACGGTATTTAATACTTTCTTGTATCGTGCAATTCATAGTGCGTTAGATGCACAAATATATATGCCACAAATAAATTATCTTCAAACCGTTCTGGCTTTACTCTCTGAATTTTCAGAATTTTTTATCGGAGGTGACCCCAGTCGAAAAATGTGAAGAAAAAAAATCAGTTTTTTTGAGTAAATGCGGTTCTGTTCAAAAGGGACTGAAGATAATGCCCACTTTCTCCAATGATTCTTTATATATCATCAAGTACTGATTATATTGATAACAAAACCAATCCAATATATAACTACTACGGTGAATTTTGAACAACAGTTTTAAATGAAACCGTTTTCGTAAAAAAGTACATTTTTGAAACAGACTATAGCATTTCAAAATATGGAATATGTGTTAATATTTGTGTTTTGAAATCGATAACTGTTTGTTAACTACAAAATGGCATGCTTATTTTATTCTTTTAGTTTGATATTCGTGTGAACATTTCAATGTTCGAAGGAGATCATTTCCGTACATTTTCGCTGAATTTGGTAATTTCGATAACAGCACTTGGGTCGAGATTGTTATGTTTAAAAATCGATTTATATTCACAAACTCTAGACGTGTACTTGCTTTATTCAAACAAATCAGCAGCACTTCAGAAAATGACATATTCGTTCCACAGTAAGTCAAAAGTCGAGCCCACCCTTGTTTCTAAGGTAAAATGCAATACCAATATGAAACAGACTATAGCTTAAAAACTAGATAATCAATATTTCATTTGTCACCAAAAAATACCGTTTCACATCAAATGTCAAGTAAAATTACTGTTTTTGACACTTTTTGAGCACTATTGTAAAGAAATGTCGATGCTGTATAGATTGAAATAAACAATTAATTTCCCCATAGGCGACAATGGTAGCCTTTTTCGAGATACAGACTTTCGAAAGTTGATTTTCTTAACGAAACCTTGCTAGAATCAAAGAAAAGTTATTAGGACAGTATTTTTTAGTCTAAAAAATATAGGGTCGCGTTGCTTTTCTTAGCGTATTTTGTACTTATCTCCCATGCCTATCAATTTTGCCCTTAAAAATACGGGTCTTGTCCTAGCGTTGAAAAGTCATCTCAGTGCCTTTAGGGCTACGGAATAATTTTTATTTTGCCTTTTGTATAAAGCAGAGTGCATGAAGTCTCTAAAAATAAAAAATAACGGGAGCACATATCGACCAATCAGGATTCGCCATACTCTTAATTCTGAATACCATGTTATGCTCATAAAATGGCTGCGCCCATAAAATCTAATGGTGTATTGTAACCTAGAGAGTTGTAGGGAAGTCAAGGTAAATATATCAACACTTTACTACAGAGATTGGCAAAGTTCTTAGAGAGTTGTAGGGAAGTCAAGGTAAATATGTCAACTCTAAATCGATAAACACACTCTAGACATAACTAAAAAAGAAGTTAATCAATATCCATGGATACAATTCAAGATTAGATCACCAGAATACACAAGACTGGTTTTGCTTCATGCTTTAAGTAGTCACCCCTTGATTGATTTCAAGTTAGCTCCCTAGCTTGAAATATGGTTGACCAGAAATTTTATCAATGTTTCATTTGTTTTGATTAAAGTAAATATGATTCTATTTTTATAGATTTGAACAAAGGTACAAGGCAAAAAAGGTATTAGTAACAAAGTAATAATTAGATCATGTCAAAATAAATACATTAACTATACCTTCTTTTTTCAGACTTTATCTTACCTAGGTGCTCTGTCCCAGTTAAATCACAGTAACACTGAGCTGACACATGTCATATGGATTGATCTCTTTCCAAGGATATGGAAAATATTATCTGAGAAACAACAACAGGTTTGAAATTAATTTCTGTAGATTATAAATTAAATTCCTCAAACTGCTATTCATTCATGGATCAAATTTGAATTTACATTAATTGTTACTATGATTTGTGTGTTATTTTAAAGCTCATTCAAAATGCTGAACAATTACAATTTCTTTTATTAGATTAAATTTTTCAACTATTACAGCCCATTTCATTGAGTGTGTAGCCAAAGGTAATATCTTGGGTTAGCTTGCTTGTTAGCTAAACCGTGAAGTCATCGTTTGGTTAGGTACACTACCCTACTTTAAGAGTAGACTAATCCGATAGATAACCAATTTATCTGTCTGTTGGACTAGACTACTTTGAAAGGAGGGTAGAATACCTGACCATATAATGACTTCAAGGTTCAGCTAAAAAGCAAGCTAACTAAAGATATTACCTTTGGTTACACACTCGATGAAATCGACTGTAAAGTTTTACTGATCTTCTCCAGCAGATCTTCAGTCTGGTAAGAAGTGCAAGTAGCACAAGTTCAAAAAAGAGTATTCTTACAATCACTATACCTTTGACATGTAAATCCAAGTTATTGATATCTTTAAAATGTTAAATGTTGTCATTTGTTGAAACAGATTCTTGGTGGAGAATTAATACCGTTTATGTGCAGTGGAAGTCATGTGATACAGAAAGATTGTCATCCCAGTTCTATACACACTTTCCTAGAGGGACTATCACATTGTGTGCCTCCTGTACAAATACGAGCTTGTGTCATGAAAGTATGTTATCATGTGTGCTAGGCTTATTTTAAAAGGAACAATGTTAGTGTGCTCTCCATTTAATCTTTAACTCTTTATCTACATTGTTTGAAAAAAAAAACTAATGGCGTCTGATTTTTATGATTTGAAATAAATCTGAATAAATGTATTGGTATGTTAATTCCTGTCAGAAATAAAAATGAATGTTTTATTTTGACAGTACCTTGGTAGAACACACAACATGTGGCACAGATCATGCTTACAACTTGAACAAATGGCATTTGATAATGGTGCCTCATTACTGATCAAATCTAGACCAATCAGTGAATATGAATTTGAACCAGTCACTTCACCTCAACAGGTAATTAAAATTATAACAGAATGACTTTGTCAACCAGATCATAGTTTGATCAGTAGGTTTTCACATATTAAAGTTGTGATAAAGATTGAAAGGAGTATATTGCCAATGTTTTAAAAGTATTTTTACTATGTATTTTAATACACGCTGATGCCTTTTAAAAAAATGTGACTGCTGTGATTTCCATGTCATTATAATAATGAAAGGAACATATACCTGAGAAATGAATGGAAATTTTGAAATCTAGCTCTCATCATAATAAAAAACAAATTAGCCTTGTCTCCTGCTACTGATTTAAAGTTACTCAATCTGATGTTATTAAGGGGACTTTTATTTATTAACCTCAGTATACATAGATAAGGAATGGACCTTGTTTGTTCTGTTGTAGGAATCACTAGATGCCTTATGTGAACTGTATGCCTTACTCAAAGAGGAAGATATGTTGGTAGGAATTTGGCAGAAGAGGTCAAAGTTTAATGAAACCAATACAGCATTAGCGTATGAACAGCATGGCTTCTTTGAGCAGGCACAAGACCATTATGAGAAGGTGAAGGAAATTTGTAACTTAAGGTGGTACCCAACACTTTCACTATAATTAATTTGGCTCGTATAATTTTCATAAAATTTTGATTAAGTATTTACTTTAATCCTTTGACAAAAATATAAAAATTTCAAGAAATTTGAACCAGCCGTTTTATCAGAAAAATTACACTGGTTATTTATAGCAGTTTGACAAACACTTATTTTGATCATTGAGAAGCTTTAGATTCCCTTAACAACACAACGTCATTAAAACGTTTAGCTGATTCTACAGAGTTATCTCCCTGTAGTGTTAGGTACCACCTTAAATTATTTTAATTGTAGACTACAATACATGTTGGTAATGACATTTATTCCACAGAGTTTGTTTTTTTTTAGTTTAAACATCAGTTGTAGATAAAAGTTATAGATAATGAGGTTAAATGGTAAAATCAGCTTTTCTTAGATTCATGAAAAATGTGATATAGAACATTCCATATAGTTTAAGATGAAAGTGCATGCTAGGATTTAGCCAATGTGTGGTTTATTGAAAACATTTTAGTACTAAGACAATAATATTCCACATGTGACTTTTTATATTTTATAGGCCATGTCAAAGGCTCGTCAGGATCATAATTCAGGACCAGCCTCACCCTCAGTATTACAGGAGTACAGACTCTGGGAGGAACACTGGATAAGGTCAGTTAATAGAAAAATGATTAAATGTCCAAATATAATCTGCTGTAGTCACTGCTGGTAATAGAATGTAATCTAATGAAATATTACAACTCTTAAATATGAATGAACTTTTAATAGTTCCCTTCTGGGTTGCTGGTGAAACAAAACAACATGTTCTTATTATGAAAATCACAAAATAAAACCATATAAACCTATTATCAGAGTTTCATCATACTGTTTTGTAAAATATATGCTGCCTTACACAATATGAAGCTTTTTTTTTTAAATCATTCATAGCACTCAATTGACAAAAAGCTTTTTATTGTGTCTGTCAGTTGATATTTTACAGTATTTATAAACAGAAAACCTTATAGTCAGAACATACAACGTTTCATTTACAATTTGCATCCATATTTCTATTACATGTATATGATATTCTTATATTAATTATGTAACTTCTATTCTGTGATGGGGATTACAACATTTTACAGTTTTTCTTATTATTCAGATGTTCCAAGGAGTTGAACCAGTGGGATCTGATGTTAGAGTATGCCAACTCTAAAGGAAATACCAATCCTCATCTAGTGTTAGAAAGTGCTTGGAGAGTTCCTAACTGGGCTCTGATGAAGGATGCTCTGTCACAGGTATCAATATCTTGTTGTTATACTAATCCTCATCTAGTGTTAGAAAGTGCTTGGAGAGTTCCTAACTGGGTTCTGATGAAGGATGCTCTGTCACAGGTATCAATATCTTGTTGTTATACTAATCCTCATCTAGTGTTAGAAAGTGCTTGGAGAGTTCCTAACTGGGCTCTAATGAAGGATGCTCTGTCACAGGTATCAATATCTTGTTGTTAAAATACCAATCCTCATCTAGTGTTAGAAAGTGCTTGGAGAGTTCCTAACTGGGCTCTGATGAAGGATGCTCTGTCACAGGTATTACTATCTTGTTGTTAAAATACCAATCCTCATCTAGTGTTGGAAAGTGCTTGGAGAGTTCCTAACTGGGCTCTGATGAAGGATGCTCTGTCACAGGTATCAATATCTTGTTGTTAAAATATTAATCCTCATCTAGTGTTAGAAAGTGCTTGGAGAGTTCCTAACTGGGCTCTGATGAAGGATGCTCTGTCACAGGTATTACTATCTTGTTGTTAAAATATTAATCCTCATCTAGTGTTAGAAAGTGCTTGGAGAGTTCCTAACTGGGCTCTGATGAAGGATGCTCTGTCACAGGTATCAATATCTTGTTGTTTAAATACTGTAGCCATGATTATATGATTAAACCTACAGCCAATATTCTCTGCTGATATTGATCAAGAAATTATTAGTTTAATTGATTCACATGTTATTTTTTTGTCTTGATTACTTTGTTTACCATAGGGATTTCAATATTAACATTTATAAAAAAAAGTATCAACTCAATTTCCATTTTTATTTTTTACAGGTTGAATTAAGCTGTCCTAAGGAATTAGCGTGGAAAGTGAACTTATTCAGAGGATATATTGCCATCTGTCAACCTGAAGAACACCATCTTAACATGGTAACCATGGTATAGACACATATATACACTAGATGTGTCATTTATTAATATTTTTTTTAAATTTAATATTATTGGATGATTAACTAGTATGGTTTGAATGCCAAACAAAATACCAAATTTGATCAGAATTGAAGGCAATCATGTAGACATTTTCCACATACATATATTTAGTAAATGGTTTTGATAATGCAAAGAAAGGAATGCTATCATTATGGCTCAACTGACTAGTGTGAGTGTTTGCTATGAATTTGTATATTGTCCCAAGATTTTTTGCTATATTTCAGGAAATATCAAAATGCAATCAAACATGCATGCATAAGATATCCTTATTTGAAGATTTTTTTCTCCACTCAACATACCAGTATTAAGTAGATGTTGATTTTAAAATGAATTATTATTTATTGTGTATAGATTGAGAGACTAGTGGAAGTATCAAGCCAGTTAGCCATCAAGGAATGGAGACGTTTACCTAACATTGTATCCCATATTCATGTACCACTACTACAGGTATAGATATGTTCATTAAACTGCCTTTTATGTTATAAATACCTAGAACACAAAAACAAAAAAAAAACACTCTTGAATTTGTTCCAATATTCATGTTTTTATTCCCATACCACTTTAATAACAGCAGCAGCATATATAGTTCCAATGTAAATTATTCCACCATTCTAATTTCCTTAAATCCAATATGTGTTTTGACTTTTATGTAAAATCTAACAGATACTGTATAATTTGGACTTGCACATCGAGGGAGCAATTATTTTTCAGGTCACTTTCTTTTCACAGAGTTATGGCCCTGTGAATTTATCAGAATGCTTTGACATTTGTTTGATCTTTACATATATAGTTCTTGAAATTTCTCATTTTTCACATTAAATCTAGTTGATAATTTGTTAGTTAATTTCATGTACAATTGGTAACTCACAAAATAGTTATGAATCAATAATGGTTTCTTATTGTATATTATAGGCAGCACAACAGATAATGGAACTACAAGAGGCTGCCCAGATAAACCAAGGGCTACAACCAGCTAATATCAATAGGGGTTCTAGTCTACATGATATGAAGGCTATTGTGAAAACATGGAGGTAAAAAATGGGTTACTTATTACAATATTCAGTGTTCTTTTATCTTTCAACTGATGAAAAAACAAGGATGATAAAAAAAAAGAGTATTAAAGATAAAGAATGGTATATAACTAGCCTTTTTTTCTAAATCTCTGGATTCATGAATAAATTGATTTTGTTTGGTTATTATTTTAAATTGAACAATTTTGCTTTCTTATCCCTTTATTTGTACTTAAGAAGATAAAATGTTGAGGTAGATGATGATATTTTACTCTCATTAAAGTAAGATTACTAATGATATTAGATGAAATGTCACACGGGAAAGATATATTTATGTATATTATATTTTTACAGAAATAGATTACCGATGATATCCGATGACCTGTCACACTGGGGAGATATATTTGCCTGGAGACAACATCATTATCAGTTTATTGTTAATCACTATGATTCACATGCTCAACAAGATCCTGTAAGTTTTACAAATTTGTGTTTTAAAAGTGTTCAACAAATTAAAAAAAAATATAATTTTATAATTACATTACATGTATGTTTCATTATAATACAATAGTTTCATTGGCTAACAGCAATCTCAAGTCATTCTAAAATCAACATTAAGTTTAAAATGAAATGTAACATTCATAATGACATGAGCTTCCACAAAAAAGTGCACAGGTAGATAAAATAAAAACTTCATAGAATAAAGTTTTCTTGATTATATAACAAAATATAATTACAAGTATTGTACACTTCTTTTAGGAATTTTATAGGGCTGTGAAAACATTGACTGTGTATACATTTTTCAATAAAGGGCCTTTGTGCTTCATACATAATGTTCTTTGGTCAACCCTTTTACACCCCAATAGATTTACAAAAAAGAAGCATTTAATTTTTGAATGATTGTATAGAATACGCAGGTAATGGTGAAACTTTCCTTAATTTTTTACATTTAAATGTATTTGTGAGAAAAGACTTAAAAGAAATCACATTGATATTTTAGACTCTATTGTTTGGACTTGTCATTTGTCAAACTAGTCAGAGACATATGATTTTTTTCTACAGCAAAACAGTAACCATTCCATGTTAGGAGTTCATGCTTCAGCACAAGCTATAAACCATTTTGGAAAAATTGCCAGAAAACATAATTTAACAGGAGTTTGTTTAGATTCACTCAGCAGGTATGTAATTTATATGTATAATATACTTTTGATTTATCAATTTCGGGATTGAATTAACAGCCCCTCCCCTAAATAGAAATTTGTTGTACTACAGACCACTCTTATGGTACTTGTAAATGGTTCTACTTATCCCATTAGGAACAACTACAAGATTTATAAACACATCATAGTTCAAAGGGTGAAGTATGAAGTTGAAGAGCATAGTTTGTGCATATCGTGTTTTTAAAAGAACACGTCTAAATGAATATGTATTTAGGAATTAGCCAGGGAGTAAGCTCTTTTCAACAAGACACTAGTTCAACACTGATGCTAGATTTATATCTGAAGTTAAAAATGATAATAAACTGTTTAAATACATTTTAATTTCCTTTAAAAAAGTATCATATAGTATGAACTTATTGAGAATATAGCCTGATATTAATTCAGATGATATATTTATATTCTAGAATCCACACAATTCCTAGTGTGCCAATTGTTGATTGTTTCCAGAAGATTAGACAACAAGTAAAGTGCTATCTTCAAATGTCTGGTACTATGGGCAAAAGTGAGCTGAATGAGGTAAATAAACAGCTAATAGAAATCAGTAACAAAGAACATTGAATTAGATATTGGACAAAAATGTTAAGTAGTTCCCACTTTATTCTTAAACGTTCACAAAACAATGATAAAGTGTGTTTTTTTCTGAATAAACTTTATTTACAGGATACATAAGAATGCTTGATTTTTTGAATCTTTAATCAAGAATATATTTTAAAATTAAAAACCAATTGTTCAGAGAACAATTGAAGGTCTTTCCACCAAAAACAATGAATTTTAATATGAAAGTTGTAAAATTAAGTTTAAAGTGTCATTTCAATCGTCAAATGATAGCTTTTGTACGCTGATTCCAAAAATATATGGTTTCTATACAATATTTTTTAAATAAGGGAGATAATTTGTTACTTCCGGTTTGAAAAAAGTTACTTTCGATAATATTTGAATATTTAATTGACACTGATTTCAAAAATATCTGGTTCTATCAAGGGTCCGGAAACGGTCATATTTGCCAGTCATGTCCTAAACTGAAACTATAATGTCCTAAACTTTTAATTGGGATTTAGGTCAAATTTTATTTTTTAACCGTAATAATTTCGGTCATTTCGTTGTGATCGACTTTTAAAATCGCCATTTTGAACATATTTTTGTTTTGTTATCGACTTCCTGTAATTGAACTGCCACTTCAATAAAGTTTTATAATTCTGAGGGCCCTCCTAATAACTATATTAATGCCTTGGGGAGCTATTGGCTAATGATTGCTAATCTCTTTACCTGTGTTTTTAATTCACACCTGGCAATTAATTATCACAAGCTCCAAACTATTATTATAAAGAAATAAAAATTCCATACCAACTGGCTTCATTATTTAATTACTCAACAGGACAGACAATTGTCAATTATGATTTAAAATTAAATTAAAACTTGGTTTAATTTACGTAGATTTTTTTTTTTTTTTACTTAAATAACACACGTGCTTTGTTTACAATGTAATACGCATGCTTGAAATTCTCTTCCACAGATTTAGACAATTAATTGTAAATTTAAATAATTTCACCTTAAATAAAGCTAGTGCAACTATTTTAATTAATATTCTTACACTATCAAAGGTAAAATATTAAAAAGCCAACGATTTCCTGTGATTTGGATAAACAAAACTAATCCCGGAAATGAGTCCGGAATTGTTCGTTTTAGTAATTTCGCAGTACATCCGGTTTGAATTTTGACTTCAGAATCAAAAGAAACGTAAGCGATAACTTATTATATTATCGTTTTGAGTCATTAAAATCATTTATTTTTTAAACTGTTGCCTTCCCTTAATTGCTCTTAAACGATTTTTGGAAAATGGTAGGACAAATCATGAAGTAAATGCGATGCAACAGTGAAACAAGTTTGTTGATGCTACGAACATGACGATCGAGTATAAGCATACTCATAATGAGTCTCATGCAGTTATGTGATTTTGACAATCATTTTTTGAAAAGGGGCATCAACTTTTAAGTTGTATGAAAATGACTGAAATTAGGTGAAAAAATTTCCGGATCCTTGGGTTCTATATACTGTTATATTAATAAAGTACAAAAAATAGCTACTTCCGGTTTACACAAGGTCACTTCTTGTTGTTTTTTTCAAGGTTAAATTGTTTGATACCTTTTGCCAAAAGTCTCATGGCTTTATCATGTATACATATGAGGTAAAAGCAAAGGTCAAAATCTAGAACGTCAAATTAAGCTATGACCTTAAGATCAATTTCAAGGTCATAAATCAAGGACCTCAAATCAGAAGACCATAGGTCTTTTAAATTATATTTGGTTAATGAGTTATATCACCATACGAGTAGTTTTGAATACAAGAGGAGAGAAAACTCCCTTTTACGTTCAATGTACATTTGCAATCAAAATTTAAGTGTTGCGACATGTCGAAACTAACAATTTATAAAAAATAATTTGTCGATATCTTATACGGTTTCTGGAAATGAGTGGAAATAAGCCAAATTCAAAAATTAGAATATGATCTTGACCTTTGACCTTGACTTAATTTTCATTTTTTTGGACTAAGGACCTCAAATCAAAAGATCCTAGGTCTCTATCACTTATGGTTTTCCAGTTTAAAATACATTTCAAAATTTCAAATACAAAAGGGGAAATAACTCTCATATGGAGCATTCATATTGCTTCAGTCAAAATTGGACAAATCATGTGAAGGATATAATGAGCAATTTTATAAAAAAAATTGTCATAATCTTTTACGGTGGCAAAGGAGTAATGAACACAAGGAAAACAGTGTTTGGGGAGATTACTCCTACAAAGAAAAGTATTCAGTTACACAGGGTAAATTTCAAAAGCGCATAAACTGTTAAATATCATATACCAAATATCTAAGCGACATATTGTGAAACAAATATTTATCGCAAGAACAAAATAAGGCGGAAGAAAAAAAAAAAATAATCAGAAGAAAAACAATAGGTCTTTCCACAGAAAAGTGGAAAGACCTAATAATGTATGTATTTAGACATAAGTCTTTGATAACAAATAAAAAAGGAACAACTGGTAAAATCTTGAAATGAGCAAGTAAAATGTCTGATTTGTTTTCAGGGACTTGAAGTGATTGAATCAACTAACTTGAAGTACTTTACCAAAGAATTTACAGCTGAGTTTTACGCTCTGAAGGGCATGTTCCTTGCTCAGATTGGAAGATCAGATGATGCTAACAAAGCCTTCTCTGCTGCAGTACAGATGCATGACACATTAGTAAAAGCTTGGGCTCTGTGGGGAGATTACTTAGAAACTGTCTTCACCAGAGATAGCAAGTAAGTAGAACTAAGTATGAGAGATGGTTACTGATGGTAGGGAGAACAAAACATTTTAGGCACTATTTAATGGTGGCATACTAGTATTGAATATATGTTTAAATAAAACAGAAAGAAGAAGATAAATTTGATTCATTTTCTTCATGAGGAATATTTCTTAGTTCAGCTTTATATAGTTAATGCATAAAATAATTACTATACAAACTAAACAAGGATTTGATATAAATACATGGAAAAGGAATGAATTTAATGATACTTTTTTTAGGAATATATTTCTGTAAAACTTCATCTGGTTTCCAATGACAAGATCTCAATTATGATAATATGTATAGTAAAAGTATGTTGTTTTCTTGCAGACAACTAAACCTTGGTGTATCTGCTATAACCTGTTTCCTACATGCTTGTCGACACCAGAATGAAAGCAAGTCCAGGAAGTATTTAGCCAAAGTTCTATGGCTTCTGACATATGATGATGAGAAGTCAACATTAGCTGAAGCTGTAGATAAATATTGTGTTGGAGTACCTCCAATTCAGTGGCTTCCATGGTATTTATATTAAATATTATCTCAGTTTATAAGAATTCTTAATATTTAATCTACATTATGCATTTAATATAAATGTTCTCCAAGTGTATTGTTTTTCTCTGTATTTAACTATGAAGATCCAAGATCTCTGTGTATGTCATACGAAATGAAAAAAGTTAGTACATTATGAAAAATAATTATAATACCAAATAATTTTCTTGATTTAAGGATACCTCAGTTGCTAACCTGTCTGGTGAGAAGTGAAGGACGGTTGATTATGAACCTTTTGAGTCAAGTTGGACGTATGTATCCTCAGGCAGTCTACTTCCCTATCAGAACCTTGTATCTGACACTAAAAATAGAACAGAGGGAAAGACGTAAGTACTCCTAAAGAAATATCCTTTGAACTTACTAGTAACTTGCAATTTCTTATTGAACAGTCTATTTTTTGATAGAATATTGAAAGAACTGGAATCATATAGATATTTTTACATTAAAGATATATTTAGGAAAAACTGGCATTTTATACAAGTTATTAGCTTAGCCTGTTGAAATGTTTTTCACAAAATTATCAATTCTTGTACTTGAACTTTTGATTTCATTTACCGTGACTTGACTGTTAGTGTTGCTATCCACTATTTGCAACTCATTCAAAATTTTGACCAAATTGCAATTTGTTTTATTAAACCAAAATGTTCAACTGGTCAGAAATTTGAACCAACTGCTGTAGAAAACCACAGTGAAGTCGTGAAGTGCAAGGTGATAAAATAAAACATACTTACAATCCTATAAGACTTAAACTCCACTTTAATGATGTTGTGACAAAATTAGTCTATCAGTTAGAGTCATTATAGTCATTACCATGCTTAAGGTGAACTTGTTATTTTGAATTGCTGTAAAAATGTCCAAACTAAGCTTTCATATAGTTTTTCTTTCGAAAAGTCTTTTAAATTCATAAGAATCAGACATTATATGAATTAAAACATTTCATATTCAGTAAAATATGTGTAAAATTGCAATATGTTTGTAGGAAGTTTCCATGGGGAGATAATTTTGAATGAGTTGCAATTGGTGGATAACAACACTAACAGTCAAGTCACTGTAAAGATTTTTAACTGCTATTTTTTTATCGGTGCACAAACTTTGATATATTCGAGTGGTTTTTTTTTGTTAACAATAATGAACAAAATATTTTACTGTTATGTTCAGCTAATGAATTATTTGCTTTTAGTATGTTAATTCAAGCACTATTGGTTGTATGAATAACATTTATCTTTTAGACAAAACTACAGATAATGGTCAAGGTCGACCTGCAACTACTACTGCAGGTCAGAGTTCAACGTCTGCTGCAGCAGTCTCTACATCAATATCTTTGAGTACACCTACAACTCCAGAGCCAACCATGTCCTCAAGTAAATAATATACTACAATATTTGATTTAATTCAAACTAAATATCTTATTGAAATAACCTTTACTGTCTTTGATATGAATAAAAGGATATGTATTCATATCTTAATCAGACAGTGACCCTAACAACATTAAAACATTAAGAAGTCCAAAACAGCTGGCTAAACCATATTTCAAACTCAAATGATGTCAAGTTGTGACATCCAAATCGTCAACAGCTAATTATACCCCTGCTTTCAAAAAAGGGGGGTATACTGTTTTACCTCTGTCTGTTAGTCTGTCCGGCCGTCAGTCAGTCCGTCCCATGAAACTTTCGTCACATTTTTCTCAGGAACTACACATCCACCCTTTCTGTAATTTGGTATCAACATTTATATATGTCAGCCATACTGTGTGATGTGTTTTCAGATTCATCATTCATCGACTTCCTGTTTACCGAACACTTGTATGATTTTACACATGATAGCCAAGTTGAAAATTTTCGTCACATTTTTCTCAGGAACTACAATACAAGGATTTCTGAAATTTGGTTTCAGGATTTATATAAGTCAGCTATACTGTGTGATACGTTTTCAGATTCATCACTCGACAACTTCCTGTTTACGGAACACTTGCATATTTTTACACTATTAATATTATCCACTTGCGGCGGGGGTATCATCAGTGAGCAGTAGCTCACAGTTTCACTTGTTATTAATGAAAAGAAAACTAGAATATTTTAAAGAATGTAAAATGTTTTTGAGTTAAAAAAAATAAAAAATTGTTACTTGTAAAATTTGCTTCTCTAGTTAACTAACCATTTTTTTTCTATTTTGAAAAGTATAAAACATACCTTATATGTTTGTAATGTTTTGTAGTATTTTAAAACAGGTTAACCTAGATTTGGATTTTAATCAATTTAAATATTTTGTCAGGTGACACCTCTGATTCATCATTATCCTCCCAAGGAAAGCAACCAGGACAATCTCTAACTGGTGATGCTGGACCAATCAGAGCACCTGCTCCTATGTGGAGGTGTAGTAAAATCATGCACATGCAGAGGGAGCTACATCCTACTATACTCAACTCCCTGGAGGGAATTGTTGATCAGGTATTGTACTGTTACACTTCTCAGGGGAATCTTTTGTCTACAGAAGCACCAGAATATGAAGGGATAACTTTAATAAGTGAAACAAGCCATGTAAATATAATTTGGTTTTCTTTCTGGAGAGAAAAAAAGTAATAAAGCAGTGTGCTAAAGTTAACCATGATGTTTTCTGTATGAAAAATAAGAGGGTACCAAGGAAGGTAATAAAAATCATGCAAGGTAAATAAGGAACTTAAATTTTGTTCATTTTTTTTACCTTAATCTTTAATCTACTTACCCATTGTTTTCTTATTTACAGATGGTATGGTTTAGAGAAAATTGGTATGAAGAAGTTCTGAGGCAGTTAAAACAAGGACTAGCCAAATGTTATGCTGTAGCTTTTGAAAACAGAGGAGCAGGTTGGTACTCATCTTAGAGACGAAGTTAACTTTGGTATTTTCATTCATTTATCATGTTGTTACGTCAAAAAAAATTATATTAGACAAATGTTCAATTTATTTGAAAATTGTTCTCTTAAATAATAAGAAGCTGATTTAATGGTCTATATATCTTATAAAAATCTTTTTAATAAAAAATATTATTTTTATTATAGTTGCTGATGCTACCATAACTCCTCACACATTGAACTTTGTGAAGAAATTAGTGAGTACATTTGGTGTTGGGATAGAAAATGTGTCAAGTGTGACAACAACATTCTCCAGTGCTGCTTCAGAGAGCCTAGCAAGGAGAGCACAGGCTACAGCACAAGATCCAGTCTTCCAGAAAATGAAGAGCCAATTCACTACTGACTTTGATTTTAGGTATTTATCTTGATTACAAAGAGGGGAATTTGTAAAAACCAAACTTATTATCTAGATCTATTTAGCTACATGCTTTCATCACTCTGGATTAAAAGTAAATTTAGATGAGGAAGTTAGCATTTGCCAAAGTAAAATTCTTAAAAAGACTCCTTGAAAAGCATTATAAACACTTCTTTTAAACACTTAGCAGATTTTTAACATATTTCTGGAAATAATAAATAATAATACTATTAAATATATCATATACACACAGAATAGGTTAATAGAATAAGTTTTATATAAAAATAAGAATAGACATATTTCCACCAGAGATGTTCCTTTTACAATATCAAGGCTTTCAAACTATAGATCCTGTATATATATTCACGAGTTTGTTTTATTTCCAGTGTCCCTGGATCTACAAAACTTCACAATTTGATTAACAAACTGAAGAAATGGATAAAGATATTAGAAGCCAAAACAAAACTTCTTCCAAAGTAAGTACTGTTAATATAAAGGCATTCTCAATTTTATTAAATAATAATACACATGTATAACTCATTTAACATTGACATGTAAATATTATTTGAATGTTTTTATACTATGAAAGTGCTTTAAATATTATATCTTGGATTTAGGATCAGTTGTTGTTTACAATTTTGTTCATGATAGGCTCTGGAAATAAAAAGATAGTTGGAGTTATAATGCAAAAATGTGAGTGTGAAACATTATATGCAATCTGGTTTATTTCACGACATGTATTTAAATATACATATGCACCAGATGTTGATGTAAAAAATAGAAATAACTCTGACATATTATATTATATATTTTATAAATGACACTCATCAATGATATACTGTATTAATATGTCTTTTTGTAGAGCTATATTGTTGAACATAATCAAATTTACATTACATTTTCAGATCTTTTTTGATTGAAGAAAAATGCAGATTTCTAAGTAATTTTTCTCAACACACTGCTGAGGTAGAGCTACCTGGTGAATTCCTTCTTCCAAAGGTAAATAAACAGATATCGGACATCACTTTAACAATTTATTTTTGATCAGAGTTGGGGTAATTGTAATCATTAATCAGCTGTAATTGATTACAATTTATCAAGTAATCAGTGTAATCATTAATCAGCCTCAAATCTGATTACATGTAATTTAATTTAATCAATTACTTTTCAAAATAGCCTGTAATCCTGATTACATTTTCATTACATTCTGATTACAATGAAAAAAATCTAAAACTGTGTTTATGTCAATAAATGAACTTTTATTATTCTTATTTAATAAATATTTTACATGTTAAATTATTTTTGTTTACTTTAAGCATGCTAATTGATTTGCATACTTCAGCATAAAAAAATAATATGTTACAGTATTGAAAATTCATCATTAACCAAATCAGAGACATATAACACAGTTGTATCGTCTCTAGCCTTTGAATAAAGATATTGTAAATATATTCACAATTTACAGATGCATATATACATTTGATAATAACTGTTACATTCAAGTAATACTTTTCATTATAAACCCTAAATTATATTCTTTTGTTAAAATTGTGATTTTTGTCAACTTTGAATTGACAGGTAGGAGACTAATTAAGGTTTTATTGCAATTACCAATTGAGCATAGCTGTAGGGCAATACATATGATAAAGGATGAAATTTATCTAATTAGCACAAACTTAATAAAAGTTGGACAAACATGTTGTTTAAAATAAACAAATTTTTTGTATAGATTTGGACATGCAAAATGCAATGATTTTAGTACTTATAATTTGTTTACAATATGATGTAACAATTCTATTAAAAAAAATCGCATACTTTTTATACGACCGCAAATTTTGAAAAAAATTTCGTCGTATATTGCTATCACGTTGGCGTCGTCATCTGCGTCGTTGTCGTCGTCGTCGTCCGAATACTTTTAGTTTTCACACTCTAACTTTAGTAAAAGTGAATAGAAATCTATGAAATTTTAACACAAGGTTTATGACCATAAAAGGAAGGCTGGTATTGATTTTGGGAGTTTTGGTCCCAACATTTTAGGAATTAGGGGCCAAAAAGGGCCCAAATAAGCATTTTCTTGGTTTTCGCACTATAACTTTAGTTTAAGTGAATAGAAATCTATGAAATTTTGACACAAGGTTTATGACCACAAAAGAAAGGTTGGGATTGATTTTGGGAGTTTTGGTTTCATCAGTTTAGGAATTAGGGGCCAAAAAAGGGCCCAAATAAGCATTATTCTTGGTTTTCGCACAATAACTTTAGTTAAAGTAAATAGAAATCTATGAAATTTAAACACAATGTTTATGACCACAAAAGGAAGGTTGGTAATGATTTTGGGAGTTTCGATCCCAACAGTTTAGGAATTAGGCGCCAAAAAGGGACCCAAATAAGCATTTTTCTTGGTTTTCGCACCATAGCGTTAGTATAAGTAAATAGAAATCTATGAAATTTAAACACAAGGTTTATGACTATAAAAGGAAGGTTGGTATTGATTTTGGGAGTTTTGGTCCTAACAGTTAAGGAAAAAGGGGCCCAAAGGGTCCAAAATTAAACTTTGTTTGATTTCATCAAAATTGAATAATTGGGGTTCTTTAATATGCCGAATCTAACTGTGTATGTAGATTTTTAATTTTTGGTCCCGTTTTCAAATTGGTCTACATTAAGGTCCAAAGGGTCCAAAATTAAACTTAGTTTGATTTTAACAAAAATTGAAACCTTAGGGTTCTTTGATATGCTGAATCTAAAAATGTACTTAGATTTTTGATTATTGGCCCAGTTTTCAAGTTGGCCCAAATCGAGGTCCAAAATTAAACATTGTTTGATTTCATCAAAAATTGAATAATTGGGGTTCTTTGATATGCCAAATCTAACTGTGTATGTAGATTCTTAATTTTTGGTCCAGTTTTAGAATTGGTCTAAATTAAAGTGCAAAGGGTCCAAAATTAAACTAAGTTTGATTTTAACAAAAATTAAATTCTTGGGCCTCTTTGATATGCTGAATCTAAACATGTACTTAGATTTTTGATTATGGGCCCAGTTTTCAAGTTGGTCCAAATCAGGATCTAAAATTATCATATTAAGTATTGTGCAATAGCAAGTCTTTTCAATTGCACAGTATTGTGCAATGGCAAGAAATATCTAATTTCACAATATTGTGAAATAGCAAATTTTTTTTTAATTAAGAGTTATCTTTCTTTGTCCAGTATAGTAAGCAAGAAATATCTGCAAGATTTTTTTTTAATTGGAGTTATCTTTCTTTGTCCAGAATCAACTTAAATCTTTGTTATATACAATATACAATGTATATTCACTTTTTACTACCAACTGATAAATTTAAATAATCTTTACCATTCAGTGATAACAAGCAGTTTTTTTACATCTTAATATTTTATGATGTATTTAAATGAGTAGTAATTGTTGCAAACTCCATTAGAATATTTTGATTGAAATTAGTTTTGGAATAAGGGAAAGGGGGATGTGATTAAAAAATTGGGTTCAATTTTTCTCATTTGAAATTTCATAAATAAAAAGAAAATTTCTTCAAACATTTTTTTGAGAGGATTTATATTCAACAGCATAGTGAATTGCTCTAAGAGAAAACAAAAATTTTAAGTTCATTTGAATACATTCATTCTGTGTCAGAAACCTATGCTGTGTCAACTATTTAATCACAATCCAAATTTAGAGCGGAATCCAGCTTGAATGTTGTGTCCATACTTGCCCCAACCGTTCAGGGTTCAACCTCTGCAGTCGTAAAAAGCTACGCCCTGCGGAGCATCTGGTTAACTGTTAACTTTATTTCATTCTAATTTTAACTTCCATAAATTGCACCTTGTAATACATATAAAGCCTGGAAGAGATCAGAAGACAAGTTACAGCAAATTATTCATAAAACTTTATTCATTAAACTTTTCAGAGATCAATGGCGATAAAGTGTGATAGGTCATAACCAATGGCACAATGTGCATTTACATGTATATATACTTTGGACTTTTGTGGTTTATTAAACTGATGAAAATTGAAGTAACCATTTTATAATAATTAAAAAAAATCCTTTTTCAAAAATGCTATACTTTTATAAATTGCAATTCGGATGAAGTCTTGTCTCATTGTTACACCACATCTTCCTATATCTATATACTAGCTATATTTTTAAATATTTATTCATTGACATCAAAAATGTTATTTTCTTATTCATTGTAATCAGATGTAATCATGATTACTTTGCCAATGTAATCATTAATTTAATCAGATACTTTCAGAAATGATGTAATCGTTAATTTAATTTAATCGTACAATTGACAAAGTAATTGTAATTTAATCAATTACATTGAAAGTAATCAGACCCATCTCTGTTTTTGATGCATCAATAGTAGCTTTTAAAGGAAATGTGAGATAACTGTTATTGTCAATGAGACCCATAAATCGATGTAAATTGTCACATAAAGGTTACCTTAGGGTCAAGAGATTACAATTAATCGTCTATGGGGTTAATCATTTTGATCTTATGTACATTGATGACAAGATGGGGAAGAAAATACCATTAAGGTAAAGCACTACTGTATACTAATAGCTACTATAATAGCCTCTGTACTTATAGATTAAATTAAGTGAAAATAAAGAAAAGCAATCAATCATGAATTTTACTGCTATAGTATTATTCTTAGGTTTGATTATTTATTTGTGAACATTTATAGAAATCCAGCATGTCAGTTTGCTAATATAAGAAATTATGTCTTGTATTTTGTCGATCTTGTGTCTCCGTGAATATCAATTAATTCTTTTATACATATGTTTACAGCATAGTCATTACTATGTAAGAATAGCCAGATTTATGCCACGTGTAGAAATAGTACAGAAACACAACACTGCAGCTAGAAGACTATATATCAGAGGTCATAATGGAAAGGTAAGTCATTAATTGGGTACTGCAGACTTTGTTATTTATATTGTAAAGTCAAATAAAAGTTAAACTGCTTCATCAAAGATTTATTGTAAAGTCATAATTTTAGTACGATTTTGAAATGTTGATGATAATTCATTATAAGTATGCAAGTTATATCTAAAGTGAATTTGTTATAGTAACTTATTGTATTATGTTTTACAGATTTATCCCTACTTAGTGGTAAATGATGCATGTCTGACAGAATCTAGAAGAGAGGAAAGAGTTCTACAGTTACTCAGAATGTTAAATCATTTCCTGACGAAACAGAAGGAAACGTCCAGACGATTGTTGTATTTCACTGTACCAAGAGTAGTAGCCATCTCACCACAGATGAGACTGGTAGAAGATAATCCTGCATCTGTGTCTCTGTTGGATGTATATAAACAGGTAATCACACATTTGTATTTATATGTAAAAATGTAATCAGGTACCTTTGTCCCTCTATAATGTATCTGAAAGGGAATTCCAGTAGTTGTGTCCAGATTAAATACATACATAACAGGTAGGTCAACATCCATGTCCTGGTATGTTGTATAAATCAAATATTTGTGTTTTTATATGATTATTGTTGTCCCTGTAAAATTTATAAAAACAGATACTTCCTATTGTTTTGCAGAGATGTGCAAAGAGAGGAATAGAACATGACTCCCCAATAGCTCGATACTATGAACGATTAGCAACAGTTCAGGCTAGAGGTTCACAGGCTAGCCATCAGGTTCTCAGAGATGTGTTGAAGGAGGTCCAGAACAACATGGTACCTAGAGGTTTACTGAAGGAATGGGCAGTTCATACCTTCTTGACGGCTACAGACTACTGGACATTTAGAAAAACAGTAAGATTTTACTTAAATCACTACGATTGACAAACATGATGACCAGCTGTTCTTTTCAATAAAGATGAGCCAATGGTAATATGGTGATATTTCAAGATTCAATTACATCAAAAGATGTGTATTTATGGCATTAAAGAAAAACGGATATTAAACAAGATGAAAATATTTTGTCTGAAGATTACTTTGCTAGTCACCTTATATTTGTAAGCATAGTTATTTTTTTTTAATCATTTAAAACCTTAAAACACATTCACTTATTGATGTATTAGATCAAGAGTGTCATAGTCATTTTGTCACCATACAAAAAGTTAATCTTATTCTATTCTATTTTATTTTCTAAAGTTGATACAACACCTAGCATTGAAAAGGCAATCTTAATTTGTTTTATTTTCTCATTCTATTTTCTTTATTTCTAGTTGACACTGCATCTAGCATTGATGGGTTTTGCTGAGTTTGTACTCCATCTGACCCGTATGAATCCTGATATGATGTATTTACACCAGGACTGTGGTTACCTCAATATTTCCTACTTCAAATTCGACATAGATGATCAAACAGGTAAGGATAATACACTGACAGCTCATGTAATGTCATTTAAAATTAGAAAAAGAAACTATGTGATAATTTTAATGCAAGTATAAATGATTTGATTGGTCAACAAAATGAGCATGTTTGGTTAAAACAATATTTTATTTTCAAAAGTGCACAAAATACAATTATATAATAGAAATATAGGGATTCGGGAAAAGTAGATAAATCTGTTTCCAGCATGTTGTTTGGAAGAATCATCATAGTAAAACTTATAAATGTCAACCGACAGCTGTTTAGAAAAATATTTTTCAAAGATTTTGAATTTGAACGTCTTCTTATCTTTTTATAAAATAATATAGCATGTAAATAACTTGTTGAGTTCTTTATGCAAGGTAATACTGGTAAAATTCAGTTGAAAAGATTTTTTTCATCATTATTGTAGGAGAGCTTGATGCCAATAGACCAGTTCCGTTCAGATTGACACCTAACATAGCTGAGTTCCTTACAACCATAGGAGTGATAGGGCCCCTTACAGCATCAATGGTGGCAGCAGCTAGATGTTTGGTACAACCACAATATAAACTACCAAGTTTTCTTAAAGCTATCCTCAGAGATGAATATATAACTTGGCATAAAAAGGTACCTAGAAAATTATGCACTTGCAATGTTGTCTGAAATAATGATTCAAATGTAGATTTATTAATTTAATTTTATTTAAAAGTTCTAAGAAATATTTTAAACAATAGATAGAGAATATCATACATGAAAGAAAAATCAGATCACAATTCAGATTTATTTCTTCCTTTTCTTTTATTCATTGAAATCGTTGTTGAGTAATGATTATGAATAATAATTATACACATATTTTTTAAATGATACCTCAAAAGTATGGTAGGTATTTATTGGGAAGTCCAGCCGCGCTGGCCAGCTTTGTATAAATTTCACAACTATAGTTATGGCAACTTATTTTCAGAAACAAGAAGAATTACAACCAGGGGCAGAACCTACTGATATGGAGGGAGAACAACTAATTACCATGGTTAATAAAGCAGTGTCAGCTATTACAACAAGACTTCATAGTATGTAGTCACTATTGAATATATTTTTGATATTGTCTTTTTTGTATCTTATAAATATCTTTATTACATTATCTTTATTACACAACATATTAGAAATTATTATAAATTAAGGAATGTATTTCCCTTATGCAAAGCTCTGATTCCTTTCACATCTTTTATATAAGCTTTGGATTTCAAATAATTTGGCCACGAGCATCACTGAAGAGACATGTATTGTCAAAATCCGCATCTGGTGCAAGAAAATTGATTTATGATATTTTTTATTTCTAGATTTAGCAACATTTGAAGGAGCAGAGAGTAGAGTTAGTACATTAGTAGCAGCAGCAAACAGCCATGATAATTTATGTAGGATGGACCCTGCCTGGCATCCTTGGTTGTAAGAACTTGATAGAACTAATAACATTGACCAGGAATTGATATTCTTGCAGAATGAAATTTATTATTTGATTAAATGTGGCTAGCTGAAGAAACCCACCAGCATGATAGCTGTTCTAGAGTGGAGCAAGCTTGACAATGTGGTCAAGCTACTTCAGGAATACATATAACAAATAATACTGTATGGTTTGTGGGCCAGATTTCTGATCCTTCTGTAATTGAAAAATAAAATATTGTTTCATCTCATATCTCATTTGATCAATATTGTGTAAACTATGTAAATAGATACCTTAGTAAATCTTAGGGTCAATTAACAACTTTGAACTCAGATTTCACTTTTGTCAGTCAATGAACTTTTTTCTCTGACTAACAATGTTAAGCCAATTAACATATACTTTGTAAAGCACAGGCTGTAAATATGTAGATACGTGTATTAAAGAAGGTCTGAATCTCTTTGATTGGGTTGTAACGATTGTTAATGTGGATACTTGATATACATTATTGTTATGGCAAATGTTCACATCTGAACAGAAATATTCTTTTCAAAATGTGAGTTAGGCATTTTATGTAAATAGTGTTTTTAAAATTTTATAATTTTGTTAAAATGGATGTTAATGATCTGATCAACTTTTGTTTTAATGAATGAAGTATACTTTTACTATTGTAACAAAAACATCAATGATATCTAGGATTATGGAAAAAGCATGTATGTATATATTTGTGTGTGTAAATAACAACATTTTCATGTTAACTTTGATAAGGTATATTTCAATTAAATTATTAAGTTTTCATCACATATATATTCAAAGTCACTTATACATAGTATATTATTTCATTTGTATATTAATCATATATTTGTTTTGAAGAAAGGTATGAATATTTTTCAGTCACAATGTTTGCATAGAAATTGTTGTTTATGTATATACTATTAAGATGATATGAAATGTTTTTGAATGTGATACATGTCTCTTACAAAAGTAATTTTCCTTTAAAAGGTGATGCAATTTTGATATGTGAATGAATTTATAATTATTTGATTCTTAGAAAGTATCATGCTAGAGAAATAGGTCATATGTTTTGAATAAGTAATTACTGATAATTTCATATTAACCAAACTTGAATATCAATTGATAAATCTTTGTTGAAAGCTTTTTGAAGAAGATTTTTTCTTTATTTAACTTTTATCAATCAAGTATTTCAAAAGCAGATTATAAATTTTTAAAGAGTCTTTAAATGTAAAATCGATCAATATTTAAATTTTGTATTTTTTTAGGCAGCTCCTTTTGGAAAAAAGACATCTGTTTTAATATAATAATAATATAATAATGATAATAATTCTTTATTTAAAGAGGGTTACACAGTTAGCTATAAAGCTAATCTTCCCTGAGGCCCTCATGAAATACAATGAAATATAACAAACAATTACAAAATATCAAACAGACACACATACATGAATAATGAAATAAAACTTGTCATGAAGTATACAGTTTTCAAAACAGGTAAAAATTACAAATTCATATATGACATATATATATAGTATTAACATCAACAATAACAAGTTTGAGTAAGTGTGTGAAAATTATTATGCATATAAAAAACACACAGCTTCTTAATGTTCCAACCAGTATTTTTTTAAATCTTTTTTGAATGAGCTTGTACTTGATGTTGATTTTTTCAGGGATATTGGTAAATTATTCCATAAAATAGATCCTGAATATATAAAAGATTTCTTATAAAGCTCTGTTTTGGCTTTTGGAACTTGTAAATTTTTGCAAGAGGCATTTCTCAAACAATATTGGTTTATTTCTGGCATTTCTTTAAATTTTTCAGTGAGATATACAGGGGCTTCATTTTTAAGGCATTTCTGCATCAAAACTGATTTGTGGTATGAGATTCTGTTCTCTACTGTCATCCATCCAAGCTGTTTAAACAGTGGAGCTGATGATGAAAGTGGATCAGCATCCAAAATAATTCTTGCAGCCCTTTTCTGCAATTTTATTATTCTGACTAGCACATTTTTAGCACAACCACTCCAAATAATACAACAATAATCTATCAGTGGGAGAATATAACCATTATAAAATAATTTTCTTAGATCAATATTTAGAAATTTCTTGATTTTAGAGAGTAAAAAAAGTCTAGATGAAATTGATGAACATAAGTAATTAATATGGCCTGTCCAGGACAGATTAGAGTCAATTCTAACACCTAAAAGTTTTTCAATTGATGATTTTTTAAGAATATTATTCTCAATAGTTAGAACTGGTTCTGCTTGATTTAAACGCAGCCTTTGTCTTGTACCTATAACCATACATTTCGTCTTATCTGAATTTATGAACATGCTATTTTCATGACACAATTTTTCCACACATTGGAGATCATCTTGTACTTTTAATTGCATATCAGCAATAGTCTTTCCTGATGTATGCAAAATGTGTCATCAGCATACAAGTCTGAAATATGAACAATACACTATAGAAATGGAATCTTCAAATAAATGAATAAATTAAGAAACTTTATGCTATAAATATCCCTGTGTCTAGGTATAAATACATTTGGACTATATATTGTTTCAATGTAAATCCTGTTCACTTTGATGCAATAAAATATCAAAATGTAAAATTTATGTTATATTTTATCTGTTTTTATGCCCCACCTACGATAGTAGAGGGGCATTATGTTTTCTGGTCTGTGCCTCCGTTCATTCGTCCGTTCATTCGTCCCGCTCCAGGTTAAAGTTTTTGGTCGAGGTAGTTTTTGATGAAGCTGAAGTCCAATCAACTTGAAACTTAGTACATTTGTTGCTTATGATATGATCTTTCTAATTTTAAAGCCAAATTAGACATTTGACCCCAATTGCACGGTCCACTGAACATAGAAAATGAAAGTGCGAGTTTCAGGTTAAAGTTTTTGGTCAAGGTAGTTTTTGATGAAGCTGAAGTCCAATCAACTTGAAACTTAGTACACTTGTTGCTTATGATATGATCTTTCTTATTTTAAAGCCAAATTAGACTTTTGACCCCAATTTCACGGTCCACTGAACATAGAAAATGAAAGTGGGAGTTTCAGGTTAAAGTTTTTGGTCAAGGTAGTTTTTGATGAAGTTGAAGACCTAACAACTTGAAACTTAGTACACATGTTCCATATGGTATGATCTTTCTAATTTTAATGCTAAATTAGATTTTTTACCCAATTTCACGGTCCATTGAACATGGAAAATGATAGTGCGAGTGGGGCATCCGTGTACTTAGGACACATTCTTGTTCTTTATATCTTTCATGGAAAATAACAATTGACTGCTTATCTCAGCTGTGTTCAATTACCAAAGACAGTGTCTACATAGTAATATAACTGTTAAGTACCTATTGTAATGCTAACAACACACATATCTGAAATAACTTTTAACAGATATGGTCATAGATATAAGAAGATGTGGTATGAGACAACTCTCCATTCAAGTCACAATGACCATATACTAAATAAAGGCAACAGTAGTATACTGCTGTTCAAAAGTCATAAACAGATTAAGCGAAAACAAACGAAGGCCACAAAACAAAACTGAAGAAAACACATCAACTATAAGATGAAAAACAATGGAATAAAAGTAACACTGTATTGCTACATAAAAAACTTTGGGTCAATTAAGGTGACAGTAGTTTACCCATGTTAAAGTTTTGTATGTCAATAAGGAAGAGACAAACCAAGGTAACAGAGAGAATATGAGGGAATCTCATCAACTTCAAAAGGAGGAAGACCAGTTGTGTTGACAGGCTAACCTTGCCTTAAGTGTCTATCCAAACTCATACTATATCAACTGAAAGGTACAATTCAAATTTTCATTGTAGTCTAAGAAGTAGCAAACAGATTATTTTAAGAAATCATTGCTATAAATGAAACATGTTTAAAATAAATTTTATTCATTAAGGCCTGAAAGAACAAGGTTATCTTTAAAATAAATTGATTCTTTATATAAGGAAAAGCATACATTGACAATCTATTTCTCAAATTTCCTAGGAAAAAATATTCATTGCAGAATCCTGACCAAATATTCAAAATTGATTTTGTCATCACTTTGCATTTGGCAGAACTAATTCTTTGATGGAAATTTGGAAATTGCCCCCAATTTTTTTTATACGACCGCAAATTTTTTCGTATAATGGTATGATGTCGTCTGCGATGTTGTCTGGGTCGTCATCTGCATTGTTGTCTGCGTCGTCGTCTGAAGACTCATTTGGTGTCCGGACAATAACTTTAGTTTAAGTAAATGGATCTCTATGAAATTTTATAAAAAAGGTTCAATATCTCAAAAGGAAGGTTGGGATTGATTTTGGGGATGATGGTCCCTACCGTTTTGGAATAAGGGACCAAAAAGGGGCCCAACACAAGCATTTTTCAACTTTCAGGATATCAACTAGTGTATAAGCATTTCAATTGCCCTGAAATTGTACCATCAATGTTTAATACCACAGGTAGAAGGTTTGAATTTACTTTGGGGGTTATGGTCCCAAATGTGTAGGAATTTGGGGACAAAAAAGGGGCCAAAATAAGCATTTTTTTAGTTTTCAGTCAATAACTTGTGATTAAGTGTATAAATTTCTCTGAAATAATACCACAAGTTTCCATACTAAAAAGGGATGGTTATGGGTTGGGAAGGGGGGGGGGGTGTTATGATTTAAACCATCAAGCAATTAGGGACAAAAAAAGAGGAAAACAAGGGTTATTCTGGTTAAAGGACAATTAAAAATTTTTAAAAGCAGTGAAGGGGAGGTAATCATATTAAAATTTAAAGAACACTGTTAATGTATGTTTGATTACTTGATTACCTCCCTTACACTGCGGAGCATCTGGTTTCATCATGAACCGTTAAAATATCTTTTATAATGGATTGATTTTACTGTTAAGAACGTATTTCAAAATGACCATACATATTTAGTCGTACACAAACATTATAGATACCGGTTTAAAAATTATGTACACCAGAAACATGTTTTTTTTTTCTACGAACGACTCATGATTTATAAAAAAAACTGAAAAAGGCCAAATAAAATGCATTGGCAGTTTAAGAGCATTGAGAACATGAAATTCTGAAAGGTTTTGCCAAATACAGCTATGGTAAACTTTTCCTTTGCATTTTTCAAAACTCTCAAGTGAACAGGTAAGTTCAATTTCACAGTCATGTCTTTTTTTTATTGTTGAAAGATTGGAACAAGGTGGAGATTTAAAGATGATATTGGAATCATATCCTCTAAAATGCCAATTGCATTGACAAAAACTTACTTTAGTTAACGTAGTTAAGCAGACACTTTATTACACAGTTCAACACTCAATTCTGGATCACAATATTGTAAGGCGTTTAATAGTTCTGAAAATAAGTTACAAAATCTATGAAAAATCTTTACAAATACAGATATATTTAGTGAGAATAATTTTACTTCTAATATCAAAGCACCAATCATTTGTTATTACATGTATTCAATAACTAAGAAAACAATTATCAGTGATTCACTTGAAACACTAAGTAAAATGTCAAAACACTTAACCTGTAATACAATTTTGTATTTATACACCATAACTTTGCATTTAACATTATAAGGAGTTTGTACATTTGAATACAGGAAGTTTTTATTTTCGTAATAAAGATAGTTCCCCCATTTTAATAAGTTATGTTGTTATTTTTTTAATGTTGAAAAAGATGTTTTCTATGCATCTTTCTAGTACATGAAATTTAATATTTTAAATGTCGGAAATGATTACATTTCTATGTTAATCGTGAAATAAGGGAAAATAAATATATCGCTAGCATTTTACACTGAACAGTACAAAAACCATTCTTTGGAGCTCCTCTTTCCAAACATGTAAAATCATAACTGACCAATGTTAAGATGAAAGAAGATGCAAAAAATCTGTTCATCTTCCAAAATGGACTTTTTAAAAGAATATGCCTCACAAAATGAAAATATTACTATCTTTAAATACTGTACTGCAAAGAAAATACGGACATAGTTTGATTAATATTTGCCATAATAAAGTTTTGGAAACTATTTCAAACGAAACGCGCGTCTGGCGTAATAAATTATAATCCTGGTACCTTTGATAACTAATCAAATTAAGGAAAATAGCTCCCTCATGCACAACAAACTCTTATTCTTTATGTTCCTTTTGGTTTGATACTTTCCTCAACATTTGTATTTGATTTTACATATTTGAATATTTTGGCCTCTTGCACCTAAAGAGACATTAATTGTCGAAATGTGCATCTGGTAAATTAAACAATTTTGGTAGGGGCAACAGTGTAAAGATGCATGCATCCTGTCTACGAACAAAAATCTCGGATAATGAACAATTCCAATCAATGTCACATTGCAAATACGATATAAATTAACTCATTATAGATACCAGGATTGTTAGTGTGTCTTTTATAGGTCCGATACTTACTTAAATATTATTTATCATGTGCTTATAAAATTGGAAATATAATAAAAAAGATACTGACAAACAAGAGAATATTTGTCTGAAACATAATTATGCAAAGTGAAGCCGAAAGGTTGATATAACATTGCAGGTTCCTGTTCCAGTCTCTTTTTTACGACTCGAAGCTTGTAGCAACATTCCAACAGCGCCTTCATACGGAGTATATATCTCCCAATTGATACGATATTCCCGGGCTTGTATTTCCTATCATGATTTCCTTGATAGAGAATTGATACTCACATAGAAGCTATTAAACCAAGAGTTCCAAATGGTGAAGTTGAAATCATCCCTTCGTAAATTTTACGGACGCCATCATGAGTTGGTTTACCGTTATGGAATAACCTTTTTACAGATGATAACGGATATGTTCCTTATGTCGTAACCACAATACCTTTCCCTTTTCACGAATGTGACCTACCGAGTTATACTATTTACCGGATTTGTTATAACATAGCAACGCGACGGGTGCCACATGTGGAGCAGGATCTGCTTACCCTTCCGTAGCACCTGAGATCACCCCAAGTTTTTGTTGGGGTTCGTGTTGCTTAGTCTTTAGTTTTCTATGTTGTGTCTTCTGTACTAATATTTGTCTGTTTGTCTTTTTATTTTTTGTCATTGCGTTTTCAGTTTATTTTCTATCTATGAGTTTGACTCTCCCTCTGGTATCTATCGTCCCTCTTTTCTTTTGTAAATATCGTAAAAGTGGTATTTGTTTTTAACTTGCTTGACTTGTTAGGTGGCCAGTCACTGAGTATTTTCATCACTTGAAATGTGCGTTAGATCGGCATACTAACTTTAATTAATATTTCATCAGTTTAAAGAAATGTCTAGAACTTAGAAAAGAAGGACTGACGCATTTGTATTCACCACCTGATATAACAAAGGATTTGTATGGTGAGACTATGCAAATCCTTGATATAACCATGTGTATAAGGTATCCTTGTGGAAACTGCTTTTCTGGCAAAGAACTGGATTTTTCTCGTTTCTTTGATATATTTGAAAACTGCAATCTGATATTTCCAAAATAAGAGTTTGGTCCTTGTACAAATATTAATTCATTTCTAATGCATAGTAATCTCTTTACAATTAAAAGAACGTCATAGAAAAACAACCGCAGTTTAATTGGTTGAAAGTTTGCTCAATGTCTAGTTGCAAATAATAAACGCATATACAGGACGACGAAAAAAAGCCCAAAAGGTATGTTCTCCATAATTTATCGACTAAGATGAAGGGTGGTCACTTGGAAAACAGGATTTTGAGATAGTAACAGTGTCTTGCAACATATCACCTTCGGGCCCTCAAAATGATGTTTAACCACTTAATAGGATGACATAAAAAAGTATCATGTAGAACGTCCAGATATAAACATCTGCATATCATACAACTACTTAAGAAACAGCAAGCACTGTCGATAACAAACTCCAGCACACAACAGGTCGTAGAAACCTCGACAAACGCAGTCGAGCTAACTTAAAGCGCGGAGGTTTGCCTAACATAAAACCAGGTTCAACCCAACATTTTTTGTTTTCTCAAAATGGCCTGTATAAAGTCAGGAATATGGCAGTTGTTAATTAATAGTTCGTTGCTATGTATGTTGCATTGTCGGTTGTTTTTTTGTTGCACTTCAGTGTTCTATTGTTTCGTTGTTTTCCTCTGATAGTTAATGCGTTTCCCTCAGTTTTAGTTTGTTACCCGGATTTGTGTTCTCGCAATCGATTTATGACTTTTGAACAGCAGTATACCACTATTGCCTTTATTTGAGACTTCAGGATAACCAAATGACACCTTTCCAATATGAAGCCGCATCATCGTATCGTTTGCATTTATGACGTAGAATTTTAGTGTGACTTTCATGACAATCACAGTGAACTTAAGTTATATAAATTCAAGGGTACGTATAGTTTATAACATGCCCTTTTACATATTGGCCCTGGTATCATCCCGAGACTCCCATATCGGCCTCGAGGCTTTAGCCGAGGGCCGATATGGGTCGAGGGATGATACCAGGGCCAATATGGAAAAGACATGTTATAATCTATTTATCACATATTTATGTTTTGCTGGAAAGAGGGGAAAAAAGTTCAAATATAAGAATTTAATGAAACAAAACAGGTAAATCTTAAAAAAAAAATCGCAAAAGTTTTATCACATTTTCAAATTTAGTTTTTATCATTTACTCCATAGAAATTTATTGTCACATTTCCACTTATTTTAGAACATGGCAATACACAAACGCGAGAGTTTTGGAATATGGCAATACACAAACGCGAGAAATTTGGAATATGGCAATATATAAACGCGAGAATTTTGCACTGTCATTGTTCGCCATTGTCGTTAAGGACGCAATGACGTCACGTCATTTGGAGGGCACACTATCAATATACTCTTTTTTGCCCCGGGCAATTTTGAGGTTATTGCATATGCAAAACCTAAGGTATTCATAACAAATATGTGATAATTACTTCTATTTGTTTTTTTTCTATGAAATATGATTTGTTTTATATATAATATATACAATATACACCATACAATGAAATATAGGAAAGGCGATTAAGACTGAACAACAGAGATTGTGATAACGATCTGTTTTATACCAGAGTTAATATGATACAAGTTAATCTCGTAATAATATACCAAACCTTGTTGACAATTTGCACGTTTTGGTCAAAAGAAAGCGTAATCTTTCCTCCTATCAAGAGTTGTATATGTAAATTGCAACCTTGGAAAATCTAGCTTAGTCTATGTAAAAAGTAAAATCACAAAAATACTGAACTCCGAGGAAAATTCAAAACGGAAAATCCCTAATCAAATGGCAAAATCAAAAGCTCAAACACATCAAACAAATGGATAACAACTGTCATTAATATTGCATTAGTTATCTTACATTGTCATTAATATAGAATTCTGGAATTGTCGAATGAAATTTTTATATTTTGCATAGTTCATATGGATGGATGATAATTTCTAAAGGAATGAAAAAACAATCTTATTTTTGTGTGTATTTTAATAGGTTTAAAAGACATCAAAAGATACAGCTACACATACTCAATCATTTTCACTATTTCGTGTAAAAGAAGCGTACAATTAGAGAAAATATATACAAGTACAAACTAGTTGTGAGTAACTCTCTGATTTCATAACACTAAATATAAAAAAGATGACATGTGGCATGATTACCAGTTACATAATTCTCCAACAGAGAACAAATGATGAAACATTTTAGAATTATAGGTCACCGTACGGCGATCAACAATGATTAAAACCCTACTGCATAGCAAAATAAATACCAATGTTTTTCAATTTTAACCGAGAAAACAAACGGCCTGGTTTATACAAAACAATAAAGAAAAAACAACTATGATATACACCAATAAAAGACTCTGTTAATATATAGATCTATTTAAGCCAACATATTTTTATGTTTGGGATTTTTTTTATGATGTTTCTCAAAACATTGTACAAAATGTAGGCAAGTGACCATCAGAAGCTTGCCTTCATAATACTCTCTTTTATTTCGTATATATTTTCCAACTCACTACATTTTATTCTTATAGATTTTCGAAATGACTTTAAAAAACGTGTGTGTAAGGAATATAGTTTGCTCCTAACCTGGCAAATATACTAAAATAATATAATTTGTTCATTTCAATCGTAGTTCATAATGACAATGGACAAACAAACAGAAAAAAAAGTTTAATGCCAAGAAAAACCCCATTTTCTTTCTACAGTGAAAACTAAAAAAAATAAGTAGAAATCTCGTAAACCATTTTTCGAATTATTGTGATAATTCATTTTCATTTATAGAAAATTGATTTTTTTTCAAACGAGATGAGATGTGGCCAAGAAAAGTTTAATTTGAAAGACCTTTGATTATCTGTTTATCGCTATTTGCCGATGACATCGGTGATGTTAACATTGACAACAACGAAGTTCTTATTTTCTGACGATAATCTTTTATCGCTATTGGTTAGCATGACATAAAAATTATCACAAAATATCAAAGGCAAAATACACAAATAACGATAATATGGGAAAATGATTTATTGATAGTGTTGAAATATCAATCTATACAATTATTCTTTGCAAAATGTATTGTCAACAACTTTTTTCAATTTGATAAAATTTGTGTTTATTTAAAAATCATAATCGATGGCAGGAAGTATACGTACAATGCAACACAAATAGTTATATCTTATAGTTAGGCGAAAATATTGATTCAGGAATCTTTGTCTGCTGCACACGGAACGGCATCAACAGTTTTCCCCCATACAAAACGAAACATAAAACAGGATTCAAGGATTCGTCTTATAGGCATTACCATATAAAAATGTGTATAACATGAACATCTACTGTAAATTTCAGTTTTCATACATACATTTTAAAGTTTGTTTAAGTTGAACCAAAAACTGTTGTGAAAAACAATGTTCACAATAAATGATATTTCAATCTTTGTAAACAAACACATTAAAACGTATAATTTCTTATCCAATAAAAGATAATCGTTAAAGTGAAAAAATATTGAAAGACATTTATAGTACACTATACAAAAACATTTATGAAACCGAAGGCAAAAACCGACAACAATAAAATTTTAAATTAAAAACAACATTGCATATATGAAATAGCAGAAGACGCTTGCTATTATGGTAAATATACACGTAAGACATATCGACTGATGAATATCATACAATTATAGCCTTTGTATGAGGTCGATACAAGTCTATATATTGACCTGAAAGAAGTATATTGACTGAGGACGAAGTCCGAGGTCGATATACTTTTTTGGATCGATATATTCTGTATTGACCTAATCATGATTTTGTTGGAATTTTCTACAAGACAATAACAACATATTACTTGTTATTTCATTTACTTTTTTTTGTACATCTTAGATCACCTGAGATCACCCCTAGTTTTTGAGGGGTTCGTGTTGTTTATTCTTTAGTTTTCTATGTTGTGTCATGTGTACTATTGTTTTTCTGTTTGTCTTTTTCATTTTTAGCCATGGCGTTGTCAGTTTGTTTTAGATTTACGAGTTTGAATGTCCCTTTGGTGTCTTTCGTCCCTCTTTTATGTATATAAAGATTTTATTTCTTTAAATTATCTATCATAGATATTTTTGATAAAACTTTTGAAAATATCATGGAATTCATTACATGACGTGATAAAGTATATCGATTTTTAGATATTTTAAAAATAACCGTGCAATATGCTTTTTGCTATCCACCGTTTTCTCTCTACCTTCGAAAATATACTTTAACATGGGCCTGTCCTTGAACGAATCAATTAAGGGGAAGACAATTTGATATTCAGGAGGATTTTTTTGATTGGTTATTTAGTTTTGTAAACTAAGATGACATGTTATCCATTTTCTGCACTACTAAGATTTTTCATTATCATTATCGCAAGGGACCGATTATTTATTTTCACAACTATATTTAAAATATTCGAAAAATTATTTGTTTGTAGATTATAAATGATACATGTTTAGTTAAGTCATCATGTACAATTTAATCAGAATTAATCATCATATTCTGTAGAAATGAATCTTCTATATTCCCAACTGCATATATGTATACATATACAAAAGAAAAAAATACATTAGCAAAGACCCATCAAAACAACATTTGATACAAAATTTAACAATACTTTTAGATATTTGGATGATATGTTGGCTCTCAATAATGACGATTTCAGTATGTATACTAAAGAAATTTATCCTGTTAATCCTACTTGAAATAAAGCTAATACTAACAATGACCACTGCCATTTCCTCGATCTTGATATCTATATCATTAACGGGAAGCTTAATACAAAAATTTATGATAAAAGAGATGAATTTTCATTTCCTATCGTTAATTATCCATTTTTAGATGGTGACGTTCCCTTGTCACCATCTTATGGTGTTTATATATTTCAACTTGTACGATTCGCTCGTGTATGTAACAACGTATTAGATTTTAGCAAGAGAAATTTATGTATTACTGAAAAATTATTACACCAGGGTTTTCGATATCACAAACTGGTCAAAACATTTACTAAATTTTATCACCGGTATAAGGAAATAATTCGTAAATATAACTCAACATGCAGACATCTTATAGGTTCAGGCATTTCACATCCAATTTTTTATTGAAATATTCTTTATAAAGCACAAAAATGTCAGTATTCACCTCAGAAACTAACAAAACCTTTAAATAGACTTATTAAAAAGGGATATAGTTACGATACTGTTGTCAGGTCATTAAAGATTGCATATTTTGGCTTTAATATTGATTATAGGGTCTTTGCATCGGAACTAAACACATTTATTTCTAAAAAAAATTGTTGGCATGACACGGGTTATGTTCTTCTCATATATGTTATGATAGTATGATACTAAACACCCTAACGGGAGGGATTGTGCCTGATATTCATATGATGAAGACATAATCTTTCAATCAGTGTAATTGAGGTCTGGAGCTAAATATAATATTTAATATTTACACTTTTATTATTAAACAATTTGAGTAGTGTTACCACAGAACAAAACCATTTATTTTTGTGATTATCAAGGCTGAGTTATTTATTTTCAAAATCCTCCTGCCCCATCCCTCCCAGGATATCAAATGGTCGTCCCCTAAGTTAAAATATACGAATTAATAATATTATATTATTTTGCACTGTTTTGAAAATGCAGTTCTAATCAAAGATAAGCTAAGAATATCTCCAACGAATCAAGTGTCTGTGAATAAGACTTCCGAAGCTTTTTCCGTTGTTTCTTTTATTTCTTATAAACTTGTCATAAAGTATATCAAATCTACGATTTCTTTTTCGATTTGTTTATCAGATTTATTTATTCATCAGATTTTAACAACGAATTTTTATACAAAATTATAATAATTTGTGAAATTATTTTTATTAATTTATTCACATGCTTTTTCAATGTCACATATGAACAATCAGACAATAAGATAGAAAAATAAATTAGTATCATGTGACAATTTTTATAAACCACTAAGTCAGGTAATACGTCTTTTTTCACAAATAAACAAACATACGTTGCCATTTGGTGAGGCTAGGTCATGCCATTTATAACCTGTAAATATTTCAAGGTTACCCTGACCACCATCGGGTTCACTTGCATCCCAGTTGAAATATGTCATTGGTGTTCCATCATCAAAGGTCCAGTATGGATTATTTTTGCTGTCCGTGCCTTGAATACATATTCTTTGAGTTGGATCTGCCGCTTCAAAAAATAGGATACACATTACTGTAGAACATAAGAACAATGAAGATTACATAAACATCAAAATTATTATTAAAACTATCAGTATGCAAAACGGATTTAAAGATGCATTCAAGTGTCAGACCACCAATTCAAAACCCCTATCTATTCAAACAATTCTTGCAATTTTCACAGCTTTCTTAATATCTTTAACTTCATAGAAACCACGTTATCCTGCATTGTACATGTATCACCTTTCTACAATTTGATACCCACGTTTTAAATCTTCCAAGAAAGAACTGCCGTTCTAAAAATAACTCCTGGTTTTCCGGCAATCTTAATTAAAGGAAAAGTTAGTTAATTTTGGAGCGTTTAAATGTTCAATTTTAATGCAGACTCATAGTAAATTTTGGCTCAAAATGGTCTAAATATATTTCACTTCCACCAAAAGTTTCATGTCTGCAAATTTGTCGTTTAGTTTAAGTAAACAATGACTCCAAAAGCACAAGTTTGTGTCAGAGTAGGCCTACTTTTACATTCTAAATTGGAGAGACTGACTTACTGGTCTGACACCTTAAAAAGTTACTTGAAATGTGAGCAATATTTGTTTTTTAAAAACTGTTTACGTTTACATTGAACAAGAAGGGAAGAAAAAAATATGCATAATCTATACAAAATCTGTCAATTTTGCACAACTATTAGCGTGAAAAGACTGGTGACCCATATGTTTTATTATATTTTGGAAAAATGCATGATTAAAACTACATTTTGACAACTTATTAAAACAAATTCATATTGGTTGTTCTGTCCATTCGACGCCACCACGAAATGATTGTATGGACAGTAATAAAATATTTCAGTCACAGACCACAACGGATATGTTTTGTAACAACTGTCTTGTCCTCTTTTCCTCGATTAAATTGTTACATCACCGAAAAAGACTTATCACCGGATTTGACCGGTAATGAACACTAGACAGTTGACATAAGGTAGCAATAAACAGTTAGGAAAAAATACTAAAATTTGCCCTCATGAATTTTACCATTCCCTTTTCATTGCTTTCTTGCAATATCAAGCTTACTGTTTGTGTCATATATGGGCATATGTATGTAATCAGAATCTTCCATAGATTTTATTTTCAGTATATAAAATGGTAACATATAATTTCGTTTTGGTGTATCCATGGCAACAATCTACATTTATTTGTTATAAAATATTGCAAAAAAGGGGGGGGGGGGAAGATGTCTCATATTTCCCAAAAATTTGGCTAAAAGTAGAATTTCAATCGCTTGAAGAAATACCTTTTCTGAAACTGTGTACATATATCATTCAGCAAATCCAATGAAAATCATATGTCTTTCATCTCATTTTTTTGTAAAATTGCGTCAAAAACTTCATGTAGAAAAAGAGTGTTTGTAAACAGTACATAAATTTCTTGCCCGATGGCCGGTCTAGCTATGAAAATACGGACTGTCAAACAGAAAACAGCCCATAAAACATGTAAAAAATAATCTTCATGCGCTTAAATAATGCTCTTATAAACCATCTTTGAAGGCTAAATAAGCACACATCTGTCTAAAAATGAATTTTATTACACAATAACTTTCCTATTTGAAAAATCCACAGGGGCCATAATGCGAAACTAAACTCCTAACTGTGTATTGCTACCTAAAGCAAGGTTTGCCTAAACTGTCAGAGCAGATCGGCTTATTCCGTTTTTTGTCAGGTTCATGTCTGCAAGTGCTTTCAATGACAACGTTACCACAATGTTTAGGAAAACAAGCGGAAAACTTTTATAACTCACAATTTCTCCTAATGATTATTGTAAGAACTACTCCTTTGTTATTTTATTGGGGTACACAGGGATTGATTGTGCGCACATTTTAGGTATGTAAGCCTCCGTTCATTTAACAAAATGTGCTTTTGGTCAATATTTTTATACCCTAATAAAATTACAAAAGCATCATTCAATTGTGTTTGATCTTTTCATCTGTTCAGTACTGGTGACACAAATACTACAAACAGAATTATAATTTTGCAATACTGAAATGTTCAATCTCTTTTAGGTCATTTTTTTAGTAGCAATAAACAAAAAAACTTTGCCATTTGGACATGCTTTGATACTATATATGCCCTTGAATTTTTCAAGATAACATTTTTGTTCGCTTTGGGGATTCCGTAAATCGCCAGGTTATCGGAATTCCAATGGGGACTAACTGTGCAACACTTATTGCATACCTGTTTTTGTATTGCTATGAGTTACAATTTATGACAAAAATAAAATATGACGTTCCCTTGTCACCATCTCATGGTGTTTATATATCCCAACGTGTACGATTCGCTCGTGTATGTAACAATATTTTAGATTTTAACAGAGAAATTTATGTATTACTGAAAATTATTACACCAGGGTTTTCGATATCACAAACTAGTCAAAACATTTACTAAATTTTATCATCGGTTTAAGGACAGCATTCGTAAATAAAGCTCAACATGCAGACTTCTTATACGTTCAGGTATTTCACATCCAATTTTTTATGGAAATATTCTTTATAAAGCACAAAGGTGTCAGTATTCACCTCAGAAACTAACAAAACCTTTGAATAGACTTATTAAGAAGGGAAATAGTTACGATACTGTTGTCAGGTCATTAAAGATTGCATATTTTGGCGTTAATATTGATTCACTTATAGGGTCTTTGCATCGGAACTTAACCCATTTATTCAAAAACCAGTTGTTGGCATGACACGGATTATGTACTTCTCATATATGTTTTATGATAGTATGATACTAAACCCCTAACGGGAAGGATTGTGTCTGATGTTCATATGATGAAATCATAATCTTTCAGTCAGTTTAATTGAAGTCTGGAGCTGGCATGTCAGTTAACTGCTAGTAGCCTATTGTAATTTATGTATTATTGTCATTTTGTTTATTTTCTTTGGTTACATCTTCTGACATCAGACTCGGACTTCTCTTAAACTGAATTTTAATGTACGTATTGTTATGCGTTTACTTTTCTACATTAGCTAGTGGTATAGGGGGAGGGTTTAGATCTCACAAACATGTTTAACCCCGCCGCATTTTGGGCCTGTCCCAAGTCAGGAGCCTCTGGCCTTTGTTAGTCTTGAATTATTTTAATTTTTATTTCTTGTGTACATTTTGGAAATAAGTATGGCGTTCATTATCACTGAACTAGTATATATTTGTTTAGGGGCCAGCTGAAGGACGCCTCCGGGTGCGGGAATTGAAGACCTGTTGGTGACCTCCTGCTGTTGTACTTTTCTATGGTCGGGTTATTGTCTCTTTGACACATTCCCCATTTCCATTTTCAATTTCATTAACCATATTGGTGGAATTGGTTTAACTATTTGAGCAAAATTTGTAAAACTATACTACAGGAGACCCAGAGTGCCTATCTGTTGTAGAGTTATGAGGTAACCGTATAGCGGGGGTAAAATTTCGCGATTTTTATTGAATAAGGTATACGAAATATTTTGGCGGTTAAAAATTTTGACTGATTCAAAACTTTTATTAATACCTATGCATGTACGCTTTTAAATTGTTGTAATTTATTTTGGCGATTTTGTTCTCTGCGATATCTATCTCACAGCAATCTAATGATGTGCAACTTGTCTTACTGGCTGAAGAAACTATGGATTAGACGGAGCCGTTAAATTCTTAGATTGTGTAGGAATATCGCAACAGTTTATGCACGTAAAAACAATTGCCGTTTGGTTTCAACACTACTTTTAAAAAAGTGTCCGTAGGTGACATGTTGCACGTTTTCTGCCCTAATCCAAGACCTGTCCATTCGAAATTTCAACCTTTCATCCTAATTATACCACCATGCAGAACATTACATTTTGTTATTTGTTGTTGTTCCCCTGAATATGCTCGAACAAATTGCACCTGATCTTTGAGCAAACATCTACAAATAATGTAATCAGTTGCATGACAACCGAGCAATGACAGGTCACATACGACGAATGTAAAGTCATTAAGATATGTTTTTTGTTTGTTTCCGTGTAATATTAAATTAAAGGCCTAAACAATTTGTCAAAATCCTTCACGCTAAGGAACGTTTGGTGTTTATCTTTTATCGATTTGTATTATTTGACAGGGGACTGATTGGTTACACATCTATATATTTAGAGTCATACATTTACATTAACTTAGGCCGTTAGTTTTCTCGTTTGAATTGTTTTACATTTTCATTTCGGAGCCTTTTATATCTGACTATGCGTTCGGGCTTTGCTCCTTATTGAAGGCCGTACGATCATATATAGTTGTTAATTTCTGTGTCAGTTTGGTCTTATGTGGATAGTTGTTTCATTGGCAACCAGACTACATTATCTGTGTTACATTTATTGCAATATTACTATGAATCATTCTATACCAGTAATTTGTTGGATGTATTGTTGTATCTGTTCAGAGCTGATTCTTATCAATTCTCCACCAATATCAGTACATTGCGTTTTGATGAAAGGGAAGTTGATTTGTACCGGATCTTGGATGCTAAAACACAAGTCTAACTTTCTGTAGTACTTGAATTTGTTATTTGGACATCTTCCAGAAACTACAAAATATGAATATGATTTTTGACAAGAATATACTTTTGTGTGAGACAGATGGTATATTGAACAACAACACCAATGCTCGATATATTTATAAGGAGTACAAGTCAACGGTGATTAACAGGGCATTCATAAAGAAAATCAAATCAACAGTTATCACAAACTATTCTAAGGTGAATTGGAGTTGGACTTTATACTCTGTGAACAATTTAACTTAACAGTCCCCCTTTTACTTTTGTATTACAATAAATACGCTTTCATCATTATTTATTATAATAGTCTCAAATGAACATGAAAAAAGGAAAACAAATAGAAAACTTTCCATAGACCACCCTAGAACTGCATGCAATATTCATTCCTACATCAATATTCCTGTTAAAGTGCATCGGTCGTTCTGCCTTGATATTAAGTCATCACCTCAGATATTGTTTTATAGGGAACTTATTGACAAATCATGTTTTCTCATATATGTTGCTATAGTTTTTAATGAACTGTGGATGGTTTTGGACAGGTCATGGTAATTAAATTACCTAACTAGCTCAAAACAAAACATGAATCTCGATTGAAAATATCACACAACTCAGTTAAAAGCCTCTATAGTTCTTAGTATGGTGAGTACAATTATGTCAGAACTCAAACAAAGCAGACATGTTGTCTAAATTCATCTGCATAACTCGATTCCTAATGACGTATACATGAATGAAGCGTAACACCCCTAACACAGACGCACACACGATGCACATACGCAAAAACACAAATCCGGATTCCATAGCCACCACTTTATTACAGAAACTTCAAACTTATGCAAAATGCTTAAGTGAAACATTATGATTTAAACCTACATAAATTTTTTAAAACTTTCTTGAAAACGACTATAAAATTTATGAAATCCGAATTATATCATCTGTCTGTAAGATTTTGATAAATTGCATGCTTATATTGGTGATTTTGAATCTGTTCAAAGTTTTGATTTTTCTACCCTGTATACCACATTGCCTCACATTCTCATTAAGAAAAAATTCACACACCTAATTAAATGGGCATTCAAAAAATCAGAATGTTAATATATATGTTCAAACTCTTTTAGGTCATTTTTAGTAGCAATAAACAAAAAAAACTATGTTAATTGGACATGCTTTGATACTATATATGCCCTTGAATTTTTACTAGATAACATTTTTGTTCGCTTTGGGGATTCCGTATATCGTCAGATTATCGGAATTCCAATGAGGACTAACTGTGCGCCACTTATTGCGGACCTCTTTTTGTATTGTTATGAGTTACAATTTATGACAAAAATAAGCAAAGACTCATCAAAACAACATCTGATAAACAAATTTAATAATACTTTTAGATATTTGGATGATATTTTGGCTCTAAATAATGACGACTTCAGTATGTATATTAATGAAATTTATCCTGCTGAACTTACTTTAAATAAAGCTAATACTAACAATGACCACTGCCCTTTCCTCGATCTTGATATCTATATCACTAACGGAAAGCTGAATACTAAAATTTATGGGATGATTTTTCATTTCCTATCGTTAATTATCCGTTTTTAGATGGTGACGTTCCCTTGTCACCATCTTACGGTGTTTATTTATCTCAACTTGTACGATTCGCTCGTGTATGTAACAATGTTTTAGATTTTAACGAGAGAAATTATGTATTACTGAAAAATTATCAACTTTATCACAGAGTTGAGCTAGCAAACAATTTTAGATTATAGGCGATTTAACGGTTAAACAATTTTTCACTAAAAATTAATGTTATCTTATTCAAATATAAAGACTTTGTTAGCTGAATCTACAGATTTAATAAAACACTATGGAATTTTATGACAATAGATACACATGCTACATTTTTTAATGTTCTTCTTTGTAATTCAGCTTCTAGTTAACATGTTTCAAATTTTTATTTACTTTTATTTTAAATATCTGATTTTGTGTCCACAAATTCTTTGTAGCATCCATAAACAAGTAGTCTTGTTTTTTGTTATTATATATTAATTAACTATTTACAAAACTTTGAATTTTTGATTACCTTAGCTGTATTTGGAAAAACTTTGTGGAATTTTTGGTCCTCAATGCTCTGCAACGTTTTAACATTATTTTTTGATTTGAGCGTTACTGATGAGTCTTTTGTAGACAAAATGCGAGACTGGCTCGATAAACAATTTCAATTCTGGTATTTATGATGAGACTCATTTGATTGATTATCTTATGATAAATTCGATCACTCAAATCTACATGCATGTAGTATCATTAAACATTGTTTTTCTTATATTTCTGAAAGCTATTATCAAGTTATATGCTGTATTTACAACAGAAGATAAGTTCATTTGATCATGTATAAATCTTATCATGAAACTTCTTTAATCGCCAACTTGCAAGGGAAATTACTATCTAGAGCAATATTGATGTGTGTTGTCGTTGGGTCTGTTAGTAGTATAAAACAGTAGGATATTTCAGGTATCAGGTGTACTTTCCTTCGCAAACTAAAACCTGGTAGCTTTCGATTAAGCGGGGTTTTTTTTACTAAAAGGATTTCGTTTATTTACGTAAACCACAACTCAAGCTGAACATTTCAGACAGATAAAAGAATCGAGCAGACGTTATCAATATTCCTTTCAAAAATTTAAACAAAATATAGTAATTGTGTTTTTTTAAAGAAATCTATTAATATATACAGCTTGGAATTTGAAAAAATATGAATCATATTTAAGTCTTTTTAACAATGAATAATACACATGTACATCTTACCATCTTCCGTTAGATAAAATCTCCAGCCAGCGCCCTGTTCTGACGGTACTGTATAGACAAATGAATCCGAATGTAGGATGCAATCCATGGTATCCTTGTTGTAGAAAAATGACATACATTGCAATCTTGAAGAACAATCAGCCAGACATCCTACCATAGATTTTGAAGTTAGATGGGCAAAAGCACCCGTGATATGGTATTTGTCATCCTGAGAGTGTTGACATGTAGCCTGTAGTAATTCAGAAGAATAACTGGTTGAAAAATTTAGTAAAATAATGAATACCTGATATGGTATTTGATAATTATTGTCCATCTTACTCATACTCGAATAGTTCTGCTTATGTTAATGAATTTTATTTGCTATTTCTCATCTGTGATGCAGGATACATAGCGGATATTGAAAATCAGATAGTTCTAACGCTCTACAAATCCAAATAAAGCGAACAAAGGCTACATTTAATAATCAATTTTCTTGTTTCAATTTCACCGCAACTGATGTCAATACCGGATATTTTGCTACATCTTATCTTGAAAAGAAGATGAAAAGGATTTTTTTCTTTGGATTTTCTCCAACTGAATGATACACGTGTACCCATTGATATGGTTCTAAATTGTTTTACCAAATCGGTTTAACTTCATCCCTTAAAGAGTATAATTTAAGGATGAAATAGTAAGTGTTTGCCTTACACTTAAAAACCGTGTAAAAAGTGAATTTATATCTTTTCATTTAAACTGTTATAAAGGTCTTAGTATAAATTTCTATTTTGGCACCAGTGATTTAACACTTTGGAAACATTTCAATATTCATATATTTGGAGTGATAAAAGAGGAGCTTAATAATTGGATTACTTATTGTACCTGTACAAGACGACTTCAAATAGATAACAAGCAACTATAAAAAAAGATATTTTTTTTAAGCTTTCGTATTTACATTTTCTATATAGATGTATCTTAAAGAATTGTATTTGATTTAAAAAAAAATCATGGAACTTAAAGTTTCATCCGACCTTTTAATATCAATAAAATTAATTTATCATTTCAGAGAGCACTTTTTTGTTTTGATGTTCAATACGAGATAACATGACTGATGTTTGACCAAACAAAAGTGATAAAAAAAACCCGCATCAGTTAGACAGAGACATTAAATGAACTAACTCTTTAAAGGGCAATCTATTTATACACATGCTCTCGTGCATTGAACCTGGAAAACTGGATACATTTTAAGATGCATAATTTTTCAAAATTAAGTAAAATAAAATGAATTATATAGGACGTATGGGAGGTATCTATAAGTAAATGAATTCTATGTATAATAAAAAATCGATCCTAAGTTTTATTTTATTCTTCATAGTTGTTTCTTATACTATTATAGTGTCATAATGTTTTGTTTCTTGAAATATCATGCTTTAAAACTCATAAGTAAAAAAATGATTGCATTTAATTCATGATAAAGACAAATCTGTAATTGGGACAAGGATTTATATCTGTCGAGAAGTTACGATAACTTTAAAATGATTTCCTACATCTCGTTGTACTCCTTTAAACTGCAATCATCATGCTTTTAATGTTTCCGAATTTTTTTTTTTTCATTAATTTCAACTGATAAAATTTTAATATCGAACCAACTGCTAGCAGCCGGTAAGAAATCAAATATCAAAATGATGAACCGGCCGCTAACTTCATTTATACTTCTTTTATATCTGTATAAGATAAAAAGAAAATATATATAAGAAAAAAGCAAGAAAAAAAAATGTACATGTACTGGTGAAATATTAACAGATAGATATATTACAATATGAACATATTCACAATAATAGTTAAAATGTCATTAAATCTTAGATTTTTTATATTTTGTATAAGATATATAATAAAATTTCCATGTAATTCTTATTCTTTACCATTTCTTGAATTTTGAAAGTATCTTTATTTTACAATGAGGCTTTTTATTGCATTTATGTGGCACTGTTTTGTTAAAAGTACACAAAGAACAATGATCATCAGATTTCAGATCACAATACATTCTAACTATCAGTAATTATGCACAATTATGGTTACAGTAATTTCAACAAATAATATGAACACTCAGAAACATTTTTACATATCTATTATAGAAATGGACAGATTTCATTAAAAATCTACTTTTATTATGATCACAATGAATTCCAACTGTCAGTCACATTTCTTCTGATAGTTCTGTTGATTTTTTTTTATTTGACAGTGAGATAGGGACGTTCATGAATGACAAGGAAAGTTTCAAAGTTTCAAAGTTAACATTAATATTCAAACCATACTGATACAGCATTTATTATTCATAAGTGCTATCATTTCAACAGAATTGTAAGCTATTTGTTCATTCTAGATGCAATCTTGTAAATACATATAAAAAAGAAACCAGACGTTAAAGAATTATAAATATCAAATTAAATTAAATTTCTGTATGAACATTGTTCCAAATGATATCGGATATGTTCCTTACATCGTAACTACAATCCCCTTCCCTTTCATGAATGTGACCTTCTAAATTATACTATTTTTCGGATTTTATATCACATAAGCAACACGACGTGTGCCACATGTGGAGCAGGATCTGCTTACCCTTCCGGAGCACCTGCGATCACCCCTGGTTTTTGGTGGGGTTCGTGTTGTTTATTCTTTGGTTTTCTATGTTGTGTCATGTGTACTATTGTTTGTCTGTGTGTCTTTTTCATTTTTAGCAATGGCGTTGTCAGTTTGTTTTTAGATTTATGAGTTTGACTGTCCCTTTGGTATCTTTCGTCCCTCTTTTGTTCAAAGTCAATAAAATAATTAAACACAAGATAAATAAAAGAGAGGTGAAAAATACCAGAGAGATAGCCACATTCATAGAACGAAAAATTAACTGACAACGCCATGACAAAAAATATGAAAAGACAAACAGACAAATAATATTGCACAAGACGCAACATAGAGAACTAAATACTAAGCAACACGAACCCTAACAACAACTGTGGGTGATCTCAAGTGCTCCAGAAGGGTAAGCAGATATTGTTCCGCACGTGGCACCAATCCTGTCGCTCATGTTATTACAAATCCGTTAAATAGTATAATTCAAAAGGTCACATTCATGGAAAGTGACGGGGATTGTAGCTACGACGTAAGGAGCATATCCGCTTTCATCTGTAAAACGGTTAATCCATAACGATCAACCAACTCGTGATAACGTCCATAAACTTTACGAAGGAATGATTTCAACTTCACCATTTGGAACTCTTGGTTGAATAGCTTCCTTGTGAGCAGCAATCTTATATCAAGGATATCAAAATAATAATCACAAGCCCGGGAATATCGTATCAATTGGGAGATATATGCTCCGTATGCTGGCGCTGTGGGAATGTTGCTACATAGAAATAGAAAGTTAATAATTGGGAAGCTGAACTCATCTGATTTGTCGTAAAGTTTTGTTTTCAACCGGCACTCAGTGTTCATTTCTAGATGTAAGTCAAGATGTTAGGCAGATTTATCTGTATATGTTGTATCCTTTATACATGTCATTTCGCAGAACATGTATGCATATACAATTCATCGCAAGTTTCAAATAAATGTATCAATTATATTATTAAGACCCAAAACAATTGCCCTTATTTTGCCTCATTTTGATATTTGATATTTGATATAATCTTGGATAAACCATAGAAATGTAGGGTTCAATAAGTCAATCTTGGGGGACTGGGAGTGAGTGATTTATAGTCTCATAGTTCTTGGTGTGATTTACAAAAAAGAGGAAGAGGTTTAAGTGGTAGACAATGATAGAGACGATGAGATCAATGATGATGTAAATGATATACTATTTTCACACTACCGCAATATAAATGTCGACATAAACACGATTATCTAATGTACATTGTTTACTGAAATAAATAATTGTCTTAACTTGAATTAGATATAATGAATAAGGACATTAGCCCTGCTTATCTAGAAGCTTTTTTCAACTTGAAAATAAGTCACGTTGGCTTCTAAGTTATGCAGCACGTATACCTTTTGATACAGCCGAACAGCACATTAGGGGTTTAATTGGTATATGTGACATTTTTGTATAATTAGGTTATTAATTGCAAAAATCTAAAAGGAAATGATCTATAAGGTGGTATCAATTATAAATTTATTCGGTTTACTATTATCTTCATATAAAAACATCAATTCAAAACACAATTCCATGAAAAAGCACAAGACACAATTCCATGACAATACACTTGTTGTATGAAAGGATTAACTGTCGTCGGAAAAAGACACCAAATAATACGTTAACTAATTGTAATTGAGAATATTTATTTTTCTACTGCTCTGAAAAGCGTGCTGTGACAATATCAGTCCAGGTTAGAAAAAAACACCAAATAATTCAAAGTATCTCAGAACGAGACGGCGAAAGTTTTACCTGTCGTTATTTTACATTCATTTTATATTTGTTTATAACAGTGAAATGGGAATTGTGAAATCGGTTCGGTCGGTAAATGCGTCATTATTGATTGAAAGACCTTTATTAACGCAAAATTGATGAAAGAAACGATTTTATAATATTCATTTTATGCATACTTTTTCAACAACGAAACAACGAAATTTGATAGTCATAATATTCCTGTCGTACAGCACACTCCTGTATATCAGTCTGAAATTATTTTAACTAATATATTTACCTTTTCTCCTGATATATATATATATTTGGATGAACTGATATAAATCCATTATAAGACTAATTTAGACATTATATAATGTGAAACTTTTGATAAACTACTAAACAAGATAACTAATTTCTTCTTTTTCAAATGCGTAAACATGGATTCTTTACATATAGAGTTATGGTGGTGCCATTTATAATCTATGTTTAATTCCAGGCACACTTAATCACCATTAAATTTATCTGTATCCCAGTTGAAAATATCATTGGTGTTCCGTCATCAACGTCTAATTCCGAAAATTCATCCTGTCCATACCTTATTCATATATTATTTGAGTTAAATCAGCCACTTAAAATAGACATATATAGTTATCAAAGGTACCAGGACATATATAAGAGATAACGAAGATACCAAAGGGATATGCGAACTCATAAATCAACGACAAACTGACACTCAATGCCAATAAAATAAAAAACAGACAAAAACAAACTACTGGAACAAAGCACAACATACAAAACGTCAGAATAACTAACAGACATCGAACAATACTTGACACATTCATAATAAGTAGATTATTTAGTAAAATGTTCGAAACAAACACTATAGTAGTTCTGTTTTTATAGGAATCAAGAATAGCGTGGTTTTTAACGTGTATGAATATTTGACAATACTTAGATCTGTTCACAAGAAACGTATATCCATTTGAGAAAAAAATTAGTGTAATTAAAATTAATATTATTGCTCTACTAACAATCTTGCAGTTTCAGAAATATCAGCTTAATATTTATGGAGTGGTTTTTATAAAAAAAATGGCGAATATTACTTTATTTTACTGTAAATGGCATGTTCTCTAAAATGTGTTAACAGAATTTTTATTGGAAAATAATATTTATATTGCTAGATAAATCACATTAAAAATGATAGGAACATATAAGGAGGTCTCCCGATTCGGTTTTGTAGTCTCCTTCGTGTAAGTATATATGATTGATATATGAAACACAACAAGAGTTTGAAACATGAATCTTTCTGCAAATAAATGAATCCGGTAGTATTATCTAGTTTTATTCAATTTATATGCATGTTACTCTCACCATATTTTGTTAGACAAAACCTCCATGCAGTTTCTGTTTTTGACAGTACGGTATAGGTAAATAAACAGAAAAATAAAAGAAAGTAAAATGCATGGTAATCTGGACGAACAATCATCGTGAAAAGTAAAAACACAAAAATACTGAACTTCGAGGAAAATTCAAAAAGGAAAGTCCAAAATCAAAAGTCCAAACACATCAAACGAATGGATAACAACTGTCATATGCATGACTAAGTACAGGCATTTTCTAATGTAGAAAATGGTGGATTGAACCTGATTAGATAGCTAGCTAAACCTCTCACGTGTATGACAGTCACATCAAATTCCATAACATTGTCAACGATACTTGAACAAAACAAACATACTCAAAGAGTAAAAATGTAAAAAATAGGGGTGCAGCAGTCAATATGGTGTTATCATCTTAATCTCTATAATAACAACAAATGAAACGAAGAAGCACAAAAAGGGATACATCAAATTTAACATACTGATTTTGCTTATCTTATACGACTTTATTTATCTATGCAAAGTCTACCCGTAAAGGATGGAAGGTTTTCAGTACTGGTGTGAAATTGCGCGTTTGAAATTCGCACAGGCAGACATAAAATATTTTTATCGTTCAAAGTATGACGGCATACATAAATACAGAGTCACGTAAAGTAGATATAACAAAAAACTGATCTAGATGAACAGTAAAAGTAATAATCATAAATGAAATAATGTGTGGTTCAAAGTATGACTGGATACATAGGTACAGTTTCACGTCAAATGTATATCATAAAAAACAGACTTAACAGAAAAAGTAGTATAATTTAAATAAAATAGTTTTGTCATTCACAGTATGTCAAGATCCATAAGTGAAAGTAATATTGATAAATGAAATAATTTTGTCGTTCAAAGTATGATGTTTTACGTAAGCACAGAGTCACGTTAAATAAATATCTCAAAAACTGAATTAACAGTAAAAGTAATATTAATAAAGACAAATAAAAGAATACGATAACACGTTATTAAGATGATAACCAACGTCAGTACACAAAATCTATACTTCAAGACCATCTTGTAGTATTTGTGCAGTTGATACGGAATATTTATCAACAAGTTCTTGGTATCTCCGATGAACTTTTTTAGAAAAAGGACTTTGACATACCCCTGGTTCATCAACTTTCTGCTCAGACACTGGTGACGTTTTAAAAAGTCTGAAAAGGAGCTGCAAGCTCTTGGATACCGAATTAGTTGGGAAATGTATATTCCATTTGCAGGTGAAGTTGGTATATACTACTAAGGTGGGGGACATTGACAGTTATATCAAATGAAATTCTACCATTGATTTTACAGTTATATCCGCAACCGTCTCATTTAGATGATACATGTTTTCCAGAGTTACATTCCCCCGAAGCACGAAGTTGCTCAGAAGAAGAACTTAAGTAAAATAATGAATGTCTGATATGGTATTACAAATTTCTTTATCCTCTTGCACATACTTGAATAAGTCTTCGTATCAATGCGTAATATTTTGTTGTTGCCGTTTTTCTTCTGTGATGGAGGAAAAAGAGCGGAAATTGAATACCGGAATGTCTCTATCACTATTCAAATCTGAATTAAGTAAAGAAAGGTATAATTATGTATAATCAAGTTTTGTTTCTTATTCACCGCAATCAATATTGATACCGGATATGTATTCTTTTCTAATCTTGACAGGTAGATGTTATGTTAGTTCACTGTTTTTAAAATTTATTGGTTTTTAAGGAACTAAAACGAAAAATGAAACACTTTCATTTTTTGTTTTTGATATTTTAAAACGAAAAAGAATGGACGCAAATAAACACGGAGCTATATATGCATCGCAATGTAATTTGTTCGTTATGTTTTACTGAGACCATTTAACTGGTGTATTGCATCATTGTCTCTAACGTATCTATTTATAGTTATATTACAAATTAAGGCTGCAGTAGTTTATCGAAGTTTGAATCTAGTAAATCGTAAGAACCAGTTACAAGTTATAAAAGCGTATGAAACGCTTTCTTGGTTGACCTTCATTATGAGTGCATGTAGTCAAATATTTGAAAGTCAAGTACAGATTTTTGCGAAAAAGTATATGACTAAAATAGACCTACAATAGTAGCCAAATAACTAGAGTACAAATGAAGGTAACAAAAAGGACCAAACTGATTGCGTCGACAAGATAAGCGTCTCTTGTTATGTATGCACCATCGCCATTCAGACCTGTCACAGAACGCTGTACGATTTACCTGTGCGACGGTGTCAAGTCGAATGGAAAATCGAACGGAAAATCGTATCGTGTGAATGTCACAACAGGGAATAAATAGAGCACCAGTGGTTTACCTGTGCTAAAAAGTCATGAATAAATTGACAGAAAAAAATCAGTGTTACAAACTTAAATCGAGGGAAATACGTCAACTATAAAAGGTAAACAAAGAAACAACAGAACACTGAAGTGCAACAAAAAAACTCCGACAATGCAACATACATAGAAATGAACTATTAGATAACAGTAATAGGAAACACACAATAGGAAAAAGAACAGATTACAGGACTTATTTGGTTAACAAAATCAAAGACAGTAAAAATAGACATAAAAGGTTACCAATTCAACACTGTAATAAGATCTTTGAATATTGTTTTTATTGGTACAAATATTGATTTTGTTATCAGTAAATTAAAAGCAAACTAAATATTACTAGTATGTTATATACATATACACATTCATGGATATACAATCTGTCGACACCTGTAACTTGGTATTGTAGAAGGTCATGTTTTTCTCTGACTGTTTATGACGCCTTTACTAAATCCATTGGATGTTTGATGTGTACGGATTGAAAGTTTAGTCTTAGATGCATGATTTGTTTTATTGGTTGTTAGTGGCTTTGAACTTGCTGTCAGATAACTACGAGGACCCTCAGATCTGTTCATTGTGTATTTTTGTTGTCGGGATGTACAAGTACCCTGCTACGTCCACTTGAATTTCATCCATCTCATGAGTTAAGCCTTTTTTAACTGATTTTTATAGTTCGTTCTTATGTTGAACTGTTATACCACTGCCCCTGATAAGGGGACGATTTAGATCGCGCTAACATGTTTACCCCCGCAATATTATGTATGTATGTGCCTGTCCCAAGTCAGAAGCCTTAATTCAGTGGTTGTCGTTTGTTTATGTGTTACATATTTGTTTTTCTTTCGTTCATTTTTTTATATTAATAAGGCCGCTCATTTTTTCTCGTTTGAATTGTTTTACATTGTAATATTGGGGCCTTTTATAGCTGACTATGCGGCATGAGCTTTGCTCAGTGTTGAACGCCGTACGGTGACCTATATTTATTATTGTCTATGTCATTTTTGTCTCTTGTGGACATTTGTCTCTTTATCTATCAAGCAATTCGTAATGGCAACCGTAAAACGTCTGTAGATATAAAAAGAAGATGTGCTATGATTGCCAAAAGAGACAATAGACAAAATTACCCAGAAATAAACAACTATAGGTCTCCGATTTCTGTCGCTCATCCTCATAACTCTGTGGTAGTAGTTTTTGCGCAAGGAGCACACTTTTTTTTCAAATGAACTGCTCGTATGTAAACGCCAAACAATTGGTTTTTAGGAGATGTTCTTGTGAAGAAATGGGAAGTTGAAAATAAGAAGATTTTTTTTTGGTCATTAATATGTGTCAATATTGAGAAAGCAGTCACGATTTGCTGCAAATCTTCTAGTTTCCTTGTTCTGAAGTTCACTTGTACATATGAGGTTTGTGATGTTGAATGACATTTACGTATATGTTTCCATAAGTAATCAATCGATCGTTTTTAGGAATAAAGGTGTTTGTAGATCTAATTTGGAGAATGTCCCTGTCTATAAACAATATCTCTCAAGAGAATAGACAAAAACGCTAATAAGTCGTCATGTCAGGACAATAACTGTTATAAAAATAAAATCTGGGTTTTTTTGGCGTTTGGTAACCGTCTGATTGAAGTATATTCCGAATATCGTTTGATGAAATAAGAATTTTGTGTGTCAACCGTAATTTGTTTAGAGATAAGATAACATATCTATGTTTTTGATTGTGATGAAAACTTTTGTCATAGTAAAAATGTTTAGTATGCTCTTGAGATCTTGAAATAATATAATTGATGTATGATTTGTCTTTTTATAACTTTCTCACTTCTTTTCATTTTAGACACTATAAAATTTTATTATATTTGTGTTCATTTCTTTCCTCTTGTCCATCTTACTATAATTATGTTATGTCCAACCATCTATAACTTAAATCAAACATGAATATATTCAGGGTCGAAGATAATAATTTTTGTTTATCCAAATCTACAGGTTTTAAAAATAAATTTCGTATTTTAACCATTTTAGAACAATTATTGATGTTTGAATTCGTGGTCTGTTTCAACTGAACTTGGAGATTTGTTGTGGTTAAATATTGGTATATGCATATCAATGCGTAATCAAGACAACATTAATTTCGATGCTTCGATGCATTCAACTAATCAGACCTTAGAATTATTTCTCGGATTAATATTGATAAAGAAAGAGCAGATCGCATTACCGCTCATACTCAATATAAGTTCAAGTTCAATACATAATCATTCTTAATCTTATTTATCCTTTTTGATTCAACCAAGATTATGTTTTTTTTTTAAATATATCCTTTTTGTTTCATATCCATATTTTTTATAATCCATAAGATTATCAACCACGAAGATCTGAAAGACTGAATAATTTAGTTTTTGCTACTTTACATTCTGTTGCTAAAGAAACATTTCTTTCTTTAGAATTTTTGGCATTTGTCATTAAACTGCAGTAGTTGAAGTTATTGAGAAAAAAATGTTATATATTTTTATTTTGTTTGAATTTTGGTCTTTTTTTATTTTTGTTTGTTATGGCGGTGACAACTTGTCATCGACTTGTAAGTTCAATATTCCTTTTGTAGTTTGCCTTTCTTTTTATCTGACGAATAATGTTTTTGATTTTGTGTTCATTCTATATGTCAATTAACAATGCTACTATTTTTGCTGCATTCTCATTTTTATTCAACCAACCTCAGATATTTACCTATATCGCAATCGTTGTATTTCAGTAGTTAAAATGAGTTGATTGTAAACATTTATAATAGATTCAGTTTCTTATCGTATGAAGCATAAGCCACGCCTACCTTTTCTAATCTGTAATGTTAATATAAGTACACACGTCCGCCAGGTAAACATACATAAACTGATTCTTGTCCTCATTAATAAATAAGTCTAAGCCGCATGATTTTTATAGTTGTATGGGGTTTTGAACTAGTGGTCAGTAATCTTAGATCAGAACTTATTATATTTTTGTTGTTGGGATATACAAGTACTTGGCCACGTTCACTCTGTTTTTGTTATATGTATTTATATTTGTATCCATCTGATGAGTTAAGCCTTTTTCAAATTATTTTTTTAGTTCGTTCTTATGTTGTACTGTCACACCACTGTCCCAGGTTAGGGGAGAGCTGGGCTCCCGCTAACATGTTTAACCCCACCACGTTCTGTATGTATGTGCCTGTCCCAAGTCAGGAGACTGTCAATTAATGATTGTCGTTTGCTTATGTCTTACATATTTGTTTTTCGTTCATTTTTTGTACATGGCCGTTAGTTTTCTCTTTTGAATTGTTTAACGTTGTCATTTCTGGCCCTTTTCTAGCTGACTTTGTGGTATTGGCTTTGCTCGTTGTTATAGGCCGTACAGTGATCTATAGTTGGCAATTTCCCTGTCATTTTGTCTCTTGTGGAGAGTTGTCTCAATGGCAATCATAGCACATCTTCTTTTTTTATATTCCCAAATTATATGTCCCCTTAAAAAATGCATAAAATTATTGATTTGTTCTTATTTGTTAATAAAACTGCATAAAATATTACGACCACTTGCATATTACTGTTTTGTTTTATTGAAATCGTTCACAGTTGGTATCACGCCTGATTTAAACGACATTTATTCAGAAACGTAACAGTTTTTTTCTACCAAAGTTCGAGAAACATTTCATGGAAAACTTAGGTCAAAATAGGTAAAAAGTGTATTTACTATACATGATAGCACAAACTGTAAAAATCATCGGCAGTGTTTCCAATTTTCCCCATTTCTAAACATCATCTTAATTTCGTTATTTTGTCTTGTTCATCCACTACTTATGATGAAGCGCAACATTTTTTGCACATGGTCATGAACCAGGTTTAGCAAAAGTCAGTGTATTTTTAGCAACAGTTTAAGAAACACTACGGGTTATGAAATGTCGTTATTGTGATTTGTTTTAAGTTACAGCACAGCATGTATACAACGCGTGTATTTATCTAAAAGATAATTAAAATCTATTTACTAGAAGTGTTTATTTCGAATTTCAAAAGTAGTAACAGAAGCAGTGACTGTAGAACAAAGAGCGGGTACGTTAGTTGAATGAACTGGTGTATTACGTGTACGTGACCATGCTGGTTTGCTACAGAAAATAGATAGTTTGTTTACACTTAATATTGTTATATTTTTGCATTACAATATTAATTTACAGTTGGTGTTTGAAAATGATGTTTTACGACAATAACAATAAAATGGAAGTAGCCATCAGTATGATGTATGGAGAGTTATGTCGACATGAAAGACATGATAGACGGCTTCCTGTGAATAAATGTTGTTGACCTTTGTACATTTAAATAAGGGAATTTCTTAAAAAAAATCCATATAACTAAACAATAACCTTGGAAAGCTGACCTTATATGTATTTGGTAAAACCTTTCGGAATTTTGTGTCAAAAATTCTCTTCAGCTTTGTTCTTATTTGTCCTTTATAACTTATTGATTCTAGAATCACTGATGAGTCTTTTCTATATAAAACAATCATCTAGCGCAAAAAATGGAATTTATGATGAGTTTATCTCCATTGTATTTGAAATATGTATTATAACTGATAATTTACCTTTAATCGTGAAGTTTTTTTTATATTTACTTAGTTTTTTGACAAATCGAAGAATCCAATAACTTGAAAGTCTGAATGTTTTGAAATTTTAGATATAGAAAATAGAATAGTAATTACACAATGACAAAGCTAAATAAAAAGGCAACAAATGGTCTTGGAAAACATAATATCATGTATCCAGAAAAAACAAAATGAATCTGCTAGAATATAAGAGACGATCCCACACTTAGAATAGACTGACCTTCACAGTTTCAGACAACCACTAGGTCAACATTCTTCCAACTAATTACGATATATGATAAAAAAATTACAATGATATGAAATTTCGTATCTTCATATTTAGATGTATAATTAGTTTAAAGTAAAAAATCTCTAACTTTTCCGAGTTCAAGCTTTCTCTCAGATCTTTTTAATATATAAATAAAACCTTTAATGTAACAAAACACTGGCTCAATCATATTTATTAAAAATGGTACAAACTGAAGAGAACAATATACGACTAAGGCAGGACGAAATCGAGATTTTGTTAATCAATTAAAAATAACAATATACAAATGTAAGAACAAAAAACTCTAAAACTAAAAAACATCGAAGAATGGTCGTTTAGAGTATTTGTTTAAAACAATAAGCTTGTCCACACCAATGATATTAAACATGCCATTTAATCTTAGATTTTTGTGCATTTTTGCAATGAAAAGTTATTCACTTGTATTATAGACTTTGAGTTTAATTTTACTGATTATTTTGTTTTTTGTTTGTTTTATTCTCAGTTACGTTAATATATAAAATGGGTGTTTGCAACATATAGGCAGGCGAACGGTACGGCCTTCATGAATGAGAAAAAACATACCGTATATTTGGCTTTAAAAGGCCACGACATGAAAAATATGAAACAATTCATTTAAAAAAGAGATATAATTTATTACAAAATAATTTACGAAAAAAAACAATACGTCACAAATTGATTATATTCAAAAAGTTTTCATAGTCTTTGAAATATTATGAAGGAGACGATTCTCACTTTTTAAAATATACTTTGATTTTGACATATTGTCTGTGGATTTTTTCCAAAACAAAATCGGTTTAATTTTGGTTTTATTGACATACTTTTTTTTTTATCTTTTGTTACAGTGCTTATCCAGTGACCTTTGTGTTATCACAATAGCAATGACTAAAACAGTTTACCAAATTGCAGATAGATTTCTACTCCAACTAACTAATCAACTGGTAAAATAGTTTAGCAGATTGATGAAGTGAAATGTTGTTAGTATAAGTGAGTGCTGTAAAATAAAAAGTAATACTTACCATCGAGAACCAGTTTAATAGTTGATACCTTTGTCAATCATTTCTAACAAAAATAATATCTTACTATAGTATGAGTAACTGAATAAAAAGGTATAATTTTGACATGGACACTTCCATCATAAATAAATATCATCAATGAATAGTTCGAAACATTGTTTTGTAGGTGTATATTTTATAGCTTTGTCTTCTAAGAGAAAGTTATTGTGCAATTGTGATTCGAATAATATTTTCTATACAAATTACTGATCTGCTGGCATTAAAGGGAAATAATTTTCATGATTGATAATCAGCAAAAATTTTGTTCTGTCTGACAAATATCAAATTTCCCCATTTAATTTGTTTGTAACATTATTTCTGTGATTATTCAACTTTTATCCTCTGTTCTGAAAAGAACAACGAAATTTATTTAATTATGAAAGATGATTTAAAATATTGAAAAAAGCTGTTAAAACCCTGATTAAATTTTTAGTGTACATTTGAACTCAATAAACATTATTTCCCTTTAATGCCAGCAGATCAGTAATTTGTATAGAAAATGTTATTCAAATCACAATTGCACAATAACTTTCTCTTAGAAGACAAAGCTATAAAATATACACCTAGAACACAATGTTTTGAACTATTCATTTATAATATTTATTTATGATAGAAGTTTTCATGTCAAAATTAGACCTTTTTATTCAGTTACTCATACTATAGTAAGGTATTATTTTTGTTTGAAATGATTGACAAAGGTATCAACTAACTGGTTCTGGATGGTAAGTATTACATATTTATTTTACAGCACTCACTTATACTAACAACATTTCACTTGAGCAATCTGCTGAAATATTTTACCAGTTGATCAGTTAGATGGAATAGAAATCTAACTGCAATTTGGTAAACTGTTTTCGTCATTGCTATTGTGATACCACAAAGGTTACTGGATAAGCACCGTTACAAAGGGCTTTCCTTTTCGTAAAAGAGGGACGAAAGACACCAAACGGACAGTCAAACTCGTAAATCTAAAACAAACTGACAACGCCATGGCTAAAAATGAAAAAGACAAACAGAAAAACAATAGTACAAATGACACAACATAGAAAACTAAAGAATAAACAACACGAACCCCACCAAAAACTAGGGGTGATCTCAGGTGCTCCGGAAGGGTAAGCAAATCCTGCTCCACATGCGGCACCCGTCGTGTTGCTTATGTGATTACAAATCCGGTAAATAGTCTAATTCGGTAGGTAAAATTCATGAAAGGGAAGGGGATTGTAGTTACGACGTAAGGAACATATCCGATATCATTTGTGAAACGGTTATTCCATAACGGTCAACCAACTCGTGATGGCGGCCGTAAAAGTTACGAAGGGATGATTTCAACTTCACCATTTGGAACTCTTGGTTTAATAGCTTCCTTGTGAGCAGTAACCCTCTATCAAGAAAATCATGATAGGAAATGCAAGCACGGGAATATCGTATCAATTGAGAGATATATACCCCGTATGCAGGTGCTGCTGGAATGTTGCTACTTAGAAATGGAAAGTTCACAATTGGAAAGCTGAAATCATCTCTTTTGTCGTAAAGTTTTGTCTTCAACCGACCCTCATTGTCAATTTCTAGATGTAAGTCAAGATATGCGGCCCACTTAACTGTATCTGTAGTATCCTTTATCTCCAATTCGATGGGATAGATGCGATCCACATAGTCACCAAATTTTGAATTGTTTAGTGAAAGAACGTCATCTATATAGCGGAAAGTAGAGTTAAAGGATATTGCTAACTTCTTATCTTTCTTCCTAAGAAGTTCCTGCATGAAGTCAGCCTCATAATAATAAAGAAACAAGTCAGCAAGTAGAGGGGCACAGTTTGTTCCCATTGGGATGCCGACAGTCTGTTGAAAAACACGTCCTCCGAACGTAACAAATATGTTGTCAATCAAGAAATCAAGCATCTTGATAATATCGCTTTCAGAGAATTTTTTGTTTGAATCAGAATGGTTCTTTACAAAGTATGATTTATCCCTCCCTAAGACAAGATACTTGTATCTACGTTGGCCATTCTTTTTTATGAAGCAAAGTAATACCAACTCTTTTAATTTGTCTTTTGTAACTTGTTTTTGTATTCGTATTAGACATCATTCGTTCAAGTCAATAGTTAGGTTTCTATTCAGAGCGCTATGGACGTTGTCTTCGGCTTTTTGTTTCTTCTAAATCCCCTTTGGCGTCTCTTCTTTCTTTATACTCTCACATCAGCTTCTTAAAGCTAGTATTACCGCCAAGCCGCGAAATAAAAATGGTGTCTTTCAACAAAAAAAAAGTTTCTCGGCAATTTCGATCATAACTGTACCACTGTACATGACATATATTATTCCACCTCAGATTCAGCTAGGCCTTCACTCTAGAAATAGACAATTAGGATCGATAGAATTGTCACCAATACATAAAAGACTGCAAAACATCTAATCTACCTCCACCCACCACATTTATCACCACCATAAGATGTGGTATTAGTGTCAATTAGGCAACTCTCCATCCAAGTTACAAATTGTAAAATTTAGTAGTTAACCATTATAGTACGGTCTCCAATAAATATTCGTTGCTCACAGCAAACAGCATGCTATGAAGAGCCATAAAAGCGACTAGTGTTCAAATGTTAAAATGCAATTGCAAGTATTTATAGGTAATCATGCGGCTTTTATCAATGAAAAAAACACTAACCAATTCAATTGCAAAAAATAACGGTCTATAACAATTAACAAGTTACAAAAAATAAAATAACGACAGACATGACTTTGGACAGGCACATTGTTCATATTCTAACGACTTTTCGTTTTTTATAAAGTCGTTTGGTGTTTTAATCTGTTAAATGAAGGCAACCATAAATTGTAAAATCGACTATAAAGATATAAACCAAGCCGTATACAAGGCTTTTTCGCAAATCCGTCAAGTTAAAAATACAATTCTATATTTCGCAATATCACACTTATTTCTAGTCTACTGATTATGTCTCTTGCTCTTCATTATATCAAGTAAACAATATTGACCTTAATATCTTGACCGATGTTTCATGTCTCAAATAGGTTAACACACTGAGAAACAAAAACGATAAATCAATCCATGAACGTAGATACACCTTGTAAAATAAAATGGGAAAGTTTTAGCTCATTTCTCTGATGTAGCGCGTTGAACACATGTTTCTTGTAAAATTGCTAAAAATACTTTGTGCTCCGTAATCTTTTACAATATGCGAAAAAAACCAACATTATTTCTAAATCAGAATGTATACTTATAGACCGTATGCTTTTTCTCTCTTGGCTCGAAGATAACGACAATTTGATATTTGGGAGGAGTGTGTAGGAAATGTTTTTGATGGTCTATCTATTTTTGTGGTCTAAAAAGACAGATTATTTATTTTCTGCACTGTTGCAGCATGGATGGATAAAAATCTTCAAAACAGTTATCAAGATAAAACGCATACACCTGAATGATATTTCCATAAGAGTAGTAATTCATCATACCTAAATCAAAGATCTTCAACATTTGTCCTGTTTACACTCTAACTTATATAAAGACTGTATACAGCTATAAAAGGCATCCAAATGATCAATGTAAAATAAATCATACGAAAAAAAGGAATGGCCTGCTTTATTCACAAAATAATGAAAGAAAAACAAATATTAATTCGTTTTGGTCCTTATATACCCGAAGCAATATTGAGTCGTTACGAATTGTAAAAAGAAAGTTAGAAAACAGAGACAAATACTTTCCAGTTTGTTATTTTCCGTTTTGTTGGACTGAGATATTTTTTTGGTCCCTTCTCACGGTGCGTTCTCCCAATATGTCGTTGTAAATTTCAATGAGTGTAATCTTTATGCAACATCCAACGAATTAAGGCGGTCGACGAAACAATACAAGTACATTGTAACATTATACTTATCTCGATTCTTAGAATAATATTTTTTTTTTTAGGACACATATATGTATTTGTACGATTTATCTGTACCTTTTCATATCATGGCTAAGTTTTTTTTTATGTTTTTCATTGCAATACATTCTTATTTTTGATGCACGCTTTTATTATTGAAAAAAGTCACACCAACATAAGTGAGACTAAAGGGAAATTATTTGGAGACGAATACGGATAGAATGTAGCAAAACAAGCATTATACAAACAGACGTGGAAACACATGATTCTTTGTCATAAAATGAAAAAAAAAAAAGATAATTAAACTCGAATTTTTGAGCCGAACAAAACTAGTTTCAACTTCCTCAGGCAAATTGACTTTAGATGAATTTAGGTGTCTATTGAAGTTTTTTTTGTAATACAGCTCTTCAACTGTTTCGGTGCTTATACATCCTTGGATTTCAGAAGTTTGGCAATGAGAGTTCCTGATGAAGGTAAATCCAGAAAAGCGCTTTGTACACAAGAAATTATTAAACGTGTTGTTTTCATTTTTTCCCTTCGTGGGCCGAATAACTTTCACTTCGTGCCATGTGTTAATAGTGGACTGTACAGAAGAAATCTGATATTGTAAATGAAGCTAACCAAAGTGAGGTGCCAGAATTTTATTCGTATCAGCTCAATCTACACCGAAAACCAATATTGGAATGATCAGATAGTTACGAGGCTTGAAAATATTGAACGTGAACACTATACATGCATTGTCTCTTTGACACATTCCCCATTTCAATTCTCAATTTTATCATTTAGGATGAAATGATATTGAATCATTAGAAGTAGTATTGAAGTAACGACACATATAACTAATGCCATCTAGACAACATGTTACGTATGGAAGACGGACGATAATTTTTTACTACTAATTTAAATTTTAATTTGAATAAAGATTCGTTGATAACCTTAAATTTAAATGTTAATACGTATAATATTACTAAAGTATTACATTCATCAAATAATAATGTAAAATGTTCCCAACAAGAGTTTTTTTTTAAATATTTGTCTGGTTTACTCCCCACATAATTTTTCAATCTTAGGATTGTATCTAGCCTGAAAGTTTCAACACATAGAGATGATTGTGTAATATATTAGATATAAGATTAAAAAATGCACGGCGCAAGGTTTGTCCGACTAAATACTCACTCAACTAACATGTTCACTTAAAACAGGGTATACTATACTAAAACGAGTCTTTAGATAGGGTACTGTTTAAAAAAAAAAAAAATGAACTAATAAAAGAAGAATGAAATCCGTTTGATTGATTAAGTGAAACGACTGGATGTATTTGTGTCTTATGGATAATATCTAAATTACAAGACAAACAAACAGTAATGCAATGTGAAATGTGTTTAAAAAGTTAACATTGTCATAAAATATCACACCATTATCATTAAATATTTGACATATTTATATTCATAACCATTCAAAACAACAGGTATAGAAACCTTGCATTGTGCATGTTTAAGCTAATATATATGTATTTTCATGTAAAAACGTTCAGGCTAGATAAAATGTCAAGATTGAAATCATGCATAGTCATAATCTCATAAACTGGAGAAACGTGGCGAACTGATAAACGTTTTCGGATCAGTTATTTTTAATAGTGTTCCGTTTACGCTTGCAATAATTTGAATCGATCTAAAATAGACCACTTCGGATCAACATTGCAAATACCAAGGATTTTCTGATCCCAGACATAGATTACCTTAGCCGTATTTGGCATAACGTTTTGGAATTTTGGGTCCTCAATGCTCTTCAACTTTGTATTTAATTGTCTTTCAAACGTTTTTGATCTGAGCGTCACTGATGAGACTTATGTAGACGAAACGCACGTCTGGCGTATAAAACTATAAGCCTGGTATTTTTTATAACTATTTACACAATCAAGATCGGGTGATCGATCGTATTTAAATCTAGTGCGTTGTCATTGCAGTATACAAAGAATCTGTCTGACCACATAACTGTACATTTCGATAACAAAATCATAAAGATAGAATATAATAACGTGTTGATTTCATGAAAAAGTTGCTTCAATATAATTACTAGGTGCAATTTATTAATTATCTGTTACAAGTCATTAACCAAAGAAATGCGTGAACTTTATATTGGTAATATTTTACATGCTTAGAAATGGGTGGACATTTTAGCCATAAACATCTTTAAAAAAAAATACCCGTTTTATCACTGTTCCAATGCTCATTCATCCATATGTAAATCGTCGTCAATTTGTTCTGTTAGATATATAATTACAATGTAACACATAAACGAAATACTATCTAATGAAGATCATATTGGCTACGATGGTTCACAGTAATATGACAGTCTTTTTGCACTGGACATTCGCGAACCTTTATTCATATACAAACATTACAATTGGAAAGAAGTTCGATGAACAATAGGCAAATATCAGTACGAAAAACTACAAGGTAGCCAGTGAATATACGTCAACATTTTATCTGTAGATAAGAACTATGTCAGATTCTTATTTGAAGGCTTTGTAATTTGAAAAAGTTTGAATAAACCGAGTGGTTTTACATTGACCTCAATTTATCGTAAACCCTATTAATATTAAGCAATGTTACATATAAAAAAATATGTCAATGACACGTAGAATAATTAATGTTCTAAAAACATAATTATATTTACGTAAAAGATAACAAATTAATAAAAAAAATCCTTCCATAAATCACAAGAAGAGGAAGTTGGGATACTATAAAAGACAAAAATTAAGTCCAAGGCAGGTATATTTGAATTCAGACCTCACAGTTCAGGTAAGAATATATTTAAGAAAGAATTGTTTAGATATTTATTTAGATTGGGAATTGTTTCGTTTACAGAAGCCACTTATACAAAAATAGTTAAGTTGCATCTAGAGACTCTCTAAACGAGTGCAAATTATAAAATCAAAATCAAGCAAAGCTAAAAAGATTAAAAAGGCATGCAATGATTAAATTATTTCCACAAAAATGTGATTTGTTGCAAGAAACCATTTATTGATTTTCAAACATAATATGTGATACAGAAAATGTGTATTATAATGGGTTAATGAACAATAAGGTTTTATGTATAATCCCTTAAATTTTTAAATATTATGTATAATTCTTGACATTTTTATTGAATGATGTATAATCATTGGCACCTTTAATGATTATATGTAAACAGTAATAACTTTCAGGAGTTATGTATTACCGCAAGAAAAAAAGTTCATGGATTATACATAATAACTGGAATAATATTTAAATGATGAGCACAACTCTGATATGATTAATTTATTGTTTAGAAAATGAATCATAAATGTCAATGCCATCTTCTATTGTATTTGATTTCTTGTGTGGTGGATGCGAAACAAATCTTTGTTTAGTAGCTAAGCATTATTCTTTTCAGTCTGTTCATTATCAATGGTCATAATATTTTTAGGGTCTCCCTTTCGCGATCTGTATGCGGAATTGGTTTCAAAACTTTACAGCCAATGTTCCCTTCTCCAAAATTGTGTTTCTGTATGGTATGTCCAGTAGCGTTCTGATTGTTTATCTATTGGTTTAGTTGCATTTCCTTGCTTAGTTTGAATATATTGTTCATTAAAACACAAGAAACATAAAAAAGATGTTGAATTGCCTTCATTGTTATCTATTTTACAACAAATAATATGTACCTTGTATTTATAATAAGAACAATAATGTGCTTTTTAATTCATGACATACATGTGCAGTTATCAAAATTATTTATAATGTTAGCATGAATTACGTAGAATGTAAAATACTTGTTGTTTATGATTATATGTGGTTCTAAACTGTTACATATCATATTCTTTAGAATACTTTATTATTGATAATGAAATCAGAGAATTTGTAAAATATTTTTTTAAATTTCAGTGATAATGATAAAATTTCAAGTTTTATATATAGCTAGTGATGTTTTGTTAATTATGCAAAATCTCTGAAAAATCATTTTTTTCCTTAATTTATGATTTTACAAATTAAGTATACCAAAATAATTTTTACCGCCAAATTGTGACAAATATCTGCACATTAAAAAAGTCCTTCACATTTAACGAATACAACACTAAAGCAGTGTAAATATTACAACGGTTTTGGAATTGCCAAATTTAGAACTGATTAAAAAAATTATAATAAGAATCACCGGAATAATACAATTAGATGTGTAAAGTTGAAACTTTTCTTATTTCATAAGATCAGTTTATGGTACCGGCGACAGATTCATGGAAACATTGTGGCAAATGATGTATTAAAATAAACTTTCAATCTGCCATTTCTTATGATGTCTTTTATTTTCTTTACTGCAGATCACAATGAAATACCTTATCGTTATCTTAGTATTGATAGTTTTGGTGGACATAATTATTTGTTCTGGTGGCGGCGGCGGCGGAGGAGGTGGCGGCGGTGGTGGCGGCGGAGGTGGTGGAGGAGGTAGTGGGGGCGGCGGAGGAGGTGGTGGCGGTGGAGGTAAACAAGACACTATTATTATAAATCAGCAAAGAGGGGGTAACCGACGAGGAGGCGGAAGGCAATGGGGAGGCGGAAGACAATGGGGAGGCGGAAGACAACAGGGAGGCGGAAGACAGTGGGGCGGCAATAGAAAAATTGGAGGTGGTCGAAGAAATTTTGGAGGAAAACGTAATAATAGAAGAGGGTAGACAAAAAGTTTTGTTCAAGCCGTTATTGTTGTTATGGTAAGTTGTTGATAACACTTTTCGTCTGATCAGTCATCTAATGCATGCTATGGGCGGTGTTTCGTTTTAGATAAACATGAATCATTCATCACTATAATAATTACTGATTTTCCCCACAACAGAAAGAAGTTAACACCTAATTAGTTGATACTTTTAAAGATAAGGAGATGGGGTATGATTGCAAATGAGACAACTGTCTATTAAAATATACATGCATTTCATGTTATCAATCATGTCAACTGTACGGTTTTCAACAATGAGAAAAAAAACCGTCATAGACCTTTATATTTATAACTAAAAAGTAAAACAGTACGGAAAAAAATATGAAAGACATGAACTAATGACAATAACTTGACTTCAGGCTCCATACTTGGTAAAGGGCCATTAAGAATGTAACGGGAACAAGCATATCGAATACGTCTTGAATATTATCTTTTTAATTAGTCTTTATTATAAAGTGTAGCCATGAAGAAGAAAACCCCTGTATAAAAACACATGAAACCACCAAATAAAGTTTAAATCTAATTATTTCGTTTTAGAATGAAACAAACCTATCAACACAGAGCTTTCAGACGATAACCATATACTTCCAATAAAGACAATATTGGTGACAGAAACAGCGGAAGAACTTTTAAGAATTGTTTCCATATATTTTTTATATTATGTATTTTGAAATAATGAATTTGATTAAATAGAAATGCCTTTATTTACCTATTGAATGTTTATTATTTATCACATAAATCTAGCTGTTAGTTTCCTTGTTTGAATTATTTTACATTTGTCATTCCGGAAACTTTTATAGTTGACTATGCGGTTTGGGCTTTGCTCATAGTTAAAGGCAATAGGGATACCTTTTGGTGTTAATTTCTGTGTCACTTGGTCTCTTGTTGAGAATCATACCACATCTTCATTTTAATATTTAGAAATTAAAGCAAAGAACTGAAACGTCTTTCTTTGAGCTGAAACCGTTTACAAATTAAAATTGTGCGCAGAAAGTCTTCATTTCTCAATAAATCGTAGGTTTTTGTTTGATGTATAAGGCCTTGGATGTTCAAAGCTTTAATAGAGTGTTACTATTTAAAAATGTACACTGCTAAAAGGTAAATAATCCAGCTATAACAGTTTTCGGGAACTTTTCACTGAATTTATACAACTATGAGCTTAGTATTTCTGATGCGCAGTACGCCGATGTCAATAATAATGAATTTTGTATTTTTTAAAAACAGGGACGAAGATACCAGAGGAACAGTCAAACTCATAAATCGAAAAAAAAAATTAAAACAGCATAGCTAAAAAAAGACAAACAGACAAACAATAGTACACAAGACACAACATAGAAAACTTAAGAATATACAACACGAACCCACCTAAAACTAGGGGTGATCTCAGGTGCTCCGATAGGGTAAGCAGATACTGCTCCATATGTGGCACCCTTCGTGTTGCTTTTGTGATAAGAAATCCGATAAATAGTCTAATTCGGTAAGTCACCTTCATAAAAAGGAAGGGGATTGTAGTTACGACGTAAGGTACATATCCAATATCATTCATGAAACGGTCATTCCATAATGGTCAACCAACTCGTGATGGCGTCCGTAAAAGTTAAGAAGTGACGATTTCAACTTCACCATTAGGAACTCTTGATTAAATAGCTTCCTTGTGAACAACCAACCATTATCATGAAAATCATTACAGGAAACGCATGCACGGGAATATCGTATCAATTGGGAGATATATACACCGTATGCAGGTGCTGCTGAAATGTTGCTTCTTAGAAATGGAAAGTTCACAATTGGAAAGCTGAAATCATGTCTTTTGTCGTAAAGTTTTGATTTCAACCGACCCTCATTGTCAATTTCTAGAGGTAAGTCAAGATATGCGGCCGACTTAACAGTATATATTGTACCATTTATCTCTAGTTCAATAAGATAGATGAGTTCAACATAGTCATCAAATTTTGAATTATTTAGTGAAAAAAACATCATCTATATAGCGGAGAGTAGAGTTAAAAGGTATTGGCAAGAAGCAATAAGTGGGGCTCATATTAAAAAGAAGATGTGGTATTATTGCCAATGAGACAACCATCCACAAAAGTCCAAAATGACACAAACATTAACAACTATAGGTAACCGTACGGCCTTCAACAATGAGCAAAGCCCACACCGCATAGTCAGCTATAAAAGTCTCGATAAGACAATGTAAAACAATTCAAACGAGAAAACTAACGGCTTTGTTCCCATTGGCATGCCGATTGTCTGATAAAAACTGGAATCCATAAGCTTTGAACAAATGAACCACCGTATGAAACTTAATCTTTACACCTCAAAACACATTGTACAGAAACACAAATAAGTTTCTTAGTTATGTATACGCGTAGAAATATAAAATGTATTTACTTTCTATACCAAATAATTGATTAAAAAAACTTTTTAAGAGAGGGCTTTAAATAAATATCCCATGTATCTTAAAGCGTTTCTAGATTTATTTATAGGGGCGTTCAAAGATCTCAATTGATGAAGCGAAAAAATGGATTTAGTTCGTTTAGAATATACATGTGCTGAGGGGATAACAGCTAAATTACAAAACTAACAAAAAAACTTAACAAATTTTAGGAAGCTGAGGTAGGCATGTGAAATGTGTCTAAACTGACAACAACGTCATAAAACATCACATCATTATCATTAAATATTTGACAGGGTCATAAGTATAGCCATGCAAAACGAAAATACACAGAAGTAATTTAGTGCGTTTTTTTATATTCGATATACATAAATATATTTATTAACAAATGTGTCTAAAATGGCTCCATTGTGATTTGAAATTGCACATGTTCATAATGGTAGAAACCTATTTTGTCTAATATTTTTGGAGCGAATATCATTAATAGTTTATTAATTAGACAAATAAGGTGACCTATAGTTGAAAATGTCTGTGTCATTTTTTTGGACAATTGTTTCATTGGCAATCATACCACATCTTATTTTTTTTTATATTATTTGGTATATTTTTGCTAATAAAAGACATTCTATATCGGTCAATTTGCTAGATGAAAGAATGAAAATTATAAAATGAAAAAAAAATGCATGAACCCCGTGAACATAAATGAAAATAATAACTTAAACTGGAGAAATGTGCTCTGACGGGGTAGCAACCGTGGTAAACTGACTAGACTTCTCCTTTATACTTTAAACAAAAGCAATAGGCAGTAGTTTACAAATTATATAATTTATGTAATTCATTATTTCTTAATTCCTTTTAATAATAAAGCGTTGTAAATAACATCATCTAAATAAAATCATCAACGATATCAGAATTTAAATTTTGTATTTGCGCAAGACTCGAGTTTCGTCTTTAAAAGACTCATTAGTGACTCCCGAATCTACAAAAGTTAAAAAGGCCAAATAAAGTACGAAGTTTAGCTGCATTGAAGACCAACCATTTCTTAACGGTTTCCCTAGAAGAAAATGGTGGACTAAACAGAAAGATATAGCAAGCTGAACCGCTCAATTGTTTGACAGTCCCATAAAATGCCATTATATTGACAACAATTTGTGAACAAAACAATTATACATGATAGGTAAAAATGTAAAAAATAGAGATACAGCAGTTAACATTGTAACATTATCTTAATCACTTAAATAAGAGAAATTGATTATTTCGAAATCGAAATCGTCTCGTTGTTAAAGGATTTTTTTACTGAGATGACCGCTTATGTCACATTCGAGGTTTAGGTATAAAAATGAGGCGAAGGAAGCTGTGTTTCTTTTTTTAAATTGAAGTTCTAGTTAAGGAGGATAAATTAATAAAACCCAAACAGAAAAGTTTTTACGGTTAATGGTATAACATTATTATATCTTAATGTAGATTTAATTGATCTAGCTTTTTAGATTTTCTTGGTTTTCGATTCATTTGAAAACAAGAAGAGGTCAGCGATTAGAGTCGCACAGTTCGTTGTCACAAGAATTCCGCAAAAATGTTGAAAAATTATTCTTCCAAATTTAAAAAAAAATTATTGTCCTTTTAAAAAAGAAACTCCAGCATTCTGATCACTTGTTCATCTGTATGAAAAGTAAAAACACAAAATAGCGAACTCTGAGAAAATGTCTAAACGGAAAGTGCAAAAGCAAATGGAAAAAATATACCCATTAAAAACATCAATCAAGTGTATAACAACTTGCATATTCCTGCATTGGTACATGCTAGCATAGTATACCTTTTTGTTCAAAATATGCCTTATGGTATATCAAAGTAATTAATTTATCGCAAATGCTACCATTTTAACAGTGAACTGATAATTTCTTAAAGACGATTTGTAAATTTCACATTGGAAATGGTGGTATACAGGATTGAAAATTAAAAGTTTTGATAGTATTAATATCAGAGATAGATATAGATTTAAAATTAGTAGTATCCAGAGGTTTTTTGAGAGTGTTTTTAGAATCGAGATATGATAAGCACAACTACGCGAACAGTATTTCTTACAGTCCTTTACTGCAAATAGATTTTTGTCAGTGAAACGGACACCTCCATATTTGAACATGAAGATGAGCAAGCAATCTTAAAAAAACCAATTGAATTGTACATGGCCTCATCTGTGTAATATTTGAGTACTTGATTTTCTAAAGCTTGAGGTTTCCGTTATTATCTAAAGATATAGAGATTTAGAAAAAAATAAAAAATTACTAAAACAGTATTCGGACTTCCCTTGAATTGAATTTTAAATGTGCGTATTGTTATGCATTTACTTTTCTACATTGGCTAGAGGTATAGGGGAAGGGTTGAGATCTCATAAACATGTTTAACCCCGCCACATTTTTGCGCCTGTCTCTGGCCTTTGTTAGTCTTGTATTTTTTAAATTTTAGTTTCTTGTGTACAATTTGGAAATTAGTATGGCATTCATTAACACTGAACTAGTATATATTTGTTAAGTGGCCAGCTGAAGGACGCCTCCGGGTGCGGGAATTTCTCGCTACATTGGAGACCTGTTGGTGACCTTCTGTTGGTGTTTTTTTCTATGGTCGGGTTGTTGTCTCTTTGACACATTCCCCATTTCCATTCTCAATGTTTTTGAAATGAGTCTTCTTAACGCATAGTTAATGTTTCTTCAACGTACATGCATATTGATGACTTCAAATACCATCAAGTTCATCGGCCTTTGTAATGTTAGTTGTATTTTAACATGCAGGAGTAGTATCTATTCCATTTTCAAAGAAGCAGCATCGTTGCGTGTCATAGTTTAATTTAGAATAACATCTGCTTTACAGGAGCCGGATGTAGTATTGCACTTATTGGAAGCAATTTATTTTCCTCAACATACCAACCCCAGTCCTGTACATCTAATTTATCACTTCTCCCAATACAAACTTGAGTTTTATCATGCAATGGTGCTAAGCAGTGTCAGCTGTTTGTGGTAGCGTGTGTACTTGTACATATATATTTCCAATGCAAATGTTGGAGAGGAATATTTTGAAGCTTAACATATATAATGTTTAAACTTCTTGTAACCCTCGATATAATGCAACAAAAAAGATTTGTTTCCCTGATTCATGAGAATGTTCTTAATACAAGGCTACTGGCACAAGACACGATCATGTATGGTTGTGTTGATTAACTTGAAAATCTTGCCCCTGTCTTGACAAACGTGTCGAGATGTTTTGTGACATCCGCTTAAAGAAAACGAAAGGCAAAATATTGTATACGAGTGTTCCAAGTTTTCTTCAAGTCCAGATTATGTCCCAAACTTTTTATTTAGAAAAAGAAATGTGGTTAGCTACAAAAGAAGAACGATGTCGTATGGAACACAAAGACCTTCAGAAAATGATATAAATTTACAAAAAAGATTATCAAGAAAATGCAATAAAAGTGAAGGATAAGTGAAAAATCGACGAAATTGGAATGAAAAACTATTGATTGTTGTCAATCATGCATGCCTGTCAGGAATATAAAAGCTGTTTAACTTTCGTCTGATGTGTTTGTGCTTTTGATTTTGCCATTTTTACTGTAGACTTTCCGTTTTGAATTTTCCTTGTAGGTCGGAATTTTTTTGTTATTTTACTTTTAATCTAAACATTTTGTAGTTTTTAAAGCAGTTGAATTACATACACGTTGATGGTTCCATAACCATAGTCAGTTTTATATTCAATCAAAGATTTATACTGTTTTCTTGTGTATGGCTTGTTACACCCACTTTGTTCCTGTATGTGATTTCATACAATATGTGACTTGCATGCACTCAGTTGCTATCAACAATTATTACTTAACATATGCAGATACATTACTTTTGCAAGGGGCTCCGTTATTCCGACAAACGAGCATTTTGTTAGTATTAAATAGAGAAGCTTTATTTCACAATAGGTATGTAAATATTAATCTTTTGCTGTAATTCATGTTCAGTTGTTTGTTGTAATGTGTTTCTTGAATATAGCTCAAATTGAGAAATATAAATTTAAATTAAAAATCACTATTAAATAACGGGGAAGAAAATTCGGAAAGGGGTTGAGTTTTGGCATTCAAAACCTGAAAATTTCTTATACCGATCATTTTAAGCATTCAAAAATATAATGACTAGAAATTGGTGGATATTTTGGTCCTAAACATCTTTAAGACAAGTCATGTCGGATCCCTGTTCCTGTGCAAATATCGTATACTTGTGCGGTATAAAACGTACACACAAATGTAAAACATAAAACGTCACGAAATCTAAAGACATCATTGTGGATACGATAGTATACACAAACATTATTATTTCAAAGAAGTTCGATGAACCAGAGGCAAATATTAATACGAGAAACTACAACTAATCTGAAGCTACACCGAGGTCGTAACCTTAACGTTGTACGTATGAAATACGTCATATCTTTTTTGGGGGATTTTGTGAAAAAATTTAATAAATAAACGCAGTGGTTTATACATTGACCTCCATTTATCCTTTACCCTAGTAACGTTAGGCTATGTTATATTAAGACAGATGTCATATAGAATAATTTATGTCTGTAAATCATAAAAAAAGAGGAAGTATGAATACTATAAAAGACAAACATCAAGTCAAAGCCAGGTATATTTGAATATAGACATAGCAGCTCAGGTAAAAATATAATCTAGTTTTAGTTGATTTGTGCAGTTAAGCCATAGTAGTAATCGTAACATAATCTTACATAAGTATTTGCATGTTTATAAAAAGTGAACGAATCGAGAACAACATAATAAACATACTCGTGCCTGAGGTGTGTGCTCTTATTATTGCTTGTGGGAGAGCTGTTCGTGATATAAATGTTCTTTTTTTTATGTATATATATTTATGTTATTTGGCCTCCAGGAAAGATTTGTCTCTTTGAAAATCATAATACAACTTCTTGATTTTTTTTATGTAAATTAAAAATATTTACATACGGATTCATTCTATTTACATAACACTTCGACAGCGAACATTGTCAACCCTTGAAAATAGTTTCATCAAGAAGACGAAACTATCAATTATAACAAATATATAATCAGCACATATAATATGATAAACTAGAACGAATAAGAAATTAAATTGATATATATGCAAATGAGTTGATTGAATCCTTCAGAGAAATTACTTATCTTACAAAGAGCTGAATTCTAATTTCTTTTTATCTTAACAATTCTCAATTTTGTCCTTCAAATTAAAGAAAAAAGACCATAGACAATATGAATGAATTATTTATAGTATAACTAATCGCCGTATTTGAATATCAAAAATAAGACAACGCGTGACCGAACGACGCATGGATTGAACGAGTGCGCAGCACGAGTTTAATCCATAGCGGCGTTTGGTCACAAGTTGTCTTATTTTTGATATTCAAATACGGCGATTAGTTATTCTTTTTATTACATTGGCAAATGGCTTTTTTTTATGAAATTAATGTAGAAAATGTAAGGAACTATATCTTTTTCCTACGCATTGACAATTTGTTTTGATCCGACGTTATCGACGTCTTGACAACGCCTATTGTTGTATGACGTCAGAGAGTGAAATAACCACGTTTATTTCACATGTGAAATTATCGGTTTTTATCTAACTGGGAAATCAATGTAATTCATTGCAACCAATGTAATAAATAATATATAATATCTAGAAGGTCGAGAAGTTTATTCGAACATCTTCTAAAAAATCTATCTTTTCAAAACTCCAAACTCAATTTACAATGTTGGTAACCATTTACCATTGGATATTACTTAGATATCATCATTTTTATTTCATCCCGAGAGATTGTAAAAGGTTTTCAGTTAACGAAACCACGTAAAAAACAATTAAATTGCATTTAGGGACTCTCTGGTCCATTGCAAATTATATAAACAAGAGCAAGCATAATTCAAATAAATGAATACAAAAAACATAAAAAATTAATAGCATAAAACTGTTGAATTAGTTCGACAAGAAATATAAGTCGTTGCAAAAGACAAATTACATGTTTGGATTCTCAAACGAGTGTGAGTGTAACAGTAAATGTGTATGGTTATGGAGCTATTACTAATTAAAGACAATGTGTAATCCCTGACATTTTGAGAGATAATGTATAATCCCTGACAATTTAAAGGGGTTTTGATAATTTTCATTGCCATTTATCTAACAAGAAAATATATGCACTTTGCATTTACAATAAGAAAACACATCAGGAATTTGATATACAGTAGTTGTCGTTTGTTTATGTAATTCATAAGTGTTTCTCGTTTCTTGTTTTTTTTTTGTTTTTTTTTTATAGATTAGACCGTTGATTTTCACCGTTTGAATCTTTTACACTAGTAATTTTTGGGCCCTTTATAGCTTGTTGTTCGGTGTGAGCTAAGGCTCCGTGTTGAAGGCCTTGCCATATAATGGTTTACTTTTATGAATTGTTATTTGAATGGAGAGTTGTCTCATTGGTACTCATACTACATCTCCATTTATCTAATAAATGTATAGTTTACGCAGATTTTACATGTTTTGAGCAATCCGTTAATTCATAGCATGTATGTGCAGTTACCACTATCATTGGGACTGTCGGTATGATTACAGACAAAAAATGTATTAACGTAAATGTTCAAATATACGTCATATTTAACGAATATATATATATGAGAAGTTTTTATATAACAAAGATTTGAAATTGACAATTTTTCAATTGATAAAAAAACAGCTTACTGATACTGGCGACAGATTCATTAAAACATTAAAGCAAATACGTTTACCTTTCAATCTGCAATTTCTTGTAAAACCTTTTTATATTTTTATTGTAGATCGCAATGAAATACCAACTCATCACTTTAGTAGTATTGATAGTTTTGGTGGACATAATTATTTGTGCAGGCGGCGGCGGAGGAGGAGGAGGCGGTGGCGGTGGCGGCGGAGGAGGTGGAGGAGGAGGAAGTGGTGGCGGCGGAGGCGGAGGAGGCGGTGGAGGTCAACAGGACACTTTAATTATCAATCAATCAGGAGGAGGTAACAGGTGGGGAGGCAGAAATCAGTGGGGCAACGGAAGACAGTTTGGAGGCGGTAGAAGATTCGGAGGCGGTCGAAAATTGGGAGGCGGTAGAATATTTGGAGGCAGTCGACGAGGTGGAGGCCGTCATAGATGGTAGACTAAAAGTTTTAAACAAATCGTCAGTATTTTTATAGTAAGTTGTTGATAACACTATTTATCTGATCAGGCATCTAATGTATGTTATGGTCGGTGTTTTGCTACAAATTATCTTGAACCATGATTAATTTCTTTTACAATTAAAACCAGATAACGTAATAATATGTATAATAAATAAAACTAAAGAGCGGGGTACAATTGGCCATGATACAATTATATATAGGTTCAAATGAAGTGGACGAAAAAAATAAAGGCAATCATACGGCCTTTAACAATGAGAAATCACCAAACTGTATAATTGGCTATAAAACGTCTCAAAAGGAAAAATATAGAACAACGCAATAAAGAAAACTTACGGCCTACTTTATACAAATAATTTTACAAAAATAAAATATAGCAGGCAGACAACCACTGGAATGCAGGCTCACAACATGGAACAGATATAAAGCGATGTTGTATACGTGCCAATGAAACTACTGTCGATCCAAGTAACCCATTTGTAAAAGTAAACAATTGTATGTCAAAGTACGGTATCCAACTAGGAGCCTTGACTCGCACAAAACAGCAAGCTATGAATAGCCTAAAAATGACTAGTGAAAAACCATATAAACAGGAACACAAACGGTATAATATATTTGGAAATAACACGAAAAATGAGAACGCTTATGAACCTAATCAACAAACGACAACAACTGATCAACAGATTCCTGACTAACGTGATAAAAGGACCGGTGCAAACAAATGCCGTCTGCTTAAATATGTTAATAGGTATCAACCTCCCCTTGCCTGAAACAAAAGAGGGACGAAAGACACCAAAGGGACAGTCAAACTGTTGTACAATAGTACAGCAACATAAAGAATGCGGCGGGGTTAAACATGTCGAGTATGTCTAATACTTTATGAATTTAATTCTTCTTGTTTAATATAAATGCAGCCATATTTAAGAAAATATTTGAAAAGACTGTTTTACAAATGAAAGCATTAATAAATGTTCATTTCGTTTAAGATGGAAACATTCATACCGACATGGCTTTCTGATGACAATCATCCACTGTACATGGACCACATTGGTGATAAAGACTCTGGTGGAATTTTTAAAAATTGCTTTAATATATTTTTATATGTTTTTTTTTAATTAAAGACTTGAATTAAATCGATATGTTTTAGTTGCTCCTTGAGAATATGTAAAGGCGAAATTGAAAACTGATAACAACAAAAGATTTTGATTCCTGATCTTGCTAGTGATAATGAAACAAAAAAGCGTTCAAAGTTATTCATTTCATGTTTTTTTACTGTCAATTCTTCTGATTAATATTACTTCGCACCAGCTACATGTAGTAACTACTTTCAAATATGTTTTTTAAAGTTAAAACAAATGACTGAATTAATATCGTTCGGTTAGATGAAGCGATACATTTAAATTGTACTTTTCTTGCGAAATCAAAAAAATTATAAAAGGAAAAACAAAAAAATATTGAAATCAAATGAAAATTGAAAACGGAAAGTCCCTAAAAACTTGACACATGAAAATTTTGTGTATGCTCAAGTGTTCACTATTTCCAATGAGCATCAGCAAATGAAAATTAAAATTGTAGTATTATGTCAAAACTATTGATCATTACCCAATTGGCATAAATTTAATTGGTTTCCAATAATGAAGAAACAAGAATGTGTCCATAGTATACGGATGCCCCACTCGCACTATCATTTTCATGTTCACTGGACCGTGAAATTGGGGTCAATACTTTAATGTGGCATTAAAATTAGAAAGAGCATATCATAGTTAACATGTGTACTAAGTTTCAAGTTGATCGGACTTCAGCTTCATCAAAAACTACCTTGACCATAAACTTTAACCTGAGCTACACACTATCTTTTTCTTTGTTCAGTGGACCATGAAATTACTATCGTAGGTGGGGCATAAAAACATCTTATTTATTTCTGATTACGTAAATAAAGACAACTATCATGTTATTATTAACATATATGTTTACAAATAATTTCTGAAAACATCTTGTATTCTGACAACGTACAAAAAGACGTCAGCTGAATCTTTTACTATTATTACGTAAATAACATCATGTGTGAAAACGCAGTTTATATTATTGTCATATCTATTTGGATAATTCTATTTCATAACTACATTTATCTGTATGATCCACATGGGCTCCGTTTAAAGAGGGTCATATTATGAGGATTTTGTGACACTTGCAGAGATCTCAATTAATTGATGAAGTCACACGATTGGATTGGTAACGTTTAGAATATGATTTTGTTTAGTAGATAATAGCTCAATTTAAAAAAATGCTATGTTAATTTCAGGAAGCTTGAACAGCCATGTAAAATGTGACAAAATTTTCATAAAACATCACATCATTATCATTATATATTTGACATGGTTAAAATTATAGCCATACAAAACTACAATATACAGAGGCTGTTTAGTCCGGATAAAATTGTTGTTTTATGTGGATTAATGCAATGTGTCTAAAATGACAATATTGCCATAAAATATTTGACATATTTATAATTAAAGCACACTTGTTTTGTCTAGTTTTTAATAGAGAATATTAATAATAGTTTTATCACTGGATGAAATAGGCTATGTGATAATACTGGCTCTTAAAATGGCGATTTGTTGTCAATTTGGAAAAAAGGGCTAGATAACTGAAGTGCTAGAATGAACACCGTCCGACTAAGAAAAAAACGGAAATAAAATAGCACGGACCCCGTATTATAATATCATAAACTGGAGAAAAAGTGGCGACAGATTGAAGTATTCGGTGTAATTAACCACCATGTAAAACCTTTTATCCTTTATACATTCAGCGAATAATGCTGAGAAGATTGCAGTAGACAGCAGTGGGTGAACATACAAAATAGAATAAATCTATTATTCCAAAACTCTTCTCACCATAAGGCGTTAGCAAAACTTAGTAACATCATAATAGAGCAACGGTACATGTACGAGATTGCACTATAAAGGACAACAGCTGTCTACTATACTACAAATGTACTTATTGGTGATTTAGTTGAATTGAACTGTGAATCTTAATTATTTTTGGTAGTCGTTTTGATAAGTCAAGTGTTTCCGACTGATTTGACATTTTGATATTAAGTTGTGTTGTTACAAAATATCTTTATTCCAAATGAGATAAACACTTAATTTGAATCGCAGCATTTCGAAATTTATTTTTAGATTACCTTCAATTAATAGCTTTTAAAAGATTGTTGTTCTCTATTGTTTTTTTTAAAATTTATTTTGGACAGTGATATTCCGTGTCACAATTTTAAGAGTATTAATAATTTTTCGTTCGCTATGTCTGTGTTTGTTGCCATTAAAGCTGGTTCAACCAACCATTCTTAAAATGCCCTGTACCAAGTCAGGAAAGACCATTGTTATATTATAGTTCGTTTCTGTGTGTGTTACATTTTGATCTTGTGTTTCTGTTGTGTTGTAGTTCTCTCATATTTGATACGTTTCTCTCAGTTTTAGTTTGTAACCCGATTTGTTTTTTTTTCCGTATCGATTTATGAATTTCGAACAGCGGTATACTACTGTTGCCTTAATTTGTTGAGACATTTTTAAATTCAATGAACTTAATCTGTTTACAAATACTATGTAAAGTCTACGATAAAGCATAATAGATGAAACTATGAACTGTGCGTCTTACGAATGTATTTAAGCAACAAAAAAGTGATGTCACAGGATAACTCAAATGTAACATAATCTCATTCCTAGAAAATGAACAACTATATAATTCCACTATAAACATAATAACAACCTGATCTATTCTTAATTAAACGTGTTGAAAAAATGTACATAGGAAATATATGTTTCGTCAAATTATCATTTTAAACAATATCTACTGGTAACAATTGATGTGGCTTCTTTAATAAATAGATATAGCTAAAACGCAACTTCCTTAAACGAATTAAATTTTTATCCCAAAAATGACGACGTCAACAAAACTTGAATCTTGTTACGTTAAACAATGACTACATTGTGCAACGCTATAACGTTTGATACTTTATATATGCTTCAAAAGGGTTAAAACGCATTGGATTTTGTTGAATAATTATTTTGTTTCCGTCAAGTTTATTTAAGAGATATTTATACTATTAAATTTAGAGACCAATGATGTTCAAGCCGGTTTGTCTACGAGACGATGATCGTCTGATGTATACTATAATAATACATAGTTAATGTACGTAATGATCTTTATAATGGCGTATAGTAATTGCTTTTAAAAGCTACTAATTGGACATTCATAAAATTAGTCTGTGAAACACGAACCCAACCTGTGTATTACCATAAACATTTCATGTAGATTTCAACCATCGAATGCGCGGTAAAAGAATACGAAACAATAATACAATTGAATTAAAGTGGCGAGGTTCAGCTTCCTTTAAAACAAGGTTGTTTTTGCTATTCATTTTATACACAAGGAAATGCCTGTACCAAAAAAGGAATGTAAAGTTGTTTTCCGTTAGTGTGATATGTTAAGCTAGATTTAACCATTTAATTAAAGACTTTCTGTTTTGAACTTCCCTTGAATTACTATATTTTGGTTATTGTATTCTTCATCTTAGACAAAAGAAACTGCATCATATACATCTTTGGAAAGTGAGAGAGTTTCCATTATTTCCAACTTAGTGAAAAATTACAAAACACATTTACAATTTAGATTATATATCACAATTTATTTGGCTAATGTCTAATGAAGATAGTCACATTTTAAATCAAGTGAGCAATTTAATTATTAATTCAAATGTTGTTCGGAAACAACTATTTGAAACTTATAAAAAAAGAAGATGAGACAACTATCCACAAAAGACCAAAATGACATAAACATTAACAACTATAGGTCGCCGTACGGCCTTCAACAATGAGCAAAGCCCGTTAATTTATATATTTTACTGTAAAAAGACAGAGGCATAATTAAGATATTTGTGAAGCTTCTTATTGTAGGATCATAAAATCACCAGGGGAAAAAAACAGAATCTTTAAATTCAGTTTCCTATATTTTTTAGAATCACTGTATTTGTCAAAGTTGAAATATGGTATATTGTTGTATAAATATACATTAATGTGTCTTTCTTTTCTCTTCAATGTAATCATTGATTTAATTGTATTCATTGATTGGATTGTATTCAAATATTTTTTTTTATCATTCTGTAATAATTTGTACCAAATTTAACTTGTGATTATTCTGCCTACAATGGGCGTCTTTAATTGACAATAAAAAAATTAATATATATATATATTCAAAACCAAAGTCAACTTATCATTGAATCAAAGGTAGATAGTTTTTGTACGTGTTTGGCTAGGTATACTTGTTTTCGTAAGTAATTTTATAATATTTATAACTTTCATTCACTCACGTTTTTCTAAATGTTGAATATGGCTATGTAAAGTGCAGTTTAAAAGCTGTTTTTTTTTCCAAAACACTCAATACATGTTTTTCACGTACTATAATAAAGTAAAAGGCTAATTATAGTTGATGAATGGTATGATTGTAAAGTGTATGTAGCAAAAAAAAAAAAGGATATGGTTTATCAATCCACGTCGTCACTTTATAACATGCTCAACAAGCAACACAACCACTAAAGGAACAGCCCTGTTACTGTACTACGTCTTAAAGTTTCAAAGTTTCAATGAAGCCTTCAACACAGAGAACTAAAAATCGCATCTCCTTGCAATTTTATGACGACCCCCTCGCACCAGTTTGTGAGACATGACTGTCTGGAAGACTTCATATTCCATTTTCATCATTTACCACAAGTCTGTATCGAGATTGGTGATACACTGTGATTCATAAAAATACATAACAAATCTGCTATCTAGGGGACACAATTAATGCCTATGAGAATAGATTTAAACATCCAGTCACATCTCCAGTGACAGCAAAACTAATTGCATTGAAAATTACTAAATATATCGAGGAGGTTTGGTGTGAATGCCAATGAGACAACTCTCCATCTAAATAACAATTTATAAAAGTATATTTAAATTTTATATTTATATAAACAATAAATGACTGTTTAATCAATAGAAAAACTTTTGTTTGAGAACACTGTGTGACAGTTACAATGAAAAGAATTGAATTTCCAAAGTTGCCAACAGAATCAAAAGGACCATTAAAAGCACATAATTTATCTCAGACATCCAAAAATATATTATTTCACTGTTTTCATCTGTTTTATTACAAAGTTTATTAGTTTCTAAAAAGTTCTTAAGAACTAGTAAGGGTGGTATGGGTGTCTTCCTCCATCTTGGATTGTAAAAACAGAGAACCAAAGGTCCAGATTTTCTATAAGGTTAGCATTTCATGCAGGAATGTTTTTTTTTTTTTTAAATTGACATTTTCAGGGGAGGTAACTCTACAGCAGTGCATTTTCTGAAGGATTTTACATGGAATTTTCCTATATTGTATTTTAGCCGGAAAAAACGTACGGTGACCCTATCTTTTCTTTTGATATTCTGAAAGCATTTTCTGAAAGCTATCTTTTCCTTCAGTATTAAACAATTCTATCATTTTGTTAAGTTTCTAATCACAAAATGGTGTTTTTTCCTGTATAATCCATACAAAATGTGTCATTTTATAACGTTATGGGCGGTGTTTTGCTACAGATTATCTTGATCCATGATTAATTTCTTTTACAATTAAAACCAGATAACGTAATAATATGTATAATAAATAAAACTAAAGAGCGGGGTACAATTGGCCATGAGACAATTATATATAGGTTCAAATGAAGTGGACGAAAAAAATAAAGGCAATCATACGGCCTTTAACAATGAGAAATCACCAAACTGTATAATTGGCTATAAAACGTCTCAAAAGGAAAAATATAGAACAACGCAATAAAGAAAACTTACGGCCTACTTTATATAAACAATTTTACAAAAATAAAGTATAGCAGACAGACACCAACGACAACCACTGGAATGCAGGCTCCTAACATTGAACAGATATAAAGAGATGTTGTATACGTGCCAATGAAACTACTGTCGATCCAAGTAACCCATTTGTAAAAGTAAACAATGGTATGTCAAAGTACGGTCTCCAACTAGGAGCTTTGACAAAACAGCAAACTATGAATAGCCTAAAAAATGACTAGTGAAAAACCATATAAACAGGAACACAAACGGTATAATATATTTGAAAATAACACGAGAAACAAGAACGCTTATTAACCTAATCAACAAACGACAACAACTGATCAACAGATTCCTGACTAACGTGATAAAAGGACCGGTGCAAACAAATGCCGCCTGCTTAAATATGTTAATAGGTATCAACATCCCCTTGCCTGAAACAATTGTACAGCAACATAAAGAATGAGGCGGGGTTAAACATGTCAAGGATGTCTAATACTTTATGAATTTAATTCTTATTGTTCAATATAAATGCAGCCATATTTAAGAAAATATTTGAAAAGACTGTTTTACAAATGAAAGCACTAATAAATGTTCATTTCATTTTAGATGGAAACATTCATACCGACATGGCTTTCTGATGACAATCATCCACTGTACATGGACCTCTGGTGGAATTTTTAAAAATTGCTTTAATATATTTTTATATGTTTTTTTTTTCAATTAAAGACTTGAATTTAATCGATATGTTTTAGTTGCTCTTTGAGAATATGTAAAGGCGACATTGAAAACTGAAAACAACAAAAGATTTTGATTCCTGATCTTGCTAGTGATAATGAAACAAAAAAGCGTTCAAAGTTATTCATTTCATGTTTTTTTACTGTCAATTCTTCTGATTAATATTACTTCGCACCAGCTACATGTAGTAAGTACTTTCAAATATGTTTTTAAAGTTAAAACAAATGACTGAATTTATATCGTTGAGATGAAGCGATATATTTATGAAATGACAGCCAGGTCTGACGGGCAACGACACTTTACATATACATTGTACTTTTATTGCGAAATCATAAAATTATAAAAGGAAATACAAAAAAATATTGAAATCAAATGAAAATTGAAAACGGAAGGTCCATAAAAACTTGACACATGAAAATTTTGTTTATGCTCAAGTGTTCACTATTTCCAATGAGCATCAGCAAATGAAAATTAAAATTGTAGTATTATGTCAAAACTATTGATCATTACCCAATTGGCATACATTTAATAGGTTTCCAATAATGAAGAAAAAAACATCTTATTTATTTCTTATTACGTTTTATAAATAAAGACAACTATTATGTTATTATTAACATATGTGTTTACAAATAATTTCTGAAAACATCTTGTATTCTGACAACGTACAAAAGATGTCAGCTGAATCGTTTACTATTATTACGTAAATAACATCATGTGTGAAAACGCAGTTTATATTATTGTCATATCTATTTGGATAATTCTATTTCAAAACTATATTTATCTGTATGTTCCACATGGGCTCCGTTTAAAGAGGGTCATATTATGAGGATTTTGTGACACTTGCAGAGATCTCAATTAATTGATGAAGTCACACGATTGGATTGGTAACGTTTAGAATATGATTTTGTTTAGTAGATAATAGCTCAATTTAAAAAAAAAAGCTATGTTAATTTTAGGAAGCTTGAACAGCCATGTAAATGTGATAAAATTGTCATAAAACATCACATCATTATCATTATATATTTGACATGGTTAAAATTAAAGCCATACAAAACTACAATATACAGAGGCTGTTTAGTCCGGATTTAATTGTTGTTTTTATGTGGATTAATACAATGTGTCTAAAATGACAATATTGCCATAAAATATTTGACATAGTCATAACTAAGGCACACTTGTTTTGTCTGGTTTTTCGTAGAGAATATTATTAATAGTTTATCACTGGATGAAAGAGGCTATGTGGTAAAAACGGCTCTTAAAATGGCGTTTTGTTGTCAATTTGAAAGAAATGGATAACTGAAGTGCTAGAATGAACATCGTCCGACTAAGAAAAAACCTGAGATAAAATAGCAAAGCTCCTCTCATAAACCGGAGAAAAAGATGCGAACTGACTGAAGTATTTGGTGTAATTATATAAAACCTTTTATCCTTTATAAGTTGAGCAAATAATGCTGGATGATTACAGTAGACAACAGTGGGTGAAAATACAGAATATAATAAATCTATTATTCCTAAAACACTTCTCACCACAAGGCGTTGGAAATAACATCATATTACAGCAACGCTACATGTATGAGATTGCACTATAAAGGAAGCAGCTATTTAATAAACTACAAATGTATTTATTGGTAAATTTGTTGAATTGAACTGTGAATCTTTTTTTTTTTTTTATAGTTGTTTTGTACTAAGAATTGTTTTGGTAAGTCAAGTGACAGGATAACTCAAATGTAATATAATCTCATTCCTCGAAAATGAACAAATATATAATTCCACTATAAAACATAATAACAACCTGATCTTTTTAAGGCCGTGTTCACACGAAATGCCGTGTACAATAAACATACAGTTAACTCACGTTGACTCGAACTCGGTTGACTCGAAATTTTGGATGAGTCGAAGTTTTCACGTGGTCCCGATCTTTATTCCATACAAAAGTATGTAATTCGACTCCTGATGAGTTGAAATTGAATGAGTCGAAATTTCGGTTGAGTCGAACTAAATTTACCGTCCAAAGGTTAACAAAAGCATTCAAAATTCATTTTTTATCTCGAACTAATACACATATGTCAAAACATGACCTCCGGGTGTTAAATGGATTGAAGAGTTAATCTGACAATACACGTGTAATTAAATATCCGGTCACTGACCACTGTGTTGATTTATGACATGCTATTTGGTTAAATGTAATGTGCACTAGTTTCACATTGAATTTATTCTCGTCTATACACCTGTTCATCACGTAGAACTGAGTTCATATTTTCGAACAACTTTTCTAGCAGGGACGACCATTTGACTTTAAAATAAGGAGGGTATTTTTCCACAACTTGATTAAAAAAAATTGGGTCATACAGATGATAAAAAATGAACAAATATTCTGAATCCAAATTTCCACATACAATATAGTGTTAAATAACGAATTGGTATCATAGAAAAAAGAAAAAAATAAGCTTTCGCACGAGAAAAATTCTGACGACTCAGAACTCCCTCCACTCTTTTTTTTAGTAAAGTGGTTGCTCCTTTCAGAATTTCTGAAGTCATCTTGGATGATTTGCAGTAGTTTAAAAATGTCTCGATTACGCATAAAAAAACGTTGGCTGCAAACGCGTGCTTACAGACGAAGAAAAAGAATTGCGATTTTAAGGATTCCTATATTTCGATCTTTTCTAGATATAGGAAGATTTAGTGTGAGTGCCAATGAGACAGTTCTCCATCCAAATAACAATTTAAAAAAAGTAAACCATTATAGGTCAATGGACGGCCTTCAACACGGAGTCTTGGCTCACACCGAACAACAAGCTATAAAGGGTCCCAAAATTACTTGTGTAAAACCATTCAAACGGGAAAACCAACGGTCTATTCTTTATAAAAAAACGAGAAACGAGAAACACGTATAAATTACATAAACAAACGACAACTACTATACATCTGATTCCTGACTTAGGACAGGTGCAAACAGCAGGATTAAATGTTTTAATGAATCCAAACCTTTTCCCTTTTTCTAAAACAATAGCATAACATCACAACATAGAAAACCACACGATATCAATTGGCAGGCTTAACTCAATCAAAAAACGTAAATTAATATGTTTTTTTCAAACGATATATTTTCTCGAAGGAGTAACTTTCTTTTTAATTTCTAATTGTATTTCAACATATCTGAGATACTACACAAACAAACAATCAACCTCACTCTTTTTCAGTAATGCATTTATCAGTGAATCGTTGTTTGAGTAAATATTAGTTGCGAATATTTCTGTCAGTATGTACGTCCAGTCGATTCGAAAAGACCTTTTCAAATGAATTATGTGTTCGGCAATGATTATGGATGAGTCTTGATAAGGGATTAGTTAATAAGGCTACGTAAAGTGTTTTTATAACAAATAAATATATAAATTTAAGAAAAATATTTCAGTAAAGAACTATATAAATAAGTGTTAAAAGTATCAATTTTATATAAAAATCATTTCTTTTTTTAATAAACATGGGAAAATTAAGGTTCTGAATGCCTAGTTTGTGTACACTTAACCTACACAAGGCCTACATCGACTATCGACTAAATGTAGACAAAACATAATATAAACTACATGTAAACATTGAGTTTTATCAATGGGAACGTAATTATGTTAAGTTTATGTGTGAGTTACACTAACACAACACCAAGTTTAAGTCAATGGGAACACGGTCCTTGATTAAAGTGTTGAAGAGGTGTACATAGGAAATATATGTTTCGTCAAATTATCATTATAAACAATATCTACTGGTAACAACTGTCGCTTCTTTAATAAATGAATATAGCTAAAGACGCAACTTCCTTTAATGAATTATTTTTCCCCGTAAAAAATGACGACGTCAATAGAACTTAAATCTTGCTACGTCAAACTATGACTACATTTTGCAACGTTATAACGTTTGATATTTTTTATATGGTATCAAAAGGGTTAAAACGCATTGGATTTTGTTAAATGATTGTTTTGTTTCCGTCAAGTTTTTTAAAGAGTTATTTATACTATCAAGAGACCAATGTTCAAGCCGGTTTGTCTCCGAGACGATGATCGTCTGATGTATGTTATAATAATACATAGTTAATGTATGTAAATTGATCTTTATAATGGCGTATAGTAATTGCTTTTAATAGCTACTTATTGGACATTCATAAAATTAGTCTGTGAAACACGAACCCAACCTGTGTGTGTATTACCATAAACATTTCATGTAGATTTCAACCATCAAATGCGCGGTAAAAGAATACAAAAACAATAATACAATTGAATTAAAGTGGCGAGGTTCAGCTTCCTTTAAAACAAGGTTGTTTTTGCTATTCATTTTATACACAAGGAAATGCCTGTACCAAAAAAGGAATGTAAAGTTGTTTTCCGTTAGTGTGATATGTTGAGCTAGATTTAACCATTTAATTAAAGACTTTCTGTTTTGAATTTCCCTTAAATTACTATATTTTGGTTATTGTATTCTTCATCTTAGACAAAAGAAACTGCATCATATACATCTTCGGAAAGTGAGAGAGTTTCCATTATTTCCAACTTAGTGAAAAATTACAAAAAACATTTACAATTTAGATTATCTATCACAATTTATTTGGCTAATGTCTAATGAAGATAGTCACATTTTAAATCAAGTGAGCAATTTAATTATTAATTCAAATGTTGTTCGGAAACAACTATTTGAAACTTATAAAAAAAGAAGAAGATGAGACAACTATCCCCAAAAGACCAAAATGACATAAACATTAACAACTATAGGTCGCCGTACGGCCTTCAACAATGAGCAAAGCCCGTTAGTTTATATATTTTACTGTAAAAAGACAAAGGCATAATTAAGATATTTGTAAAGCTTCTTATTGTAGGATCATAAAATCACCAGGGGAAAAAACCAGAATCTTTAAATTCAGTTTCCTATATTTTTTAGAATCACTGTATTTGTCAAAGTTGAAACATGGTATATTGTTGTATAAATATACATTAATGTGTCTTTCTTTTCTCTTCGATGTAATCATTGATTTAATTGTATTCAATGATTGGATTGTATTCAAATAATTTTTTTTATCATTCTGTAACAATTTGTACCAAATTTAACTTGTGATTATTCTGCCTATAATGGGCGTCTTTAATTGACAATAAAAAAATTAATATATATACATATTCAAAACCAAAGTCAACTTATCATCGAATCAAAGGTAGATAATGGTTGTACGTGTTTGGCTAGGTATACTTGTTTTCGTATGTAATTTTATAATATTTATAACTTTCATTCACTCACGTTTTTCTAAATCTTGAATATGGCTGTGTAAAGTGCAGTTTAAAAGCTGTTTTTTTTTTTTTCCAAAACACTCAATACATGTTTTTCACGTACTATAATAAAGTAAAAGGCTAATTATAGTTGGTGAATGGTATGATTGTAAAGTGTATGTAGCAAAAAAAAAAGGATATGGTTTATCCATCCACGTCGTCACTTTATAACATGCTCAACAAGCAACACAACCACTAAAGGAACAGCCCTGTTATTGTACTACGTCTTAAAGTTTCAAAGTTTCAATGAAGCCCTCAACACGGAGAACTAAAAATCGCATCTCCTTGCAATTTTAAGACGACCCCCTAGCACCAGTTTGTGAGACATGGCTGTCTGGAAGACTTCATATTCCATTTTCATCATTTACAACAAGTCTGTGTCGAGATTGGTGATACACTGTGATTCCTAAAAGTACATTACAAATCTGCTATCTAGGGGACACAATTAATGCCTATGAGAATAGATTTAAACATCCAGTCACATCTCCAGTGACAGCAAAACTAATTGCATTGAAAATTACTAAATAAATCGAGGAGGTTTGGTGTGAATGCCAATGAGACAACTCTCCATCTAAATAACAATTTATAAAAGTATATTTAAATTTTATATTCATATAAACAATAAATGACTGTTTAATCAATAGAAAAACTTTTGTTTGAGAACACTGTGTGACAGTTACAATGAAAAGAATTGAATTTCCAAAGTTGCCAACAGAATCAAAAGGACCATTAAAAGCACATAATTTATCTCAGACATGCAAAAATATATTATTTCACTGTTTTCATCTGTTTTATTACAAAGTTTATAAGTTCCTAGAAAGTACTTAAGAACTAGTTAGGGTGGTATGGGTGTCTTCCTCCATCTTGGATTGTAAAAAAAAACAGAGAACCAAAGGTCCAGATTTTCTATATGGTTAGCATTTGATACAGTAATGTTTTTTTTTTTAAATTGACATTTTCAGGGGAGGTAACTCTATAACATTGCATTTTCTGAAGGATTCTACATGGAATTTTCCTATATTGTATTTTAGCCGGAAAAAACGTACGGTGACCCTTTCTTTCCTTTTGATATTCTGAAAGCATTTTCTGAAAGCTATTAAACAATTCTATCATTTTGTTAAGTTTCTAATCACAAAATGGTGTTTTTTCCTGTATAATCCATACAAAATGTGTCATTTTATCACGTCCTGTAGCTTGAGAAAATGCGCGGTGAATTATCATTTTTATTATATTTTTCAACATATATCAATAGATACTACGTTTTGGCAAAGTATGAACAAATTCTATCATATTTATTTTAGACTCCCATACCACCTTAAAAGCACTTAAATATTAGTTGTAGAACACTAATTAGGGCGAGATATAACGAAATTTTACTGTTCCTTTGTGAAGTCGAGGTAACACATACGGAGGAACTTCAAATGTCCAAAAGAGGCCTTAAATTTGTTTTTTATATGACTCTGTGAATCAAAAGGACTTGAATGTTAATGACTTCCAACTTACATTCATAAGAACGTCTTTGTAGTGTTTACGACATACCACCACCTGCAAATTTTTTGCTGCTTTTCGGGCGGTACAAACACAAACCTCTTTGAAAGTTCTTAAAGTTTATTTCTTATTATGGAAATAAGCGTATTATGTTCTTGTTAATTTATTGCTAAACTATTTCCAAAATAAGACATTCGAATATTCACACCAAACGTTTATTCACTTGACATGGCGACACTGTCATCCATTTCTTTTAGATGGAGGACGATGTTTGGCCCTTTTTTCATACTATTTTTTTTTTACCTCATTGTCTTGGACAATATTGAGGTCCCCGTTATAACATAGCCATCGGGATCATATATAAACTTCGAAGATTCACAGTTTCAAGTTAAAGAGGTATTATTTTCTAAATTGATGTCTGATATTACTGACGTATTATTGAAAATTAAACTGTTAAAGCTGTTTTGTTATGTTTGTGTACGAAATAGTATATGGTTCTCAACAATTGAAGGTATTATGTGTTTTTGAATGGTAGTCATTAAATATCTAATGTTTTTTTCTATTATGTGATGGAAACCCTCTCCTTAGAAATATCCAGACTTAGCATTTGTTTAGATTATGAATATTACGTGATTGCATTTTTTCATATTCTGTTGTTTTAATTAATGTCTTTCATTTATCATCGTATTTATATACCCTACGTTGCTTTATTCATAACAGAAGAAGAAAGTTCAAGGTGAGGTTCGGGCATTTACAACTTAAAATTTATTCTGATCATTTCAAACTTTTAAAAACTTTTATAATGCTAAGAAATGGGTATACATATGCCACACGTGGAGCAGGATTTGCTAACAATTCCAGAGCACCTGATCACCCCAGTTTTCGATGGGATTCGTGTTGCTTAGTCTTTAGGTTTCTATGCTGTGAATTGTGTTATGTTTATTTGTCTGCTTGTTTTTGCAATGTCGTTTTTAGTTTTTTTTCGCTCTATGAGTTTGACTGTCCCTCTTACATCTTCCTCCCTTCTTAAGGTCCTCAACAAGTTTGAAAAATACCCGTTTGATTCCTATTCCGTTGCGCATGTTGCCCTATCGTCATGTCGCTACCTTGTTACTTAAAAGGTGCATCAAATTTTTAAACATAAACTTCTCGAAACGTAAAGAAATCATTATGCTAGCAATGGTGTACCATAATTAAAAAGTTGTTATGCACTGGACGTTCTCAAATCTCAATTTGTCATTAACACAACCGTTTTAATTTTATTGAATTTCAAGTTCGATGAACCAGCGTCAAATATAAGTACGAGAAACTACAAATAATCTGAATTTACACCAAGGTCGTAAAATTTACGCTGTAGGTATTAAATACGTCGGATTTTTATTTGGGGGATTTTGTGAAAAAATAATAAATAAAATAAACAAAGAGGTCATTTCATTCACCTCCATTTATCCTTAACCCTATTGACATTAAGCTATGTAAAATTGAGATAAATATGTCAAGTCCCATATGATAATTTATGTTCTTAATATCTACCTGAAAAGTCAAAAGTTGATGAGACTATCCTTCCGTAAATCATGGGGCATAGTATAAAAGAGGAAAATGAAGTGAGAGTGAGGTATATTTAAATAAAGGCCTAGCAGATCAGGTAAGCATACAATTAAACTAGAGTTTTTTTCACAGTTTTAGTTAAATATAATATCACCGGAAATTAGTTCCCCTTACAATTGATAAATAAATAGGGAATACAATTGTTGATTTAGACAGCTTTAAAAGAGTAAGAATTAATTAAATAATTATAAAAAAGAAGATGTGGTTTGATTACCAATTAGACAACTTAGTTTGTTATATCTGATTTAGTTTCATTCAATTCCCTTTTATGATTTAATCTTCGATATTTCCTAACATAATATCAGGGAATTTAGATAAAAAAAATATTACAACTTTGAATGATTATATAAAGCACTGGTTATTTTCAGAGATTGTATACATTCACTGATGAATGAATTTAGGGATAATACAAAGTCCTTGAAAAATCAGGATTATGCATAATCCCTAAACATACAAATCATTGTAACAAAAAGAGCTTTTACAGTAACATTGTGAAAAAAATATATAAATTATATATTATTTAAAAACAAATATATATCAAAGATTTTGAAATTGTCAATTTAAGAATTAATAATAAAATGCTAAATAAAAATCACCGAAAAAAAATTCAATGTGTTCAGTTTAAAGTTTTTCTGTTTTCACAAGATCAGTTTATGGTACTTGAGACATATTCATTGAAACAATGAAACACTGAAATGAATACTTTCTTGTAATGCATTTTTGTTCTTTACTGCAGATCACAATGAAATATCAACTTATTACGTTAGTAGTATTGATAGTTCTGGTGGACATAATTATTTGTTCAGGCGGCGGAGGAGGAGGAGGAGGCGGTGGAGGTGGAGGCGGCGGAGGAGGAGGAGGCAGTGGTGGCGGTGGAGGAGGCGGAGGAGGAGGAAGTGGGGGTGGCGGAGGAGGTGGCGGTGGGGGAGGAAAACAGGACACTATCATTATCAATTCAGGGGAGGTCATAGACGAGGAGGCGGAAATCATTGGGGCAATGGAAGAAAGTGGGGCGGTGGTACAAAATTTGGAGGCGGTCAAAAATTTGGAGGTCGTCATAGATGGTAGACAAAAAGTTTTGATCCCACCGTCAGTGTCATTATGGTAAGTTGTTGATAGCACTATATATCTGATCAGTCATCTACTGCATTAATGGGCGGTGTTTAGCTACACATTATCAATTTCTCTATACAGTTAAAAAAGTAAACGTCAAAAAAGTTATATTTCTAAAAATAAGGAGATGCAGTATGATTGGTAATGGTATAATTTCCACAGCACAATTCAAATGCAGTCGACGAGCTAAATTAAAGGCAACCTTATCGCATTTAGCAATTTCAAAACCCCATACCTCATTATCATCGGGTACAAGATATCCCGACGTAAACATTAAGAAACAACTCAATAGAGAAAACTTACGGCTTAGGTTATACAGAATATTTACAAAAACAAATATGATAGACATGGACCACCGGCAACCATTGGACTACATGCTCCTGGAATGGGACATACACAAGAATGTTGCGGGGTGAAGCATGTCGAATACAGGCTCCTTACTTGGGACATGCATATAAGAAAATATTTGAAAATACTGTTTTACACATGAAAGCACAAATACAAGTTGAAAAATAATAATTTCTTTTCAGATGGAACGATCCACCGACACAGCTTTATAATGAAAATCATCCACTATTCATAGACCACATTAGTGATCAAGACAGCGGAAGTATTTAAAAAAAAGAAATGCTGTGACATGTTTTTTATTCTATGTATTTTCAATTAAAGACTTTGATCAAATAGAACTTTTATTGTTTGCCCTTTGATAGTATGTATTAGCTTAATTGTCAACTGATGTAAACGGCAAAAAGGTATTTGATTTTAATCTCTAAAGTGATTATGAAACAAAAACGGAGCTTAGTAATTGATTCCAGTTCAACATCTGTTGACCGTCAGTTCTTCTAATTAGTGTGACTGCTAACTAGTAAGTATCCACTTTCAAAATTTTAGCAAATGCATATGACTATAACTAATTCTCCTAGATAAAGCGAGTGTTTTATGAAATGGCAGCCAGGTCGTCGTGTGACAGGTGGTCAACGACACAATTAATCAGATTGTACGTTTATTGCAAAGACATAAACTATCAAAAAGTAAAAAAACAAAAAAAAACGACCTTTAAAGAAAATTCCAAAACGAGAAGTCCCTTTACAGTTTACAATTTCAATAACTCAAACGAACGGACAACAATTTTGTATATAAACATGCCGAGTGCCGAGATCATCCACAGTTTGTGATAGGGTTCGTGTTGCTTAGTTTTCAGTTTTCTATGTTGTGTCTTCTGTACTAATATGTTTCTGTTTGTCTTTTTATTTTTTAGCCATGGCGGTGTCAATTTTTTTTCAATCTATGTATTTAACCTTCTCTCTGGTATCTTTTAATCATATTTTATGAATATGTTATTGAACATTGCTACGTTATTCCCTCCTTTCTTCTACTTATTGCTTTATCAAATTTCTGTTCATTAAAGATCAAGCGTTTGTACGATTTATCTGCATTATTTTCATCAGGCATGACAAAATGAATGTCTCTAGTGGCGAATTGTCTAGTTGGTTATCAAACCAAATCTTTTAATTTTCTATACATAAAACGGAAATTTATACCATTATCAATTGCAATTCCGTTACGAAACCAAATCGTTGCTAAGAAATGCCCGCCGAAAAAACGCAACCAGTATGATAGGAATGGGAAAATATACTTTAAACCGAATACGGATAAAATTTAGCGGAAAAAGTAACATACTTTCACTCAGGAACAGATTATCTTACCTGCATTTACAAGATTCCAAATGCCACTGAACTTAAAAACCATTGGTCACAGAACGGTTTTAAACAATGAGCAAAAACTCACATCGCATATATGTTTATATACACAGTCATAAATACATATATATATAAACTAATAGTGATTTTAGCTAGCTCCAAAAAAAAGAACAGCATCCTGTAATTATACAAAAAAAGTAAAATCACAAAGATACTGAACTCCGAGGAAAAATTAAATTAGAAAGTCCCTAATCACATGGCAAAATCAAATGGCAAAACACATCATAAAAAGCAAATGGACAACAACTGTCATATTCGTGACTTGATACAGACATTTTCAAATGTAGAAAATTTGAAAATTTCAACAATAGATAATTAGAGTATAATTTTTGTACACTTAAACATAATATGTGTCTGTATTGTAATGCATTACAATTAATAACTAAAATATGCAAAGACCAGTCGAAACAATATATGATACAAAAATTTAACAATACTTTTAGATATTTGGTTGATATATTGGCTGTCAATAATAACGACTTCAGTATTTTTGGTTATCAGTGTCAGTTGCAATCTTAATTATAGTTCGCTATGATGTCAGTCGGTCGGCGAGATTTAACGGTGTTCAAAATTCTAAGGCGAATTTTATTGCAAACTCGCCGGCCAGATTATGGTTTCCAAGATGCAGCAAAAAAGCAAAAAATGCTCGTTATCAAGTGTATGATATAAAAAAGAAGATGTGGTATGATTGAGACAACTCTCCACAATAGACCAAAATGTCACAGAAATTAAAAGGTAACTGTATGGCCTTCAACAATGAACAAATTCCATACCACATAGTCAGCTATAAAAGGCTCCGAAATGACAATGTAAAACAAATCGAATAAGAAAAGTAACGGCCTTATTTATTTTCGAAAGCAAAGTATGTAACACATAAGCATATGACAACCACTGAACTACAGACACATACATATGGAATGTGGCGGGGGATAACCATGTAAGTTGAATGCTAACCCTCCTCTCACCCGGGGCAGTGGTATGACAATATAACATAAGAACGAACTATAAAAATCAGTTAAAAAAGGCTTAACTCATCAGATGGACAAAAATTCAAGTGGACGTGGCCGGGAACTTGTACATCCCAACAACAAAAAGACACTAGGTACAGAACTGAGAGTACTCGCAGTTAACGGACACCTAGTTCAAACCAAATAACAACTAATAAAAAATCATGCATCTAAGACTAAATTATCAATCCGTTCACATCCCACATCCAATGGATTTAGTGTAAAGACGTAAAAAACAGTCAGAGAAAAATATGACCTTGTGAAATGCCAAGATACAGGTATCTGCAGATTGTAGATCCATGAATGTGTATATGTAAATAACAAACTAGTAATATGTAGTTGGCTTTTAATTTACTAACTACGAAATCAAATATCTATACCAATACAAACTATATTCAATGATCTTACAGTGTTAAATTGGTAACTTTTTAGAATAAGTTTATTAAAAAGAACCATAAGTTTACCAGGACTATTTCTGAATATCCGTAAACAGGGGAATATTTTATCCTGTTAGAAATAAGTTTTCTACAGATACAACCAAACTTAAAACCAAATCTTTATATCTACTGATAGCGGTTTTAAGGAATTTATGGTTACGAAATCCCTTGATTATAAAATTAACAGAAAAAACATAGATAACGTTCGTTAAATAAAAAAGGCACATCAGACACGGACACAACGAACGAGCTGTGAACTACAAACACCGTAAGATGGTGCCTTCTAAAAATGGAAAATTTACAAAAGGAATAGATAATTTGATAAAAATCAATACCTCTGCTAATATATCTAATTTTCAGACAATGACGTTTATGATCTTCAAGTTAGTCGATACGCGGGCACAGCTTATGGTGGCAAAAAGCTGTAATTATACGCGAATAATCATACAGTGGGCTGAAGAAAGGGTTGGTATCACATTCCTTGAAAATATTGTGTAATTTACTAATGAGTATTTGACCCAGTTTCCATAATAATTAATGTTTGTTAAAATATTTAAAGTGTTGATATGTTTATGTTAACTAAGGAGGATAATGAATATGCAAGATGGACAAGCAGTGTTTCTATTGCTAATTTTTAGTTGCATACAGATTCGTTAGTTCCTTGAAATGAAAAGATCACCAGGAAATTCAGTAAATCAATTATTTCATTTATCAAATACTAAGATAACATGTCTTCAACAATACATACGTAATTTTTTTTTTACAAAAAAAGGTTAATAATTTAGTACGCCAGACGCGCGTTTCGTTTACATAATACTCATGAGTGATGCTCATATCAAAATAGTAAATGGATATTGAATTTATAAATGATATGTTCTGTTTAATCCTCATGCAAGTTTTAAGCTTGAAATGTTCTTGCGCTGAACGTTTTTACAGATATCAGCTGTGTTCTCTGATTTTGTCAGTTTTCATATAAACATATATTTTTTTTATGTATCAGCATACAGTAGAATCATAACCAAACAGTTTGATTGGGTCATTATATACATTATATATCAAATTTATTATGATAAAAATAAATCATCATGGTATACTAATGTACATGTGGTTGCAAATAAATTAAAGACTTGTTTAGTAGTTGTTCCAAATTGTAACAAGGAAAAGTAAAATATATATATTAAAAAATGCATGCGATAGATTTCTAAAATTTTTGGAACACCAGAAAGAGTTGGGCTTAGACTCTAGTAAACCTACCACTTTATAGATGAAAAATAGCTTCCGACGAGAAAGATATTTAGTTACTAGGATTTTAAATTCCCCGGTATGTTATAAGCAAGTAAGATACATAGCCCTCGAACCTCGTATTTCTTCAGCACTTAAATGCTTTACTATTACTCCATAAATAACATCATATCATAGAACATAATTTATATTATTGTTATCAATATTTATATAATTCTATCTTTATATCATGTATAGGATCTGTATGTAAAATTTGTATATATCCGACTAACTACTCCCACAACTCTATTGATTACTCTTTTCAGGGTATACAGATATAGGAAGATGTGGTATGAGTGCCAATGAGACAACTTTCCTTCCAAAAACAATTTATGAAATTAAATCATTATAGGCAAAGGTACGGCCTTCATCACGGAGCATTGGCTCACATTGAACAACAAGCTATAAGGGCCCCAAAAATTACAAGTGTAAAACCATTCAAACGGGAAAACCAACAGTTTAATCTAATTAAAAAAACGAGAAACGAGTAACACATATAAACTTCATAAACAAACGACAACAACTGTACATCAGATTCCTATTATTCGCAGGCAAGATTCCACTATAGTATACTATAATTTATATTTTACAACAAATTGTATTTTTGCTTAATTTTTAACTTATAACAGAATGTTTATCTTATCTTGGCGAGTGATTCAAATAAATAATCTGGGTGTCTTTAAACTTTTGGAGGTTGATTAATTGGACTTGCAATGATCTCAATGTATATAATTGATAAAGCGAAACGACAGAATTTGGAACCTTTAAAATATATTTGTGTCTAGGGAAAAACGGCCGGATAACAAAACAAAAACGAACAAACAATCAAATGCTATGCTAATTTAAGGAGGCTAAGATAGTCATGTAAAATATGTTCATAAGGTAGCACATTACAAAGATTGGTCATCCCATATCAGACATCTTTAAACTGATGTAATTCCACTCATCCTTCTTCAAATTTTATAAATGAGATACCAACAGAAAGAAAAATGATTAATCTTTCAAATTGTGATACTTTCATTATGACAAACTTGTTACATATTTAATTGTTATGTAATAAGTTGCTCTATTGTGATGTCCATACTTGAATGAATTTAGCTTCTATGTTATTTATAGCAGACCAAAATATTTTATAGATTCTCGCACACACAGTTTGACCTCCAAAGCAGTGTCTCAGATTTGTCCATTATTATTTTATGTTCTCATAAATCTTCGATGAAGTTTGCAACATCAAGTCATAAGATATCACACACTTCAATTGCGTTTAACGGTGTTGTAGGTCAAGCTGTGTGCATTCAAGTGTGGACATCACAATATAGTAACTAATTACATATCAATTAATTATGTAATAATTATGTCATAATGAAATTATCAAAATTTGAAAGATAAATCTTCTTTCTTTTGGTACCTCATTTATAAAATATAAAGAAGGATGAAATGAATTACATCAGTTTAAAGTTGAAAAAAAAATCTTTGTATTGTGCTACCTTAAACGACAACATTAAACCATCACATCATTATTATCAAATACTGGACATGGTTATAATATAGCTTTACAAAACAACAGTATACAGAAGCTGTTTAGTCCGGATATGATTGCTGTTTTTATGTGAATTAATGCAATGTGTCTCAAATGAAAACATTGACATTAAACATTTGACATAGTCATAATTAAGGCACACTTTTTGAGTCTACTTTGTCGTGGCGTATATTAGTAATAGTTTATTATTGGATGAATAAGGCTATTGGTTAGTTCTCAATTTGAAGGGAAAGGGCTAGATAACCGAAGAGCTAGAATTATAATCAATCGACTAAGAAACTCCGCAGTCAAGAAGAAACAGTTAAAAAAGTAGTTTTCAAGCAGAAAATAAGTTTGATTTGGATGTCAATGGGCATTGAAAAAAATATTTTCTACACATTATTTTGGTCAAACGGAAATGGAAATGTTTTGTCATACATTTGAAATTTTCCAAACTTTATGTCAAGAAGCAGATTTCCTTGAAAGTTGAGGCTTTGCATTGCCATGACAATGATTTGTCAGTAGTGAGAGGGTAAACTAGATATTATGCATCTTCTTGCCAATAATTCATAGATATTTTCAACAAATTTCTACAGGATTTGTTTGATATCTAATCATACAATAATTTGACTCATTTTTGCGTCAATAAATTTACGGTATGTAACTTCACAATGCATGTAATTTATTCAAAATTGCCGTAAAATGTTTAAAGATGTAAGAATGATTGCTGTTAAAGGAAGACGCTTCTTGAAGTAATACATTTCAGAAAATGCACACAGATTGGCTGAGAAATCATGGGTTCTTGCTGAATCAGGTGGGAATTAACAAAGGCAAGTCCAATTCACCTTGCTTACTAAAAGACAAGGATATGCTGTTTATATGCTATTACTATATACTTACATTGTTTAATCAATTCAAGTTTGTGTATTATTGACTTGATTTACGTCTTTTTGTGGAAACATTGCATCATTGAATGTAACACCAGTCAACCATTTTCACATTAACCACATAAAGCATACAGTAAAATAACATCTTATATATCTCGCATGTGCGACGAAGATTTAATCAAACTCACAAACAAGCGAATATCTAAACTCATTGAACAATTTATTTAGAGGGCAAAATACCGGAACAATAGAAACACAGAACTGCTATAAAACAAACGCCAACATTGTCCTGGTGTCTACGACTACATATTCTTGACTTGAAAAAAGGACATTTTAAGATCAATAGTGGGTTGTTCATGGTTTACCGGCTAGCCGAAGCTCCGGCTAGCATATTACAATGTTGACTACTGTAACCAAATCTTTGACATTTTTATCTATTAAACCTGCTTGTTTTGCACATATATTGATCATCGAATTTCATAGAAATGAGAGATAAAGAAAGCTATTTATTACATAAGGACGTATAGTATATTTCAAAATAGAACTAGCTTTTCCAAATGGTCACGTGGATTTACCTCATTAATTAATTTGATAACCACAGCAAAGAATAATAGGATCACATCAAATACTGAAACAAACATATCCTGTATTAAATTTTGAATTAATTAATGTTAAAGCCATATAATGAAATCAGAAAATCATCATTCTAAAATAATAAAATCCCATAATTTAATGAAAAAACTACGTTACATTCAGTAACATACACATAAAGTAATGGTTAATACCACATTGCCTAATAACACAACCGCAATTTATAGTGGTGTTACCGTATCGAGTAATGACAATTTTTTAAAACCATATTAAAGAATGACAAAACATTATTCCGTTGATAAGAAACCGTATCGTGTAATATCGTAATATAATTAATGGACACTAGCTACGAAGTATATCAAAAAATGTTATATCTTATTTTTGTGGCTGAATCTTTAATAAAATGCAAAAAGTGAAATAATAATTCTAGCAGTCAGTATTGTTCAATTTTGTCAACATAAGCTAAAAACATTTATAATGAATTATTCACTTGCTCGAATCCTGTATATTTTTCATTTTAAACTTTTAATAATTAGATAGGTAGAAATTTTAAATTGTTATAAATCAAATATGATAATTTGATTAAAATCGGTAACATAATTTGACAGCTAGTGTCCCTTTAAGTAATGAATATTCCACGTTCAGTTTCATTTATATACTGCGAGAAAATAATAGTATAATTGTACTCCTTGATAAAAAAATAATTTTACATATAGTTGATCATAAAATGTGAAGAATTTTCTAAGCTCGTGATATATAACTTTCGTTATAAATTGCAGTCGATATATTTCAACGGCTTCCGCATTACATCAATTGATTTTGGTTATTATCGCATTCCAGTGGTACATTTTAGGAAATAGGAAAATATATTTTTGAAAATGCTAAACAAATAATACAATAAATAAATTTTATAAAGTTTGAAAAAAGTTCTTGTCCTTTTTAAAAATCGTCTCTCGACCTTGTTGGGCTGTTAGGTGTCTGATATTAAAAATGTCATGTTATAATCTATATATACCATAACATCATTACTTAATATCAAAGCCATAGTATGCAAAGACAAAATATCATTAAGTAATAAAAAAACAACATAGCGTCATATGAAATTTCGACATAAGATAACTGTGGAGTTCCATATAAATAAATTATAATGGTAACGGTGATGAAGAATAATTTATCAAGTTATGCACTGGTTGTTCTGAAACCGAAATTTAAACAAGTTCGATGAACCAAAGTCAAATATAAGTACAAGAAACTACAACTGATCTTAATATAAACCAAGGTCGTAACATTTACGCTATAGGAATTAAATACGTCAGAATCTTAATTAGGGGATTTTGTAAAAAAAAAATATGAAAAGAAATAAACCGTGTAGTTTTGACATTGACCCCCAATTACCCATAATCCCGTTAAGATAAAGCCATGTTAAATTGAGAAAAAATTGTCGATATTGAGGTATTGAAAAATATACTATACAAAACCTGGAATGAAATTTTGGAAAATGGTGCATTTGAGGCAATCAGAACTTGAAAAAAACAGCTATGCTAAGAGCGCATAATACGCCCGTCAAGTTTTCAAAGAATAAAGTTCAATAACTACACAATGTCATATCATTTATTAAAAAAATAAAAAAAATACAACTAAAGGGAGGTTATCTTCATAGAAATATATCAGGCATCAAAGTGTTAAGGGAGTTCGCTTCTCAGTTTCAAAGTAATTAACTTTTTAAAAGACCAGTTTATATTGATAGGGGACTAATAAAGAAATCCAAAGAGCCAAACAAATATATACGTCACCTTGCTTGTTTTCGAGATATAAGCCATTGAAATTTTGGCAGGAAAATATTCTCTCTTGACTTTTCATAGCTTTATCATTGACACGTTGGAGTTCTCAAAAACTGTTCAAAAGTAATTAAAATTTTATAAGACTTTAAAAGATGGCTTATCATTATACATGTAAAAGATTTACAACAAGAAAAATGGGGGTCACCGGGCAAATTTTTTCAAGGCCTTCAAATGGATAAAACCAGAGGATTCTGAAAATCTGTCAAAAAATCCAAAACATGACAAGCCAGCTTCCTTAACAAAACTACAGAAAGCACTTTAAGGATATTGTCCGAAACTGGAAAATTACATTTTTTTAATGAATTCAATCCCAGAACAAGTTAATGTGAAAACTTAAATTAATAAAAATCAAAAAGGAGATTACGTCAAAAGATATAAATTGCTTGCCAAAACTTAATGAATAATTGTTGTGAAATCTACTCTTTTTTAATGAACAAAACATCATAAAATGTAAAATTTATAAAATTCGAATAGGAGACCATGTCAATATATATCAACAAGTTTTTTGCCAATTGTTGAAAAAAAATTTTGAGTTATTTTTCGAAAACTAGAAAATCAGCCTTTTCGTAATGAACAAAACACCTAAAACTCTGGGGGTATTTTTGTCAGAAACATCTTTGACAAGAGACCCACTATGTAAATGTCGTAAATCTATTTAAAACAAAACTATGCAAAATATAAGAAGGGTCAGCATGGTCAAGATAGTGCACATGAAGGTATTAAGTTTACGCTGAAGGTTTGACCAACGTCATATTTTATTTGGGGGATTTTGTAAAAAAAATATAAGAAATAAACCCGGTGGTTTTTACATTGACCTCCATTTATCCTTAACCTTATTAACATTAAGCTATGTTATATTGAGATAAATAAGTCGATGTCATATAGAATAAGTTATGTTAAATAAACATAAAAGGTAACAAATTAATGAACAAATCCTTCCGTCAATCATAAAAAAAAGAGGAAGTTGGGATCCTATAAAAGGCAGAAATCATGTCAAAGCCAGATATATTTGAATAAAGACATAACAGTTCAGGTAAGAATAAATTTAAGAAAGAGTTGTTTAGATGTTTATGTATTTATTTCAAAATACTGTTTAGCCGCAGTAATACGTAATATAATTTTACAAACATATACATACGTATATGTTCATATAAAACAAACGTATCATGTACAACATGATAAGCATACTCGTGTCTGTGGTGTATGTCCTTATATTAACATTTAGGGTCTTTTGTCTGTAAGAGTTCTGTCTTTACATTCCATTATTTAGAATTGTTTTTTTTTATGTATTTACATGTTATTCAATCTCTTGGTAGAGAATTGTCTCATTGACAATCATGCCACATCTTCTTATTTTTATATATAAGATATAAAACATTTGCAAATGCATTGATTTTATTTAACATAATACTTTGACAGCGGACAGTGGGATACAAATTGTCCATCTACATATACTATATAATTATATAATTAACACATACTAAATGAGAAACATTAACGAAATCCAATAAGAATGATATCTATGTACACATGAGTTAGTATTTTGATACCTTAAATTATTCATAAAAAAACCACTTCATTTTTTTAACTAAACATTTTTATATTTCATTTCACCCTTTTAAAATTGAGAAAGTTTCGGAAAACATATAATCAAAAAAGGTTAAGACTATGATTTTACAGAACCATCAACTGCGTTTTCAATGTTGGTAGCCTATCGACGAAATTGAATACTACTTATATATAAGCAGTTCTTTCATCCCGAGAAATGGTAAAAAGGTTTTCATTTAAAGTAGCCACTAATAAAAAAAAAAAAAAAACACAAAACGCATTGCATAAATGTGCGGTATGAGTAATATTGAGAATATTGATATTATAAGTTTTGTTTTTAAATACGTGTTTGATGTTTTAGTAAAAGTGGTTAAACTCAATTAAATAGTATATCAGGAACAACTGTTCCCCTCAGATACGATAAATGAACAAGGAATGATTTTTGTGTACTTTAGACAGCTTTAGATTAGTAAGAAATATACTTTGTTTATTTCTGATTCGTTTTCTTTTACTGTATATGTTCTTAAGACCGTTGGGTTTCCCGTTTAAATGGTTTCGCACTAGTAATTTTGGACCCTATATAGCTTGTTGTTTGGTGTAAGCCAAGGCTCCGTGTTGAAAGCCGTGCATTGACCGATAATGATTAACTTTTATAAATTGTTATTTTGATGTAGAGTTGTCTTCTTGGCACTCATACCATATCTTCCTATATGTATCTAAAGGTCACCGAATTTAGCAATGTAATATGCAATATTCAAATTTGTTTTGCTTTCACAAGATCCGTTAATGGTACTGTTGACATTGAAGCTAACAATGCATTCTGCCATTTCTTATAATGCCTTTTCATTGTCTTATTGCAGATCACAATGAAATACCAACTTATCGCATTAGTAGTATTGGTAGTTTTGGTGGACACAATTATTTGTGCAGGCGGCGGTGGTGGAGGTGGCGGTAGTGGAGGAAGTTGGGGTGGCAGGGGAGGAGATGGCGGTGGACAGGACACATTTTTTACCGATTCATACAGATCTGGCGGAAGAAGGCCGTTTAGAGGTGGAAGACAATATGTAGACAATCAACAATTTGGATTTGGAAGCGGTCGGGGTGGACGAGGCGGAGATGGTGGAAATGGTTGGTAGACAAAAGTGTTGATCCAATCGTCAGTGTGTTTTTGATGGTAAGTTTTTGATTATACTATACCTCTGACCATATAAAAAAGTGTGGTATGAGTGCCAATGAGACAACACCTCTATCCACATCACAATGTATAATAAGTTTACACTTATCTGTCAAAGTACGGCTTTCATCTCGGAGCCATGCTTCTCAACGAACAATAACTTTTAAAAGACTCTAAAATTACTATTTTGAAACAAATCAAACTAAAATATGCGATATGATATATATGAAAAAAATAAACCGAGAAACACAAATAAACCACAGCAATAAGAATTAATTATAAGTAGTGTTTTGCTACTGATAAATTTGTATAATTTATTTTCATGATGATCTTCAAATCAGAAGTTTACGCCATAAAACTTATAGCTTATGAAATTAAGAGATGTGGTATGATTGGCAATGAGACAATTATCTAGCAAATGTCAAATAAAGTGACTGTTAATAATCAAAAGCAACCGTACAGTCTTCAACAATGTTAAAAAACCATACCGTAAAACGTTGCATACATAGACCCCGACATGAAAAATATGAAATTATAAATTTATCAAACTATCAGCCTAATTTATAACAAAGCATCTTGAGAAAAAAAACAAATATGACAGACATGAACCAAAACACTGGACAAACACATAAAGAACGTGGCAGGGTTAAAACATGTCGATTATCTCTAGTATTTAACATATTCAAGTCTTCTTGTTCCTTTTTATGTAGCGCTTGAGAAGAAATATTGTAAAACAGAGCTTTGCACTTATGAAAATTTAGAATAATTTATTTCATTGTAGATGGAAACAGTCCTACCGACACAGCTCTACGATGAAAACTATCCACTTTATATGTACCACAATGGTGACAAAGACAGCGGAAGAATTTTATGAAATCTTTCTATAGTTTTTATTTTTATACTATGTGTTTTTGAAATAAATAATTAAATAAAAAGTATTGATTTTATTTATCAGTTAATCAAAAGCAAACTGAGTTAAATAGTATTGTTATATACATATATACATTCGTGGACTTATTTTGACGATAAAGATGTTTACCCAAGGGAACTTACTTTACATAAATAAAATTAAAAACAGTAATGACTGTCCTTTTTTGAAAAAAACAAAGGCATTTCTACTCAGAAAGTTACCTTAGCTGTATTTGGCACTACTTTTAGGAATTTTTGGTCCTCAATGCTCTTCAACATGTTCAACTTCGTACTTTATTTGACCTTTAAAACATATTTTGATTCGAGCGTCACTGATTAGTCTTTTGTAGACAAAATGCGCGACTGGCGTGAATATAACATTTTAATCATCTATGATGAGTTTATTTCCTAGATTTATATATTACGGTTTTAAACAGGAAACTTCACATTAATATTTACGACATAAAGGACGATTTATTGTTTATTTATTCTTGTTCTTCCCTTTTTGGATGGTAATCTACAATTTCTCGATACAAGTATCTTGGCATTGCACAAGACTGACTGTTTATGACGTCTTTACACTAAATCAATTAGATGTTGGATGTGTCATGATTGATAATAAAGTCTGAGATGATTTTTTTCTTTGTTGTAAGTGGCTGTCAGTAATTATGTGTACTCTCATATCAGTACTTCATGTATTTTTGTTGTTAGAATAAACTAGTATCCGGCCACTTCCAGTCTTTGTAGTATTTGTATTTGTATCAAGATATAGGAAGATAAGGTGTGAGTGCCAATGAGACAACTTTCCATCCAAAGAACAATTTAAAAAAAGTAAACCATTATAGGTCAATGTACGGCCTTCAACACGAAGCATTGGCTCACACCGAACAACAAGCTATAAAGGGCCTCAAAATTACTAGTGTAAAACCATTCAAACGGGAAAACCAACGGTCTAATCTATATAAAAAAACGAGAAACGAGAATTACGTATATATTACATAAACAAACGACAACTACTGTACATCCGATTCCTGATTTAGGACAGGTGCAAACATTTGCAGCGGGATTAAACGTTTTAATGGATCAACACTTTCTCCCTTCTTTTGAAACAATAGCATAACATCATGTAAAAGGTGATTTCTGGACGGTAAATAATAACAAGTCCATTTCATCTTAGTTTAGGGTTCTTTATTCATCAATGATGTAATCATATAATTATTACAAACCCTACAAAATATAACGAGATACATATTAAACACATTAATCTTAAACTACTATATCATACTGTGTTACAGTTATTATAACATTACTGCAGATCAACATAAAATCAGAACATTGAATGTTTATAGTTCTTATACAATATCAATACACAAGGTGACATGACATGCCTGATGATAATTAACACTTGCAAATATTCACTCATCGTTCATATACAATCATCAGCTTTGACAATTAAACATACTACTATAATGTCAAGATCATATAACACTATTTCAATTAACTAAATAGATATATGTAACTCCATATTCTACAAATAACCATAGCATATATATCAACGGTAGATAACTCTATATTATATCAAATGTTCTTCACTGTCTTACATGAACACTATATATTATGCTATTTCAAGTATACATAAACTCACCAGTCTGTGGAACTGAGTTTAATAACTAACATCAACAGTCTACACAATACTAACAGTAAAGATCTTCATACTTCTACAGTAATGGTAACAGAGGTTCACATCAAATATGGTTCTGTTCAATAATAAGTAATCTGACTTTAATATCTTAAAGGCATTATACAATTCATAATAATAAAATCAACGGTACCAATTTTGTTGCACCAGATGCGCATTTCGACAATACATGTCTCTTCAGTGATGCTCGTAGCCAAAATATTTGAAATCCAAAGCTTACATAAAAGATGAAGAGCTATAATCCAAAAGGTCCAAAAAGTATAGCCAAATTCGTGAAAGGAATCAGAGCTTTGCATGAGGGAGATACATTCCTTAATTTATAATAATATCTAATATTTTGTAACAGCAAATTTTAATAAGTAAACACAAAAAATCCGTATTTTCATGCCAGTACCGAAGTACTGGCTACTGGGCTGGTGATACCCTCGGGGACTAATAGTCCACCAGCAGAGGCATCGACCCAGTGGTAGTAATAAAATCAACGGTACCAATTTTGTTGCACCAGATGCGCATTTCGACAATACATGTCTCTTCAGTGATGCTCGTAGCCAAAATATTTGAAATCCAAAGCTTACATAAAAGATGAAGAGCTATAATCCAAAAGGTCCAAAAAGTATAGCCAAATTCGTGAAAGGAATCAGAGCTTTGCATGAGGGAGATACATTCCTTAATTTATAATAATATCTAATATTTTGTAACAGCAAATTTTAATAAGTAAACACAAAAAATCCGTATTTTCATGCCAGTACCGAAGTACTGGCTACTGGGCTGGTGATACCCTCGGGGACTAATAGTCCACCAGCAGAGGCATCGACCCAGTGGTAGTAATAAAATCAACGGTACCAATTTTGTTGCACCAGATGCGCATTTCGACAATACATGTCTCTTCAGTGATGCCCGTAGCCAAAATATTTGAAATCCAAAGCTTACATAAAAGATGAAGAGCTATAATCCAAAAGGTCCAAAAAGTATAGCCAAATTCGTGAAAGGAATCAGAGCTTTGCATGAGGGAGATACATTCCTTAATTTATAATAATATCTAATATTTTGTAACAGCAAATTTTAATAAGTAAACACAAAAAATCCGTATTTTCATGCCAGTACCGAAGTACTGGCTACTGGGCTGGTGATACCCTCGGGGACTAATAGTCCACCAGCAGAGGCATCGACCCAGTGGTAGTAATAAAATCAACGGTACCAATTTTGTTGCACCAGATGCGCATTTCGACAATACATGTCTCTTCAGTGATGCTCGTAGCCAAAATATTTGAAATCCAAAGCTTACATAAAAGATGAAGAGCTATAATCCAAAAGGTCCAAAAAGTATAGCCAAATTCGTGAAAGGAATCAGAGCTTTGCATGAGGGAGATACATTCCTTAATTTATAATAATATCTAATATTTTGTAACAGCAAATTTTAATAAGTAAACACAAAAAATCCGTATTTTCATGCCAGTACCGAAGTACTGGCTACTGGGCTGGTGATACCCTCGGGGACTAATAGTCCACCAGCAGAGGCATCGACCCAGTGGTAGTAATAAAATCAACGGTACCAATTTTGTTGCACCAGATGCGCATTTCGACAATACATGTCACTTCAGTGATGCTCGTAGCCAAAATATTTGAAATCCAAAGCTTACATAAAAGATGAAGAGCTATAATCCAAAAGGTCCAAAAAGTATAGCCAAATTCGTGAAAGGAATCAGAGCTTTGCATGAGGGAGATACATTCCTTAATTTATAATAATATCTAATATTTTGTAACAGCAAATTTTAATAAGTAAACACAAAAAATCCGTATTTTCATGCCAGTATAAATTATACTAATCTTTATCTTTAATCTCGAATTACAATTATAAATAAGTAATCTTATTTCAATACTAAAAACATTAAGTACAAGTATAATTGTACTGTTAATTACATCACATTGGATATACCAATGTCATTTCATGACTACATGACAAAAGGTCAAGGTCATTCATAAAAATAGATTAAATCTCTCTTTCTAACATTTATACTAAAATCTCTCAAATAAATCAGATTCAAACAACACTTAACGCACACTCTTTCATAAGGCTGGGAATCTTACCAAAATGAATGTAATAAACATTCATTTTAAAGTTAAGGATCCAGTTCATCCAAGACACCTCAAAGAGTACAAAATGTAACTTACCATATAAAGTGATGATGTCCTGTTCCAGAATGAATTCCTTCACTATACTAATCCATAGAACTTATGGAACTTCTAAGCAAACACAATATAAAGTCTATGAGCACAAAGTGCATCAAAACATACAAATATATCAGGATCACAACAAAGACATCAATCCTCCATTACTGTTTTCAAAACTACCACCAAAAACTGGGGGCAAGGCTTAATAAACCAATCAGAATACAAGAAAACCTATACACTCTAGTGAACAGTGAGTACTGATAGTAAAATCAATAATAGGTAAATGTTACAAGGTAAACAGTTAGATTTAATGGATCAATGAATAATCAATAGGCAATATAGGCAATCAATAGAATAAAGGTAAACTTAAGTAAACTACTCTGCAAATGAAAGAATATAATTAATGGTGTCTCAGAATAACCTATGAAACATATAAAATATATAAATGATTAATATGATAAAAATCCACTCTACCACATCCTCCCCTCTGTTGGAGAATGTCTTCCATGACATCACAAATATCTCTCCTCCTCCTGAGAAAAAAAAATATGACGTCCTCGTAATCAATCACTTCTCAGTCGCAACCTTCAAAAGGCCTGCTAGAATCTGGTCCTCCATGCCTTTGAATGTACCGCTAGAAGCAATATCCTTCAGATAATCAGCTCTTCTCTTCCAGTCAGGTTGTGGCTGACTCTTCTTGGATACTATTAAATCCTTATACTTCGTGTTAGCTGTCGATGTTCTGGCACGTACAGATCTTCTCGGTTCTACTATTATCCATGGTGCTTCAATGTCCGGTTGAGGGACATTATCTACTGTTTCATCAACAGTGTCGTCTTGCCCAGGTTCCTCTGTATCATCAAGTAATGAAATGTCAGCTTCTTGATGTTCGGTCTCTGACACTTCATCAGGTTCAAGTACTGGATCAACTGTATCACTCTCTTCAGATGGAAGGTCGTCACCCTCAATTCCAGTATCTTGCTGTTCAGCAACGTGTTCCTGATCGTCATCATCCTCGTCGTGAAAGGTATCATCATCATCCTGCGCTTCTAACTCATCAATAGTACTGTGTGGAGCACTTAAGTCTTCAACGTCAGGTTCTGTAACCACATAAACTAAATAATCGTCATCACTTTCTTCATCAGAACTTGTCAGAGTGCTATCATGAAGACTTGGCGTTGGTTGTGGATCTGTTTCTCTATTCTTCCTGGGTCTTAATCGGGGTGCAGGAGTAGGTTTAGGCTTCTCCTTTTCATCATCTTCATCGATGGAAACTGAACCAATAGGCAACAGAAGGTTCCTATGCAAGGTTCTCTTTCTTCCATGTCCGCTTTCCTTCCTTACTGTAAAGACTGGGATAGTAGAGTTAGGCTGATCTAATATGACGTAGCTGTCATTCTCCCATTTATCAGATAGCTTGTGCTTTCCATCGAAACTCAGAATCTTTACGAGTACTCGGTCGCCTGGATGTAATATGGCTCCACGCACTTTGTTGTCATAATGTTTCTTCTGACGTCCTTGGGCTATCTTTGCTGAATTCGTAGATAACTCATACGATTTCTTCAGTCTTTCTTTTAAATTCTCAACATACTTCATATTTGTCTTTTGTTCTTTCGTTGTTTCTATTCCTAGTGCAAGATCTATAGGCAGACGTGGTTCTCTGCCAAACATCAGAGCAAATGGTGAAAATCCTGTTGTTTCCTGTTTTGTGCTGTTATATGCGTGAACAATTGGACCTAGGTATGATTTCCAATCGGCTTTCTGGTGATTCTGTAATGTGCCAAGCATACCCAATAGTGTGCGATTGAAACGTTCGCACTGACCATTACCCATGGGATGGTATGGTGTTGTTCTTGACTTCTTGACACCAGTTATACTGCAAAGTTCTTTCATTAAACGGCTCTCAAAGTTTCCTCCTTGGTCTGAGTGTATGCGTTCTGGAAGACCATAGTGTACCACGTAGTTATTAAAGAACGCTTCTGCTGTTGTTCTTGCACTCATGTTCCTAGTTGGTATCGCCTGTGCGTATCTTGTAAAATGGTCGGTTATTACCAAGATGTGCTGGAAACCACCTTTCGAAAGTTCTAGTGTAAGGAAATCCATACAAACTATTTCCATTGGTTGTGTTGTTCGGATATTCGTCAATGGAGCTCTTTGGTTAGGTAGCTGTTTTCTTTTTAAACATCTTGGGCATTTCTGAATCCATTCATCTATATCCTTTGTCATTCCATGCCAATAAAATCTGTCCTTCACTAAAGATGTTGTCCTATCACGACCTTGATGACCCATGTCGTTGTGAAGTGAACGGAGTATAGATGGTATCTGTGAGGATGGTAAGACAAGCTGATCTTTTGTATCTCCATTAACAGTTGTTCTACGGTATAGGATTCCATTCTGTATAACCAGTTTGTCAAAGTTGGCGAAGAGCTGGTTATGCGCAGGTAAAGACGGTATATCTTCCTTTCGTGGTTTCTGTCCATGCGATAGATAATTTATCCAAGTTCTTATCACTGGATCACGTAGTTGCTCTTCTCTGATGTCGATCTTTTTGTTTGATGCTGTATCCACTTTACTAGCAAGATCATTTGTAGTTACTGCAAGGCATTCTACATATGGTTGTCGTTGTATCGAACTACAAATAGCTTTCACACTTTCTGTTGAGATGTTTGTTGGATCTTTCATATTCTCTTTTCCATGTATATCTGGTGTGCAATCTTGTTGACTGATTATCGCTGGCAATCTAGATAATCCATCAGCGTCGGCGTTGTTACGGCCTGGTCTGTATATGAAGTTAAAATCAAAGGCAGCTAAAGCAGCAATCCATCTGTGACCTGTCGCATCAAGCTTCGCAGACGTCAATACGTATGTCAATGGATTATTATCTGTGTAAACGGTGAACTTGTTTCCCTGCAGATAATCTCCAAACTTCTCTGTTACTGCCCACTTTAGTGCTAGGAATTCCTGTTTATGGACTGGGTAATTCCGTTCTGTCTTTGAGAGACCTCGGCTGGCATAGGCTATTACTCTCTTGTGTTCTCCCTGTTGCTGATATAAAACGGCTCCAAGTCCTGTCTGACATGCATCTGTGTGCACTTCGAAAGGCTGCTTGTAGTCAGGAAAACCAAGAATTGGCGGTGATGATAAGTGTGACTTCAATGTCTCGAAAGCTTCATTCTGTTCTTTGTTCCAATGCCAAGATGTTGGTTCTATTGGTTTCTTCTTTCCTCGGGTTTTCTTCTTACAAGTCGTTGGCATCAAATCTGTTAAGGGTCGTGCTATCTTTGAAAAATCCCTGATAAATTTCCTGTAATAGCCAACAAATCCCAGGAACTGGCGTACTTCTTCTGGAGTCTTTGGTCTTGGCCAGTTGGCTATTTTTTCCACTTTCTCTGGATCTGGCTCTACACCATCAGCAGAAACAATGTGTCCGATGTACTTAACTCTCCTCTGTAAGAATGAACATTTCTTTGGTGATAACTTAAGTCCTACATCACGGAGTCTCTGGAAAATTCTCTCTAGGCGTACAAGGTGTTCATCTATGGACTTCGAGAAGATAATAAGATCGTCTAGGTAGATGTAACATATACGTGTGTGTAAATCACCTAAGCATTCCTCCATGAGTCTTTGGTACGTAGCTGGTGCGTTGGAGAGTCCAAATGGAAGTTTGTTGAACTCGAAAAATCCTAACGGTCCAACGGTGAAGGCGGTGCGTTGTTTATGTTCCTCCTCAATCTCCACTTGATGGTACCCGCTCTTCATATCTAGCACTGTAAAATATTTGTTGCCTCCTAAGGAATCCAGAATCTCTTCAATGCGTGGAAGCGCATATGAATCTTTAATGGTCTTTAGGTTAAGCTGACGGTAGTCTACACACATTCTAAGCTTTCCGTCCTTCTTACGTACTAATACTACATTCGATGACCAGGGTGAATGGGATCTTCTTATCACTCCTGCTGATAACAGTTGTTGCAAATGGTTACGGACTTCTTCTAGCATAGATGGTGGTATTCGTCTATGACGCTGCTTGAAGGGAACATTGTCTATCAAGTCGATACGGTGACGTACTGCTGAAGTGTGTCCAATATCATCGTCTCCTTTAGAAAATATATCTTGGTATCTGTGTATGAGCTCTTTTCCTCTTTCGTAGTCATCATCAGTTAAATCATCCATAGGTAATTTAATGTCCTTCATGATATCTTTAAATTCTTTTTCCTCTGGTGTAACAATATATTCAATGTCAACTGGTTGAATTTCGCAAATGAGAGCTCGTGGTTGTAGTGTAACGGTTCTTGTTGTTACGTTTGATATATGAATGGGTATACTTCCTCGTTGTTGACAATCGTAAGTAATTACTATTGGCATAATATCTAAATCGTCTGATAAAGCAGAATTTAACGTCGGTTGTAGTATAGCACACATCTGTTGTTGTTGAAGCTGTTTGTCCAAATATCCATTGATTACTACTTGAGAGTTAGCTGGTATTGTAATCGAGTGTGATTCGGCAGATTTCACAACTGCTAATCGGTTATGACATCTTTCCAATTCCTTGTTTCTCATATTCATGCATCGGAATGCCAAATACCATGGAGTGTGTAGATTAGCTTCTTGTAAATACCTTGGTCCAGTGTTCTGTTTTACCTCCTGCATTACAACTGACATGATGTTTGTTCCTATCAATAATGGTACGGCTGTGTTGTATTCGCTATACGGTATTACTAGAAATATGCCTGGATATGATGATCTTGTAAAAGATATTCCATGTAGTTGAAGATCTGCTTCGATGTAACCAAGATAAGGCATTGATAGTCCGTCTGCACATTATATTTTCAATATACGGGTAAGTGATTCAATCGGTGTAGATCTCATGTGTCTGTTGTAAAATGACTCGCTGATTGTTGAAACCGATGATCCTGTATCCAGCAATGCTTTTGTATCTATTCCATTTATGCTGATGGACACTTCATTTGCCGGTCCGCATAATCTATCTTCTTTGTTATATGTAGTTGGTGCTGGTTGATAATCATTCGTGACTAGTTGATAATTCATGGCTCGGTCAAATTTCCTAGAGTTATCCAGTCTTACTTTACATCCAATGGCAATATGGCCAAGTTGCCCGCATCTCCAACATGTTTTCTGATGTTTCTCTCGTCTCTTATTCATATCCAACGGTCTATATGCTATAGTTTCATCTGGTGTTTGGTGTAACAGATCTGTTCTGTTATGCTTACTGTTGTTGATCAATTGTTCTTGTCGTTTCTCTAAAAGTTCAATCTGTGACATTAACTGTTTAACTACAATCTCCATTTCGTTCTTATCCTTCTTCCTTGGTGCATTCGCTCTCTTAGCTGGTATAGGTTTCTTTTGACTAGGTGTGTTCTCTTTGGTATATTCCTTCTGTTGATGTTCCAATTCTCGCATCGCCAATAAAAGATGGTTGAAATCCTTGATCGTATCAAACTTGTATCCTGAAATTCTCTTGAGTTCCGGTTTTAATCCTTTCCAAAACATTGATCGTAACATATCTTCTGCATCTTCCTCATAAATCTTTCCTTGACGGCGTGCTTTGTTGTAAATGTCTTCTAAGCGACATCCCCAGGTGGAAACATCTTCATCTTGTTCCTGTCTGGCTGTGTAAAACTGTGCTAATAACGCTTCTTTTGGATCTACAATTCCATAAATACTATCCATCTTGTCGATGATGTCGTCGACAGTAGCTTTAGGGCCTAACCGCATGACTATCTTGCTAGGTTCTCCTCTAAGTGAACGTCTAATGGCCTGAGCAATTACTTTGTGTGCGTAGTTTTCTATGATAAGACATAACACTTGGTACCTCCATACTTCATATGTGTTGTCTCCTTTATTGTCTCCGGAAAAGGTAGGTATATATCCAGTATATAATGATTTCTGAGTTGAGAACTCCTTCATCCAATCTTTAAATGCATCTGGAGATTCTGCATTTGGCTTCATATGCATATCCTTGAAGGCAGCAATAATGTTCCGAACTCAAATATAACAAAGGACTAATAATTATAAGAGGAAGCAACACCAGTTTTAAATGATACCCAGAGATACAATGTATACTTTACGTATAACAATATATATTTTTTGTTCCCTGGTGTTGCTTCCTTTTATAATTATTAGTCCTTTGTTATATTATGCTCTTTTTTATTTGCTTTTGTTTGATTGCACAAACAATTCATGTTTATATGACAATTAAGATATTGCATGATATAAGGGTCAAATGTTTTCTATTTTGTAATATTAAGAAATGTTCGAATTTAATTCTTACATATATAGATGTAGGGAATATTATCTCCATATATACAGTATATAAAATTTAAATAATTCTTTATGTAACAAAAAGGAAAACATATGGAACCTGATGAGGATAGGAATAGGTCCATACGACAGAAACACTTTTTTAAACAGAGCTGAGTCTGTGTTCCTTATTGTATAAATCTTGTTTTATAATAAATGCTGAAAAGTAATCCATAACCAAATTTAATTATATATTGAGTAAAAAAATCTAGGTAACACTAAATACATGTTTATAGAAAATGGAATTAATAACAACAGATTTAAAATAAAATTTACACTAATTGTCCTGGAACTGACTGATTTTGATTATAATCCTGGTACCTTTGATAACTCTTTGATATGTTTGTATGATATGTCTTTTACTGGAATCCTAATCCGAATAAGGGACCACCATATTACCTGTCGTGAATAGTAAGACCCAAATTTTCAACGATTTGAACAAAGATTGGATGTCAAAATGCAAACCTTCTAATTTTCAGTAAACAGAAAATACATTTTTACAAAAACAGATAACCAAAAAATTATGGTCAGCTAACAAGGAATAAGACAATAACAGCTTACAGCAAATACATTATCAGAATAACAGATAATAGTCATCAAACATGTCAAAGGTACCAGGCTTTTAATTGTATACGCCAGACGCGTGATTCGTCTACATTAGACTCATCAGTGACTCTCAGCTCAAAATAGTTATAAAACGAAACAAGTACAAAGTTGAAGAGCACTGAGGACCTGAAAATTCCAAAAAGTTGTGCCAAATACGTCTAAGGTAATGTATGCCTTGGATAAGAAAATCTCTATATTTCGAAACGGTTATACTTTTGTCAACAGGAATTTCATTAAAATGACCATTCATGCAATGGATATTCATGTCAACACAGAAGTGCTGCAGACAAGAAATAATTCAAATTGTCCAGCATAACGGCCAAACCCCTTTCCCCCTCTAAAAGACATCAATTTATTTTCCTACAGTTGTTTTAGTTGTTGTATTTGTTTCTCGACTTGTACATGATGCATACGTTGGAAAGTTCTAGATTAAAGTCGACTATTTGAAGAAGAAAAAACGATGGCCATCATACGCTTCCGAAAATGCACTAGTTGTTGAGTTTTCTTTTGTATCTTCTTACTTTTGTATATGAATATAAATTATGTCCTTTTTCAATTGCATAAAAAAACGAACATCGTGAATAGGCTCTCAATATCAAACGATCAGATTTACTCCGCTTTAAACACGTATTTGAACTGCATATACCACTAATATTTGTAACTGTAGGACTAATAGGTGCCACCCTTCATGTAAGCCACGGAATATTGTAGAGTTTTTCCTATTGTGTACTGCAGAAACACGATGTGTTTGGTCCTGGAGAATAGGCAAACGTGTTTGTTATGAATTTTCAGATATTCAACAAAAACTGCATCATAATAGAGAAAAAATCTTTGTTTAAGAAAAAAACTCATTGTTAAAGAGAAAAACCTCATCATAAAAAAGAAAACCCTCATCATAATAAAGATAAACCTAGCCAAAATAGAGAAAAACCTTATCATAATAGAGAAAAGATCATCATAATAAAGAAAGCCTCATCATGATAATGAATAACTTCATCATAATAAAGAAATACCTCATCATGATAAAAAAATACCTCATCATGATAATTAATAACTTCATCATAATAAAGAAATACCTCATCATAATAAAGAAATACCTCATCATGATAAAGAAATACCTCATCATGTAATGAATAACTTCATCATAATAAAAAATACCTCATCATGATAAAGAAATACCTCATCATGATAATGAATAACTTCATTATAATAAAGAAATACCTCATCATGATAAAGAAATACCTCATCATGATAATGAATAACTTCATCATAATAAAGAAATACCTTATCATGATAGAGAAGGGAGTACCATAAGGCAGTTACGGCGTTTAATACTTTTTACTATTTACTTCAATAGTTGTTTGGTAAATCTGAATACAAAATTAATTGTTGTTCCTCATTTAAAGACTTCTACTCTTACTAGGAAGTTTAATATGCTAGATATGTTTGCTGTAGGTGTGATGATATGATTGAACTTGTTAATGTAATCCTTGATAATATTTATACACGTTTATGGCATTAACGTTTATCGACAAGTTGTAGGAATTCTTATAGGAATAAACTAAAATTTACAACAACGGGGACGGGTGTTCATTACATATTGTTTATTTTCAATATTTGGACGGTCATGTTCCTTTGGCACCATATAACGGCGTTCATATCTTACAAATCATTCGCTATGCCTGTGGTTGATGTTACGTTTTAGTTTTCAATGAACAAAATCTATATATATATTAGAAGATGTAGTGTGAGTGCCAATGAAACAACTCTCCTTCAAAGTGTAAGAATTTGTAAAAGTAAACCACCATAGGGTAAAAAACATTCTTTAACACAGACCCTTAGCTCACACCGAACAACAAGCTACAAAGGGCCCCAAACATAACCAATGTTATAGCATTCAAACGGAAAACCCAACTGTCTAATATATAACAAAAAAATAACTTAAGTTAACATAGTGATCAATATACTCTTGAAAAATGATCTACAGTAGGAGGAATAAACAGGCAAGAGAACTGGTTAAAAGTCTTACTTTCGGGTATAATTGTTAACGTTTTATACATTTTGTAATAGATGGAAAGTTTCCTCATTGGCACTTAACTATATCTTCCTATTTATGACTTTAAGGTTAAAAATCATGTTTATGGTAATACACCAAGTTAAGGTTAACAACAAAATTCGGGTGTTTCAAAGCACGGTTATTTTTTTCGATGTATTCAATAGAATATATTGGAAACCTGAGTTTACATGTTTACTTAAGATTGTACACAGGTTAAATAGGAATTGACAATTAAAATGGTTAACTTCCAATGATGGTTATTTTCTTGTATGTAATAAAATGTTTTTTAAATGTTATACTGGACAGGATAAAACTTCACTCATGTCAAGTATAAATTAATTTGAAACAAACATCAATTTTCCATATTATTTAAAAAAAAAAAAAGGAAATTTACGAGATTACGACATCAATTGATTGTATTACACTTCATATATATAAAAGAAGATGTGGTATGATTGTCAATTAGACAACCCTCCACAAGAGACCAAACGGCACAACAATTAACAGTATAGGTCATCGTAAGGCCTACTACAATAAGCAAAGCCAATACCGTATAGTCAGCTATAAAAGGCCACGAAACGGCAATGTTAGACATTTCAAAACTTACGGCCTAATTTATGTACACAAAAAAATGGACATAAAAAAATATTGAGCACATAAACAAACAATAAGCACTTAATTACGGTTTGAAACATGTACATGAATACAGATTGTTGAGGGGTTAAACACGTTAGCAGCATCCCAACCCTCCCCTTACCTGGGACAGTTTTGTTATATATAGTACAACATAAGAACGAACTAGTAAAATTAGTAAAGGCTTACATTCATCAGATTGACTTTGTTTGAACTTGTTTATTTGCTTTTTGGTCTTGAATGTTTGTCACTAATATTTTATTAACTGTGCATTTGCATTCAGATCAAATGTATTCGTTCATTGTGTATCAATTTACGTTTTTTGATTGAGTTAAGTCTGCCAATTGATATTTTATCGTATGTTTTTCTATGTTGTGATGTTATGCTATTGTTTCAAAAGAAGGGAGAAAGTTTTGATCCATTAAAACGTTTAACCCCGCTGCAAATCTTTGCACCTGTCCTAAATCAGGAATCGGATGTACAGTAGTTGTCGTTTGTTTATGTAATATATACGTGTTTCTCGTTTCTGTTTTTTTTTATATAGATTAGACCGTTGGTTTTCCCGTTTGAATGGTTTTACACTAGTAATTTTGGGGCCCTTTATAGCTTGTTGTTCGGTGTGAGCCAATGCTTCGTGTTGAAGGCCGTACATTGACCTATAATGGTTTGCTTTTTTAAAATTGTTCTTTGGATGGAAAGTTGTCTCATTGGCACTCACACCTTATCTTCCTATATCTTGATACAAATACAAATACTACAAAGACTGGAAGTGGCCGGATACTAGTTTATTCTAACAACAAAAATACACGAAGTACTGATATGAGAGTACACATAATTACTGACAGCCACTTACAACAAAGAAAAAAATCATCTCAGACTTTATTATCAATCATGACACATCCAACATCTAATTGATTTAGTGTAAAGACGTCATAAACAGTCAGTCTTGTGCAATGCCAAGATACTTGTATCGAGAAATTGTAGATTACCATCCAAAAAGGGAAGAACAAGAATAAATAAACAATAAATCGTCCTTTATGTCGTAAATATTAATGTGAAGTTTCCTGTTTAAAACCGTAATATATAAATCTAGGAAATAAACTCATCATAGATGATTTAAATGTTATATTCACGCCAGTCGCGCATTTCGTCTACAAAAGACTAATCAGTGACGCTCGAATCAAAATATGTTTTAAAGGTCAAATAAAGTACGAAGTTGAACATGTTGAAGAGCATTGAGGACCAAAAATTCCTAAAAGTAGTGCCAAATACAGCTAAGGTAACTTTCTGAGGTAGAAATGCCTTTGTTTTTTTCAAAAAAGGACAGTCATTACTGTTTTTAATTTTATTTATGTAAAGTAAGTTCCCTTGGGTAAACATCTTTATCGTCAAAATAAGTCCACGAATGTATATATGTATATAACAATACTATTTAACTCAGTTTGCTTTTGATTAACTGATAATAAAATCAATACTAATACTTTTTATTTAAGTCTTTATTTCAAAAACACATAGTATAAAAATAAAAACTATAGAAAGATTTCATAAAATTCTTCCGCTGTCTTTGTCACCATTGTGGTACATATAAAGTGGATAGTTTTCATCGTAGAGCTGTGTCGGTAGGACTGTTTCCATCTACAATGAAATAAATTATTCTAAATTTTCATAAGTGCAAAGCTCTGTTTTACAATATTTCTTCTCAAGCGCTACATAAAAAGGAACAAGAAGACTTGAATATGTTAAATACTAGAGATAATCGACATGTTTTAACCCTGCCACGTTCTTTATGTGTTTGTCCAGTATTTTGGTTCATGTCTGTCATATTTGTTTTTTTCTCAAGATGCTTTGTTATAAATTAGGCTGATAGTTTGATAAATTTATAATTTCATATTTTTTATGTCGGGGTCTATGTATGCAACGTTTTACGGTATGGTTTTTTAACATTGTTGAAGACTGTACGGTTGCTTTTGATTATTAACAGTAACTTTATTTGACATTTGCTAGATAATTGTCTCATTGCCAATCATACCACATCTCTTAATTTCATAAGCTATAAGTTTTATGGCGTAAACTTCTTCTGATTTGAAGATCATCATGAAAATGAATTATACAAATTTATCAGTAGCAAAACACTACTTATAATTAATTCTTATTGCTGTGGTTTATTTGTGTTTCTCGGTTTATTTTTTTCATATATATCATATCGCATATTTTAGTTTGATTTGTTTCAAAATAGTAATTTTAGAGTCTTTTAAAAGTTATTGTTCGTTGAGAAGCATGGCTCCGAGATGAAAGCCGTACTTTGACAGATAAGTGTAAACTTTTTATTCATTGTGATGTGGATAGAGGTGTTGTCTCATTGGCACTCATACCACACTTTTTTATATGGTCAGAGGTATAGTATAATAAAAAAATTACCATCAAAAACACACTGACGATTGGATCAACACTTTTGTCTACCAACCATTTCCACCATCTCCGCCTCGTCCACCCCGACCGCTTCCAAATCCAAATTGTTGATGGTCTACATATTGTCTTCCACCTCTAAACGGCCTTCTTCCGCCAGATCTGTATGAATCGGTAAAAAATGTGTCCTGTCCACCGCCATCTCCTCCCCTGCCACCCCAACTTCCTCCACTACCGCCACCTCCACCGCCGACGCCTGCACAAATAATTGTGTCCACCAAAACTACCAATACTACTAATGCGATAAGTTGGTATTTCATTGTGATCTGCAATAAGACAATGAAAAGGCATTATAAGAAATGCCAGAATGAAAGTTGTTTTCAGTTGCACTGTTAGCTTCAATGTCAACAGTACCATTAACGGATCTTGTGAAAGCAAAACAATTTTGAATATTGCATATTACATTGCTAAATTCGGTGACCTTTAGATACATATAGGAAGATATGGTATGAGTGCCAAGAAGACAACTCTACATCAAAATAACAATTTATAAAAGTTAATCATTATCGGTCAATGCACGGCTTTCAACACGGAGCCTTGGCTTACACCAAACAACAAGCTATATAGGGTCCAAAATTACTAGTGCGAAACCATTTAAACGGGAAACCCAACGGTCTTAAGAACATATACAGTAAAAGAAAACGAATCAGAAATAAACAAAGTATAATTCTTACTAACCTAAAGCTGTCTAAAGTACACAAAAATCATTCCTTGTTCATTTATCGTATCTGAGGGGAACAGTTGTTCCTGATATACTATTTAATTGAGTTTAACCACTTTTACTAAAACATCAAACACGTATTTAAAACAAAACTTATAATATCAATATTCTCAATATTACTCATACCGCACATTTATGCAATGCGTTTTGTGTTTTTTTTTTTTTTTTTATTAGTGGCTACTTTAAATGAAAACCTTTTTACCATTTCTCGGGATGAAAGAACTGCTTATATATAAGTAGTATTCAATTTCGTCGATAGGCTACCAACATTGAAAACGCAGTTGATGGTTCTGTAAAATCATAGTCAACCTTTTTTGATTATATGTTTTCCGAAACTTTCTCAATTTTAAAATGGTGAAATGAAATATAAAAATGTTTAGTTAAAAAAATGAAGTGGTTTTTTTATGAATAATTTAAGGTATCAAAATACTAACTCATGTGTACATAGATATCATTCTTATTGGATTTCTCATTTAGTATGTGTTAATTATATAATTATATAGTATATGTAGATGGACAATTTGTATCCCACTGTCCGCTGTCAAAGTATTATGTGAAATAAAATCAATGTATTTGCAAATGTTTTATATCTTATATATAAAAATAAGAAGATGTGGCATGATTGTCAATGAGACAATTCTCTACCAAGAGATTGAATAACATGTAAATACATAAAAAAAAACAATTCTAAATAATAGAATGTAAAGACAGAACTCTTACAGACAAAAGACCCTAAATGTTAATATAAGGACATACACCACAGACACGAGTATGCTTATCATGTTGTACATGATACGTTTGTTTTATATGAACATATACGTATGTATATGTTTGTAAAATTATATTACGTATTACTGCGGCTAAACAGTATTTTGAAATAAATACATAAACATCTAAACAACTCTTTCTTAAATTTATTCTTACCTGAACTGTTATGTCTTTATTCAAATATATCTGGCTTTGACATGATTTCTGCCTTTTATAGGATCCCAACTTCCTCTTTTTTTTATGATTGACGGAAGGATTTGTTCATTAATTTGTTACCTTTTATGTTTATTTAACATAACTTATTCTATATGACATCGACTTATTTATTTCAATATAACATAGCTTAATGTTAATAAGGTTAAGGATAAATGGAGGTCAATGTAAAAACCACCGGGTTTATTTCTTATATTTGTTTTACAAAATCCCCCAAATAAAATATGACGTTGGTCATACCTTCAGCGTAAACGTAACAACCTTCATGTGCACTATCTTGACCATACTGACCCTTCTTATATTTTGCATAGTTTTGTTTAACATTAAATGGATTTACGACATTAACATAGGGGGTCTCTTGTCAAGGATGTTTCGGACAAAAATACTCCAAGAGTTTTTGGTGTTTTATTCATTACAAAAAGGCTGATTTTCTAGTTTTCGAACAACAACTCAAATTTTTTTTTCACCAATTTGCAAGAAACTTGTTGATATATATTGACATGAGCTCTCATTCAAATTTGATAAATTTTATATTTCACGTTTCCTGTTATGAGGTTTTTTTCATTAAAGAAGAGAAGATTTTCCAGTTTCACAACAATTGTTCATTAAATTTTGGCAAGTAATGTATACGTCTTTTGACGTAATCTCCTTTTCCATTTTTATCAATTTAAGTTTTCACATTTTCTTGTTCTGGGGTTTAATTCATTGAAAAAGGTGATTTTCCAGTTTCGGACAATATCCTTAAAGTGCTTTGTGTAGTTTTGTTTACCCTTGGATGACTGATATATTTCTATGAAGATAACCTCCCTTTAGTTATGTTTTTAATAAATATCGGATATGACATTGTGTAGTTATTGAACTTTATTTTTGATAACATGACGGGCGTATTATTTGCTCATAGCATAGCTGTTTTTTTCAAGTTTTGATTGCCTCAATCAAATGCACCCTTTTCCAAAATTTCATCTCAGGTTTTGTATAGTAATTTTCTCAATACCTCAATATCGACAATTTTTTGTCAATTTAACATGGCTTTGTCTTTAACGGGATTATGGGTAATTGGAGGTCAATGTCAAAACTACACGGTTTATTTCTTTTCATGTTTTTTTTTTTTACAAAATCCCCTAAATAACATTCTGGCGTATTTCATACCTCTAGCGTAAATGTTACGACCTTGGTGTATATTAAGATTAGTTGTAGTTTCTTGTACTTATATTTGACTTTGGTTTATCGAACTCGTTTGTTTTACTTTATAAATTTCGGTTTCAGAACCACCAGTGCATAACTTGATAAATTATTCTTCATCATCGTTACCATTATAATTTATTTATATGGAACTCCACAGCTATCTTATGTCGAAATTTTATATGACGCTATGCTGTTTTTTTATTACTTAATGACATTTTGTCTTTGCATACTATGGTTTTGATATTAAGTAATGATTTTATGAAATATATAGATTACAACATGGCATTTTTCATATCAGACCCGTAACAGCCCGACAGGGTCGGGAGACAATTCTTAAAAAGGACAAGAACTTTTTTCATCTTTATAAAATTCATTTATTTTTTTATTTGTTTAGCATTTTCAAAAATATATTTTCCTGTTTCCTAAAATATTCCACTGGCATGCGATTATAACCAAAATCAAATGCGGAAGCAGTTAAAATATATAGACTGCAATTTATAACGAAACTTATATCAGGAGCTTAGACAATTTTTCACATTTAATGATCAACTATATTTAAAATTAATTTTTATCAAGGAGTACAGTTATACTATTTTTTTCTCGAAGTATATGATGAAACTGAACACGTAAGTCAATACCTAAAGGGACACTAGCTGTCAAATTCACATTCACCGATTTTAATCAAATTCTCATATTTGATTTATAACAATTTATAACATCTATCTATCCAATTACTAAAAGTTTAAAATAAGAAAATATACAGGACTCGAGCAAGTGAATAATTAATGATAAATGTTTTTAGCTTATTTTGACAAAATTGAACAATACTGACTGCTAAAAGCGAATTATTATTTCACTTTTTGCATTTCATTACAGATTGACCACAAAAATAAGATATTAGATTTTTTTATATGTCTCGTAGCTAGTGCCCCTTTAATTATATAACGATTTTACACGATACGGTTTCTTATCAGCTGAATATTGCTTTGTCATTATTTGATATGTTTTTTTAAAAATTGTCATTACTCGATACGATAACACCATTATCAAATGCGGTTGTGTTATTAAGCAATGTAGTTTTAACATTACCTTATGTATATTATACTTAATGTAACGTAGTTGTTTCATTAACATATGTGATTTAATTATTTTGGAATGATGATTTTCCGATTTTTTATATGGTTTTAACATAAATTAAATATGGATATGTTTGTTTCAGTATTTGATGTGATCCTGTTAATATTTGCTGTGGTTATCAAATTATTTAATGAGGTAAATCCACGTGACCCTTTGGAAAAACTAGTTCTATTTCGAAATATAATATACGTCCGTATGTAATAAATGGTGTGAATAACCTAGTTTTATAGCTATCTTTACCTCTAATTTCTGTTCGAAGAGAATTTGATCATCAATATATGTGCGAAACAAGCAGGTTTAATAGTTAAAAATGTCAAGATTTGGTTACAGTAGTCAACATTGCAATATGCCAGCCGGAGCTTTGACTAGCCGTTAAACCATGAACAACCCATTATTAATCTTAAAATGTACTTTTTGCAAGTCAGGAATATGGCAACTGTTATCGAATAGTCTATGTGGACTCATCGTAGACATCAGGACAATGTTGGCGTTTGTTTTATAGCAGTTCAGTGTTTCTATTGTTCCGGTATTTTGCTCGCTTATAGTTAAAGAGTTTTGCCTAGTTTTGGATTTATTTCAGTTTACAAGTGAACATGAAACTTATCAATTTACTAGTGTATATATCTTAGTAAACCAATGCATCTGGTTAAAGGCTGAGTGTTGTTCTTTTAAGGCATTTGATTAATTTCTATTGTTAGATGCTGTTGCTTTGAAGTTAACCCCTACATGTACGTCTACTTTTGACATGTTAGAAATAAAATGGCTTTATTATTATTATAGATAAATTGTTCAATGAGTTTAGAGACTCTTGTTTATGAGTTTGATTAAATCTTCGTCGCACATGCGAGATATATAAGATGTTATTTTACTGTATGCTTCATGTGGTTAATGTGAAAATGGTTGACTGGTGTTACATTCAATGATGCAATGTTTCCACAAAAAGACGTAAATCAAGTCAATAATACACAAACTTGAATTGATTAAAAAATGTAATAATATAGTAATATCATGTAAACAGCATATCCTTGTCTTTTAGGGGACAAGGTGAATTAGATTTGACTTTGTTAATTTCCACCTGATTCAGCAAGAACCCATGATTTTACAGCCCATCTGTGTGCATTTTATGAAATGTATTTCTTCAAGAAGCGTTTTCCTTTTAAACCAATTATTCTTACATCAATTTAAACATTTTACGACAATTTAAATAATGTACATACGTTGTAAAAGTACATACTGTAACTTTATTGACGCAGAAATGAGTCTAATTATCATATGATAAGTTATCAAACAAATCCTGCAGAAATTTGTTAAAAATATCTATGATGTTGGCAACTTTATGAGATGGGTCATATCTAGTTTACCCATTCACTACGGATAAATCATTGTCATGGCAATACAAAGCATCAATTTTCTAGGAAATCTGCTTCTTGGCATAAAGTTGTGAAAATTTCCAATGTCTGACAAAACATTTCCATTTTCGTTTGACCAAAATAATGATAAGAAAATATATTTTTCAATGCCCATAGGCAACCAAAACAAACTTATTTTCTGCTTGAAAACTTCTGTTTTAATTGTATCTTCTTGACTGTTGAGTTTTATCAGTCGATATATAATAATTCTAGCTCTTCGGTTATCTAACCCCTTCCTTTCAAATTGACAACTAACCAATAGCCTTATTCATCCAATAATAAACTATTACTAATAGACGCAACGACAAAGTAGACTCAAAAAGTGTGCCTTAATTATGACTATGTCAAATGTTTAATGTCAATGTTGTCATTTGAGACCCATTGCATTAATTCACATAAAAACAGCAATTATATCAGGACTAAACAGCTTCTGTATACTGTTGTTTTGTAAAGCTATAATCATAACCATGTCCAGTATTTGATAATAATGATGTGATGTTTTATGATAATGTTGTCATTTCAGGTAGCACAATACAAAGATTTTTTTTCCAACTTTAAACTGATGTAATTCATTTCATCCTTCTTTATATTTTTTAAATGAGGTACCAAAAGAAAGAAGATTAATCTTTCAAATTTTGATAATTTCTATTATGACATAATTATTACATAATTAATTGATATGTAATTAGTTACTATATTGTGATGTCCACACTTGAATGAACACAGCTTGACCTAAAAAACCGTGCCTCAGATTACCAAAAACATCAAAAGAACAAATTTTATACGCAATTGAAGTGAGTGATATATTATGAATTGATGGTGCAAACTTCATCGAAGATTTATGAGAACATAAAATAATAATGGACAAATCTGAGACACTGCTTTGGAGGTCAAACTGTGTTGTGCGAGAATCTATAAAATATTTTGGTCTGCTATAAATAACATAGAAGCTAAATTCATTCAAGTATGGAAATCACAATAGAGCAACTTATTACATAACACTTTTGGTATCTCATTTATAAAATTTGAAGAAGGATAAATGGAATTACATCAGTTTAAAGATGTCTGATTTGGGATGACCAATCTTTGTATTGTGTTACCTAAAGAACATATTTTACATGACTATCTTAGCTTTCTTAAATTAGCATAGCTTTTAATAATTTGTTCGTTTTTGTTTTGTTATCCGGCCGTATTTCCCTAGACACGATATATGTTAAATGTTCCAAATCCTGTCGTTTCGCTTTATCAATTATATACATTGAGATCAAGTCCAATTAATCAACCTCCAAAAGTTTAAAGACACCCAGATTATTTATTTGAACCACTCGCCAAGATAAGATAAACATTCTGTTATAAGTTGAAAATTAAGCAAAAATACATTTTGTTGTAAAATATAAATTATAGTATACTATAGTAGAATCTTGCCTGCGAAAATAGGAATCTGATGTACAGTTGTTGTCGTTTGTTTATGAAGTTTATATGTGTTACTCGTTTCTCGTTTTTACAATTAGATTAGACTGTTGGTTTTCCCGTTTGAATGGTTTTACACTTGTAAATTTTGGGCCCTTATAGCTTGTTGTTCGATGTGAGCCAAGGCTCCGTGATGAAAGCCGTACCTTTGCCTATAATGGTTTACTTTTATTAAATTGTGTTTGGAAGGAAAGTTGTCTCATTGGCACTCATACCACATCTTCCTATATCTGTATACCCTGAAAAGGGTAATCAATAGAGTTGTGGGAGTAGTTAGTTGGATATATATAAATTATACATACAGATTCATACATGATATAAAGATAGAATTATATAAATATTGATAACAATAATATAAATTATGTTCTATGATATGATGTTATTTATGGAGTAATAGTAAAGCATTTAAGTGCTGAAGAAATACGAGGTTCGAGGGCTATGTATCTTATTTGCTTATAATATACCGGGGAATTTAAAATCCTCGTAACTAAATATCTTTCTCGTCGGAATCTATTTTTCATCTATAAAGTGGTAGATTTACTAGAGTCTAAGCCCAACTCTTTCTGGTGTTCCAAAAATTTTAGAAATCTATCGCATGCATTTTTTAATATATATATTTTACTTTTCCTTGTTACAATTTTGAACAACTATTAACTAAGTCTTTAATTTATTTGCAACCACATGTACATTAGTATACCATGATGATTTATTTTTATCATAATAAATTTTATATATATTGTATATAATGACCCAATCAAACTGTTTGGTTATGATTCTACTGTGTGCTGATACATAAAATTTTTTTATGTTTATATGGAAACTGCCAAATATCAGAGAACACAGCTGATATCTGTAAAAACATTCAGCGCAAGAAAATTGCAAGCTTAAAACTTGCATGAGAAGTTAACAGTTCATATCATTTATAAATTCAATATTCATTTACTATTTTGATATGAGAATCACTAATGAGTAGTATGTAAACGAAACGCGCGTCTGGCGTACTAAATTATTAACCTTTTTTTGTAAAAAAAAATTACGTATGTATTGTTGAAGACATGTTATCTTAGTATTTGATAAATGAAATAATTGATTTACTGAATTTACTGGTGATCTTTTCATTTCAAGGAACTAACGAATCTGTATGCAACTAAAAATTAACAATAGAAACACTGCTTGTCCATCTTGCATATTCATTATCCTCCTTAGTTAACATAAACATATCAACACTTTAAATATTTTAACAAACATTAATAATTATGGAAACTGGGTCAAATACTCATTAGTAAATATCACAATATTTTCAAGGAATGTGATACCAACCCTTTCTTCAGCCCACTGTATGATTATTCGCGTATAATTACAGCTTTTTGCCACCATAAGCTGTTCCCGCGTATTGACTAACTTGAAGATCATAAACGTCATTGTCTGAAAATTAGATATATTAGCAGAGGTATTGATTTTTATCAGTTTGTTTATCATATTACCATTGTAGTTAGGAAATGAACCTACACTTTTGGCAATATGTGTCTGTAAAATCAAGGATTTAGTTTTAATTACTGTGTATTCAGAAATTATTGATAAGTTTTTATCATTGCCAAAAAATGCGAAAGGGTTATAGTAGCAATTAAAACTCGCATTTATTTTTTTATATGAATTAAACAGATTTTTTTCAAAATCGCAAAAATTTAAATCCATTTTAGTCCAAAATTACAAAATTGTAATAATAAATGCACGCAATAATTTCTGAATTTACAGTAAGTTGCCAATTTCACAGAAACTACTAAATTTATTTATACTTTTCTATAGACCGTCTTAACAAAAAAATAGATCATCTACAAAATATAGTGACCCAAGGGTTGAGTCTACTTGTTTTGGATAACAAAAATTTGTAACCACACATTGAGTAAACCCATTCTAGAATTATACGTTATAGATAATGGAATTTATTGCAATGAATTAAATTAAGATATGCTGGACTGGTACCAGACTTATATTTATATTTCATTTACTGTTATCTGGCTTTATCCTTTTTCAATCACTTGTTATCTGTTTTAAGCCAAATACATTTGCTGTTTTGCTGTGATTGGAACCTCCCTTGCACCTCTTTTATTCCGTCGGATATATTTTTGGAAATATAAATCTAAGTTTAGAACCATGTTTAAATTGAAATTACACATGTATGATACAAAAAGAACGTGTTGTTTTTGATTTATCAAGTTCTAACTGAGTAGTTATATCGATTTTGTTTATCTTTCTAAAGAATTGATTCATGCAATTCGGAGTAATTTCTTCTTTTCAAGTCTCAATTCAAGATTCTGACTGAATTGGGTATTTTTAAGAAGCAAGAGAATAATATGATACTTAAAACTGCAATTTTGTGTTTGGTGGAATGAGTTTTAAAATGAAGTAAAACTCTTTCACTTTGATAGCATTTTGAAGACTGATTTGTTTTAATCTGAAGACCAGTTGTATTCCTAATTTTCATTACCTCTGCAGAAATACTATCAAAATATATGTTTCACGAACTTGATTATACATGTATAAGGATCACAATCACCTTTATGTTATCCATATTTCAAATTTCAAAAGCTTTGTTTCTTTTCATCAATGAATTTGTCATTTTGAAATCGTATATATATATATTTTTAAATCCTTGGACCAAAATATAGAAAATCTTGACAATGTAAAAATGTCTTTCGATTTTTAAGATTTTTCGAACGTTTCCTTCGTATTGTTTGTGCCGTAAATTTCAACAGGTTGTATCTTAAAAACGAAAACGATTATTCGCTTTTTTTTTTTTTATCTCATTTGAGTACACTCCGTCCTGATACAAACTACACAGCTTATTTTGCATAGGTACTATTTCTGTACAACACAACTGTTGTACTAGAGATTTACTTTCAATATTTACTTCTATTTCTTTATTTCAAAATTTTTGCATATTTAGGTAACTGTCTTTTTTTACAGTACTTGATTTGCAAAATTTCAAATTTTACAGTCCCCGTGACACAAGACCCTTACTGTGCCTATCCGATCACCTTTGGGGTATCATAATACCTACAGTGTTACCTGGATAAAAAATTGTCAACACAATTTGTCCAATTAAACTGTACAATAGGTTTTGTGAGAGGTTATCAATAGGTGGTCATTTAACTACCTGTAGATTTTACCTGGTTGTTTTTTGCCCTAAATTTTTTTTTCATTGACAGAGTTTTGTGTTAAATTTACATAACCTTAAGTTATGTAATGATGTTATTAATCTGCTGGAAACAAAATTATCACAATTGGATACTGAATAAGTTTAATGACTTTAATTAAAAACAACCAGTTTCTTTGCTACTTATACAAGATAATATGTTCAGTTCCATAAATTTTGTTATTGGGTAACTATTTCATTGATGCATTATGCCACATCTCCTTTTATTCATAGTTCAATATAAAAAAGATAATGATTAATTTCTAATCCAAAACTCTGTGTTGAAGGCCGCACTTTGACCTATAATGATTTACTTTTATTAATTGTTATTTGGATGGAGAGTTGTCTCATTGGCACTCATACCACATCTTCCTATATCTATATAACTCCATTGTAAACTAAAGTAACCAGTATATTGCGTACAATGTTTCTATCAGATTTTTTTTATTATTAGTAATGCATATTTGCAGTTAACATAATAACATGAAAAGGTTATAAATCCATAAATATGTTTTTGTGGCCACAAAATCTAAACCAGTGAGGCTAAGTATATCCACAATGATGAAAAATGTTTTCAGAAATTGTTCTATTGATGTTGTTTACAACAGAGTTACAAATAGCCAGTTCCATATGCTCTTCATAATAATGGTTTTCCCTTTTTATGCCATCTTTTATAAGTTTGAAACAATATTCACAAGTGTTTAGCTCAGGGTGATAAGGAGGTTGATATCGAAGAGTTACACCATTAACTCTAAATAAATATTCAAGTTGATTTTGAATTAGCCTTGAATGATGGAATCTACAATTATCCATTATCACAATATCTCCGGGTTTTAAAATAGGTAATCCATAAATTCTCTGATGGAAAACCTCCACAAAAAAATTTAATAAATGCAAACTATCTGATGGTCCTTCTACAAAATTGAAGTATGCTACTCCAGAACGACTGTGCATTAAATTCACAGTTAAAGTTGCACTTGATGCATATCGTTGAATTTCAATAGGTTCATGTCCATATAAAGCATATCCATATTTTCTATTGCCTGAAGTTTTCAGAAATGATGTTTCATCAAAGAAATATAAATTATTAGCATTTGAAGTAGAAATAAAGTTTATGAAATCATCTAATTTTATCTCTATTTGTGCTGTTTGTGATTCCCTTGGAACTACTCTGATTTTCTGTCTAGTCAACAATAGATCATTTCTTAAAGACTTGCTGATTGAATTTTGACTTGGACAATTTTCAATTGTACAAATTCCAGTGTCTATCAATTTTTGTTGAATTTCTTGTAACTGTATGGAAGGTTGTCTTTCAGTATAAAATAGAATGCATTCTATAATTTCAGTTGTCATTATCTCTCTTTTCTTTCTAGGCCCAGTAATTGTTGGTTTAATGTTGTGAAGGTATTTGCTAACTGTAGGCAATGATATTCCAGTAGTTTTCACTATTTTGGATATTGTGCTTCTTTTTTCTTTTAAAAAGCTTATTGTTTTTATATCTTTCTTATCAATACATACACCAGGTTTATAAAATATATTTTGTTTTGATAGCATCATATTGATTTAAACAATCAAGAGAGTAAAAAATCTTCCCAGTTTATGACCTACTTAAAGGTAAAATTAAATGACAGAGCTAGCTTGCTTTTCTCAGGTATCATGACCAATGTCCTGAATGGACTATTCTATTTAGATATGGGATATTTTACATAAAATACACAGTTTTGTCTTTTCTAATAAAGATCTATATTGTATTTTCTTTTGGCTAAGCATAAGTAAATTTAAGTTTGAAAATTAAGGAATATTTTGCCAAAATGAGGATGAAATTTACTTTCTATGTACACTTTTTATAAACCTTTGACCCCTTTGAAATAGAAAAAAAACTTGACCAGTTGCAAGCACCTTTTATTTTAAGCCATTTCTTTTAGTGTCTTTAAACAGTCAAGATGGAAATTTCGATCAGTGAATTTTTACTTCAGTTAGGGCCAGAGTTCTTAAAATATGAAGAGATATTTTTAGAAAATGAGTTTAGGGATAGCAGTGCACTTCGTGCAATGGATGTAGAGAGTGATTTGGATTTAATTTTTTGTGAACCACCATTACCTTTAGGAAGAAAAAGAAAAATACAAATGGCAATTAGAAATTTAAAAGCTGCAACAGCCATCTATCCAGAAAGTTTGGATCAGCCTAGTACTAGTACACTATCATCAAAGCCTGTCTCTGATTTTGACAATCACAACAATGGTATGGAAAAAATAAGACAAAAGATCCTATGTGAAATTAAAGAAAAAGAGAGTGTTAGAAGCGATTTGATGTCGAGAAGAAGAGATATGGATATCTTAGTAGTGGATCCAGATCCAATTGGTCCTTACAAAAGTACAAGATGCGGAAATTTTCATTTGCGTGGTCACAAGGCTGATGGGAACAGGGGGAATAAACCCTGTTCCCTCTACCCATGCAAGGACTGGAGAGATTGTGGCCAAAAGGATAAACATCCAGAGTTCAAAAAAGAGTCAAAGCAGATTGACAGAGAAATTAAAACTGTTGACAAAGAAATGGATGAACTGAAAACTGAACTTGCCAGAATTTCCTCATTTGAGGAAAAGACCACAACATCATTTATTAGCGTTATAAAGGAACGTTTAAGGGCTATAGACAAGCTAAAATACCTCAATACAAATATCTTTATGAGGGATGTAATAGCCCTTAAGGACTATTACAAGAGTGATATCCCATGCCATCCTCATTCTCAGGATAAAGATGAGTTTTCCAGGATTCTTACTAGAAAGATGTGCAAATCTACTGCCAGATACCAGCTGCCAAAAGTGTCCCCTTTTTACGAGGACATCTCTGACACTGATGACCTCCCTCCTCTGGCTCTGAACAAGTCTGCAAAAAAAATAAAGCCATCTGCAACTATCACCAGCTCACCACCTCATTGTAGTCAGAATCCATATCTCTTTTCCCCATTCACAAGTACCGGTAATCAGCAAATGGCACCACCAGTTAACATGTCCAATTTAACTACAAACAGTCAACAAAGTCAATATCCATATGGATTTTATCCAGGGTATTATGGATTTAATCCATATTATTATTCGTATGCATACCAGCAACAAATGCATGTTCAGCCACCACTACCCTTAGATCCTCCACCTCAAAATCCTCCACTACCAGACTCCGAATAGATTTTTCAAAGATGGATATAATGTTTTCTTCTTGGTGATTTTTATGTGGGATATATTTTCATTTTCGTTTATGACTAATGGCATCAAAGTAATTACAGTTCTTTTCATAACAAAGGATTACTTCTATTTCCTCTTTGCTAATTTGTTTTTTGATAGCCCACCTAATTGGAAATAATTCTACAAGAAAGAGAACTATGTGTGATTTATAATGGGATATATTTTAGTTTATATTGTGATTCCTGGGATGGAATAAAAGTGATGTTAGTTTTATTTTATATTCAGGATCTACTTTTAGAAATATTTAAAAAAAAATAGAAATGGATTAGTGAATAGAAATTCTAGTGCTTTATTCTCTTTTGGGATTTACCAGTATTTTATTTATTTGTGATTGTATTCAAAACAAATTTCTGTGGAATTATTAAATCTACAGTTTTCTCCAAGCAAATTTAGAATAAAATGTTAAAAAAACAGTAGGAAAATTACATATGTCTGGATAGATTCAATCAATTTCTTATGGAGTATTTTATCAGTGATTTAGTGTATAATGAAGAGATAAATCAGGAATTTCAGAATGGATTTCATTTTTTTTTTCTTAATTGAATAAAAAAAAATGATTAAAAAATTATGCCTTTGTATTATTTCGATAAATATTTCTTTTATCATGAATATGCCAACAACAAAATATGATACCTACACACTTTAAAATTATGCAATTTGTTAGAATTATCTCCCATTCCAATTAAATAATTCACAAGATGTGCTTTTCAATCTTATACAGTATTATATATAAATAGTGTTTGGCAAATAATAAAAAAAGGTGAACAATCATATAATGGAAATTGTCTCAGTGATTGTATTCAATAGTTGAATTTGAATGTTTACATCCTGTAGGGAAAGATGCTGAAAGAACTTTTTCAGTCATTTTTACTAGTATATCTATTCATGCTTTATTCACCACCAAGGTAGACAATTTCCCAATTTTATGGAGTAATCAATATTTTGGAGCAGCTTTTCTTACTGTTCAGACCATATATGGACCTATAGAATTCTATAAAAATAAAAAGATAATGGGTACAATTCCCAATGAGACAACTTTCTGTTCAGGTTCTTTATTACAAACTGACGAAAATGGTAGTGTTAACAACTCACAATTTACTCTGCCTGTGCAGTTGAAAGTGTTTGAAGGCCTAGGTTTCAGGAAGATGTAATCTTATATGGATTGTGTTAGGCTTTTTGTAACAATGTTTATTTGGTTGGAGATACTCCCTCTCAGGTAATACCTGAAATGTATGCATTAGTTGAATTGGACAATAATCAGATACATGTAATAGGACAATAATCAGATACATGTAATAGGACAATAGAAATCATAAACAACAATAGGTAATTTAGTCAAAGGTGTAATTGAGTGGACGGTTTCCAATGTAATTTGTTTGTTTTATATCAATATCATCTGCTGTGATAAAAATCAAGTGTAAACACAGCTATTTTGTGTATTTTTTCTAATAATCAAAACCCTAAAACAAAGGTATAAAAAGACATGTGATAAGTCATCCTACTGCCTTCAACAATGTGCAGTGTGTGTCAATTGACTGTTTTTGAGTTGCTATCCGATATATGCTCTACATTAATTTTTGATTATTTACTACAATTACATGTAAAATAAATGGTGGGATACAAGTTTTGTGTTAAGTCAGTAAGTTCTAATGAAGAAACACATTTTCCAAGTCACAAGTTTAACATAATCTTGCATATTGATGAATTTGTAAAATCATCACACCTGCAAGATTGGTGTATTATAAGTGTACAGCAAGTGAATTGTTTGAAAAAAGGGAAAAAATGATAAAAGTACAATCAAATTGCTAAAAAGGATAAAAAGATATATGATATGATCAACAATGAGACGACCATATAAATCCACCAAAGTTCAAATGAAGTGGATGTAAGCAACTACAGGCATAACTGTACAGCCTTCAACAATATGAAAACCCATAATGTAAAGTAGACTCTAAAAGGATCTGAAATCAAAACTATGAAACAATTCAATTGAGAAAACAAATAACATTATTCATAACCAAAAAAAATAATCATTAAATATGACAGTCATAAAGCAGCAACAACCGATGAACTAAAGGCTCCTGAATTAGGACAGGCACCATAAGAATGTGGCAGGGTTAGAATGTTTGTACACATTCAACCATTCCCCTTACCTAGAAAATTGGTGTTCCAGCACAACATACAAGCAAACTATAATAGTCAAAATAGCTTGGCTAGAGGTATAGGGGAGGGTTGAGATCTCATAAACATGTTAAACCCTGTTGCATTTTTACGCCTGTCCCAAGTCAAGAGCCACTGGTCTTAGTTAGTCTTGTATTATTTTAACTTTTAGTCTCTTGTGTACAGTTTGGAGTTTAGTATGGTGTTCATATCACTGAACTAGTATATATATTTGTTTAGGGGCCAGCTGAAGGATGCCTCCGAGTGCAGGAATTTCTCGCTGCATTGAAGACCTGTTGTTGACCTTCTGTCATTGTCTGCTCTATGGTCAGATTGTGTCTCTTTGACACATTCCCCATTTCCATTGTCACTTTTAACTCATTCAGATCTTTCCTTCTATTCAAACATAGTTTAAATACTATATAAAGCTAAACAGATACTTCAATTTATAAGTGCAAATTGTTGGATGCAATTTCAGATATTTTTAAACTCACATGACCCAATACACATAAGAGTTATATAACAAAAGCAAAATGAGATTCATTAATGTGTTGGTGTCTTATCACATTATGTCAACCAAACTCTATAGGGTCTAGAAAGATATGTCATATGGAATATGATTGTGAGTCTTCAACAATGGACAAAGACCATGCTATATTGCCCTGACAAGACATAATTTGTTTATTGATAAATACAAAACCAAATCAATTTACTATTGGATTTCTGAAGCACATAATGCATCAATGAAATAGTTACCCAATAACAAAATTTATGGAACTGAACATATTGGCATATGTCTCTTGTATAAGTAGCAAAGAAACTGGTTGTTTTTAATTAAAGTCATTAAACTTATTCAGTATCCAATTGTGATAATTTTGTTTCCAGCAGATTAATAACATCATTACATAACTTAAGGTTATGTAAATTTAACACAAAACTCTGTCAATGAAAAAAAAATTTTGGGCAAAAAACAACCAGGTAAAATCTACAGGTAGTTAAATGACCACCTATTGATAACCTCTCACAAAACCTATTGTACAGTTTAAATGGACAAATTGTGTTAACAATTTTTTATCCAGGTAACACTGTAGGTATTATGATACCCCAAAGGTGATCGGATAGGCACAGTTACATCATGATGATATATCCATACGCTGAATATCTGAGGCCTAGACAAAAAAAAAACCCGGAAATACATGGTCATTATGTACTTCGTATAAGTCTTGCTCCTGCGCCAACTTTGAACTTTAATAGAAAAAATCATTTAGAATTATAGAATTACAGACTGATATAGTACTACAAATGGTTATTTTTTAAGGAAAATTAAACGAAACAAAAAACAAATACATGACCCTTCGTATTCACTTTTGAGACTGGATCTCAGATCCGCTTTTTTAGTTCCGAGAAATTTTTGAATCTACAATATCAAAAAACTTACAAGTAAAGTGTATAAGTGAACTAAATTTGTCTCAGATATCACTTTAAACTATCTTCATGTCATTTTGGGATTTAAAAAAATGTTAACATATATTCCACTGAACCCATCATCTATGTGTAACAGTACAATATTCGCACATGCAGTGACATCAGAAAATAGACACTTATATTAAAAAAAGTTAAATCACAAAAATACTGAACTCGGAGAGTCCCTAATGATGAACATTTTTTTTTCACGTGTTGCAATATTACTGAAGGCAAAATGTGTATGTAATTGTTTCATATTTCTGAAATTTTAATTGGATATTTGTTTAACATACCAATTATTAAACAACATGTAAATTAAAGGACACCGGCCACTTCAAACAATCATTTGTAAAATAAATCGTAATGGGATGTAAACATCGTTAATTTCGTAGATAAGAGTGTAACACATATCGTATGTCTATAAAAACAGGTTGTATCAGCTTGAAATAATCCTTCTCCGGACATTGCCGATAATTGCCGACATTTAATAAGCAACTTCCCGAAGGAGTGCGTGACGTCACTTGTGTTGTTTACATCCGCTAGACCACGAGAATCATACTATTTCTAACTAAAATTTAACAAAGTATACAATGGATTTCGACGAACAGGACAGCGGCGATGAGCCATTTATAACTGCTGTTGATAATATTCAACCGTATCAGTTCGAGCCTGTTGTTCATATTGAACAAAACGAAGTGAGCAGTCAAAACCAATCGGACTCCTCTGAGGATAAATTTCTCAAATATTAGTGGCTTATATAAAATTTACCACGGACTGCCGTAGGGTTTTTTTTACATCCGGAGTTCTCAAAATGCTTCGTTCCCAAGTTGGGAAGCATCGTACTCTACGATAACGCATAGGCATCATGTTGCCCCCGAGTGTCCTGCGTATACACTACCAACAATTTGACTAGCGTTTACATGTACATTAAATGCCGCTATAAAAACAGTACTTTTAGGAAACATTACTAATCAGTACATTAAATGCCGCTATATAAACAGTACTTTTAGGAAACATTACTAATCAGTACATTACATGCCGCTATATAAACAGTACTTTTAGGAAACATCACTATTCAGTACATTCATTTTTATATCATTTTCAGTAATGTTGGGAAAAAGTTGATTACAGTACTGAAAATTACAGTCATTTTTCAGTACTGAAAATTTTGGCCATTTTTCAGTACTGAAAATTTCAGCCATTTTTCAGTACTGAAAATTTCAGCCATTTTTCAGTACTGAAAATTTCAGCCATTTTTCAGTACTGAAAAATTCAGCCATTTTTCAGTACTGAAAAAATCAGCCATTTTTCAGTACTGAAAATTTCAGTCATTTTTCAGTACTGAAAATTTCAGTCATTTTTCAGTACTGAAAATTTCAGTCATTTTTCAGTACTGAAAATTTCAGTCAAGGGTGAGTTGGGAATAGAAATATGCTCACTTGGTCCTGTTCCGACCGGCAGTAAAAAGCTTGTTAAAGTGGGGCGTCCGTCTGGCTGTGAAAGATGTATCAAGTTTGCAGCTACGTCCTGTCAGAATGCATATATCGAGGTTTAATCCAATGCCTCGAGTAAAGAGAGTGACAAGATCTCTGCATGTTAAGAACCCTTGCAACAACTCTTCTTGTTGCATGGCAAAATTTCTGTCTCTTACTTTTGTTAACTTGTTCTCGTCCAGAACCATCGTGAAATATTTGCCACTGGACATAAAGCAATCAACAATCAATAAAAATAAATCATCAACAAACATCATAAGTTGGTTTGGGATAAAAACAAGAATTTTATTTTAAAACTCCATGGCTATATGTATTCTTTCATTTAAACACATTAATTCATTAAAGAGGATTCTTTTGATGAACTTTATGACCAAATTCTTTATGTGCCTGTTTCAAGCCACGACTTCTTATCTTTGATTGTCGTTATTTGTTGTATGTCATAATTCGTGTTATTCAATGTTTTTGGCGGAAACCAGTGCGGGGTTTTTTTCCTGACGATTAGTTTCGCTAGTTATCAAGATGACTTTTACAGCTTTCCATGCGCAATGATGTTTTCATTGTTGATTTATGTGAAAGGCGGAAAAGCTGTCATAAAAACAGTCAAATTCAATCACATAAGAAACAAATACAAAACTATCAGACAGGGGTCACCAATACAGTTTTTCAATATTAAGCAGTCAGCACAAGAAGTTCTGAATAGCTCCGAGAGAAAAAATTAGATGTCATCTAGATGTAAAGCACAATGTCAGAATATCGCTCATCAAACTAAATGTATAACTACACAAAGACATATCTATAACATGACTTTGTCCGACTTGGGACAGAGGTGCATATAAATATGGCGGGTTAAACCGATTTTGTCGACGTCTGACGTTGAAAATTATGGTTATTTATATAGTATCCTTGTTCTGTTGTTGTTAGTTGGGAGGCATACCACATCTCCTTGTTTTATTAATAGAACTAAATATGTAGATTATATATATGCAGTCGTCTATATTAAAACTGTTGCTCTTTCATACTTTCTTGTAGCACTTCAAATGCAATGACGTCTTTAATATAGTTCACGTTTCTCCTATAGATAGAAAAGATTCTTTTGATACCATGACAGTTTGTTATCAGTAATAATTTAAAAGTAATTTAAAAGAATAAGCACACATTTCAAGATATTTTTATAACATTAACCTTGGATCAAGTCAGGAACCTGTAGTCTAGTGGTTGTGGTTGGTTCATTTCGGTCATATTTATTGTTTGTAAATTGTTTTGTTATACATGTACATTAGGCAGTTAATATTCTGATATGAATTGTTTCATATTCATATTTCATATGTTTAAACCTTTTATAGCGACTTTTACTCACTCTATGAAGGTCGTACAGTCGACTACAATTGCGTATATCTACCTAAAACTTTGGTGAATTATTATAGTTGCATCATTGAAAATTATAACAACATTCCTTATTTTTACCAATACTGATATTTTCTATTCAACGGCAAGAAAATAGAACTTTGCTTCGTATTTTTCTTTTTGTGGTTTTAATATAGCATAAGAATTTTGACAGCAGTAGATTTTGAATGAAAAGCTGGACTAGTTTTTAGGGTAGTAAGGCAGAATCCAATTAAAAGACATAATTCTAAATATGAAAAGAAATGTTAGTTAAATCTCCACAAAACAGTAACACTTCTACAAAAGATATTATTTTTTTGTCCTTGACCTAAAGCACTTTCAAAATCACGGTTAGTGTAAAAGATCTAAACTACAGACAAATTTTCTACCTATGAACCCAAAGTAAATCGAGCTATCACATGATTTTTTTTTAATTGGAAATAAACACGAATCGAGTCTTCACAAGAATTTAACAGTAACTGAACATATTGTAGATAATATTATAAAAAGTAAATATGACCTTTTTTTTGGTCGTGAGCATGTTTTATACAACCTTTCTTTATTTCTTTCTTGTTGTTCAAATTTCTTGGTCCTCAACAATTAAAGTCAGTCCTGTAAGCTCTAACCAATAATGTCTCAGACAAATACAACTTATAAGATGCAACGAGAATGCTCAAGCTGAAACGTTTCGCCTGCTTTTATATTCACGAATTATTTTATGCTGATAGACCAAGTTTTAGTACAGGTGTCACATACATCACACATTGTCAAAGATCCAAGAAAATGAAGTCAATGTGAGATAAACCAATTGAAGTCAGAAAGACATGTATAGCTGACAATCATTATACACACGTAATATAGTTTTTCTATTGCTTATCTCATACAAGAAACAGCCAAAGCAATGAAAATTACATATTAACCAATGAACCATGAAAAAATAAAGCCAAGTTGACTCGTCAGATGACCCCTGCTAGACAAGACATTTAAATCATAAAATCATTTCATACATTATATCTAGTTTTATCTACTACAAGAGTATTGCTAAAAGAAATAGACAAAAAAAACTAAATTTAACATTGACTAATGACCTGTGCAAATTAGACAAATGATAGTTCACAAGACACATAGAAAACTAATGACTAAGCAACACGAATCCAACCATGGGTTTGATATCGGGTGCTCCTGAAGGGTATGCTGATCCTGTTCCACATATAAATGTAGCACCCATCCTGTTGCTCATGTTATTACAAACCCGGTACATAGTCCAATTCGGTAGTTCACTAATAGGTGAGTGAGAAATTAACATAATAAAAATAGAAATTTGTTTTCAAGCAGTTGCTTGACAATGAAAATGAGGTAAAGGCCAACAGACATAATACAGACTTTCGTTATACATGTATAAGCCACATGGTATGAAGCCTCCAGTTAAAGTCAATTACCATATAAAATATCAAGCTCAATACAAATAGCTAACGCCGTAGGATTGTTATCTGTATCTTTCGCATGTCACAGGCACGACAATAAAGCAAGAAGACAAGCAACGTCATGTACATCAATGACTCGCATCCTGGATTTTAGTTGTATTTGTTGATCAACTTTGAAACAAATTACTCAGGGAAAAGGGTCTTACTTGCAAAAGACAGAACGAAAGATTTTTTTCTAATCCATTTATCAACTTAATATTCTAAAAATAATTTATTAAAACGCCTGTACCAAGGTAGGAACCTTCTCATTGCTTGTCTCATTAAAAACATTAAAAAAAATCTTTGTTGATTTAGTTTTCGTTCACAATGCAGAGCATGCTACATGTATCAAGTGTCGATGGTATGTTTCCCTTTTGGTTTTTGTTTGGTGTTTTTTATCGATTGATTGCTGTCGGATACGAATGCGGTTTTTTTGGGGGGGAGGGGGACAGGGACCCATTCCTCTATATAATATGGAGCTACATGAATGGTGAAAGCATAAACTTTCTACATGTCCCACAACATGGAAAGGACTATGTCAATGTTTTGTACTTAAATATTTCATTTAAAACTAAATTTTCTCTTTTAAGACTTTATCTTTAATGTTCATACAATAATTTTAATTTAAATTGTATTTTATTATGAACGAGCTTCTGGTTTGGAAAATATACACTCATGGCAAGTTATTACAGGTTCTTTCGGTCTCTTTAAAAATACACCACTGTATGTCTCTTACAGTTTTGTTTAAATGTTCCTCCCTGCACATAATTACTTATTTGTATGTTATATTCTTGTAGGATGTTGATTCAATGATAAAATCCTGTTTAATAAACCGTATTAGACTCTGGGAATTCTTCATTCTGTTGCTGAAATCTAAAAATAAAATTCAGGGTACAATTTTCTTAAATAATCATCAATTAATACGGTAACCAAACCAATCAGGGTTATTATTAAGGAAATTAAAGATGAGTCCATATATTTAGCATTTCTGACATGTGCAATGGTGAGATTAAGGATTTTTTTGTGAATTATATTTAATCATTGCAGTCTCCATGATAAACTAGAACAAGATAACAAATTTAATAATAACATTAACGGTACCAATTTTTCTGCACCAGATGCGTATTTCGACAACACTTGTCTCTTCAGTGATGCTCGTGGCCAAAATATTTAAAATCCAAAGCGTATATAAAAGATGAAGAGCTACATGTATAATAAGTTAACCCTTAAAATTAGATCTATGAATATTTTTTAGTTATTGCTATAACATTGTTTTAATTATCCATAGTTCATGGATGGAGTATGATACATGCACATATTATTTTTTAAATTCTGTATTTTACTGATAAATATACTCACTTTTATAGTCAACATCACACTTTTACACTAACATCAGCAACTGCAGGTGAGACACAGAGTTCTGTGGATCCATTTAGAAAATGTTCAATCTATGTATCCATATGAAGATTTCTTGTTCCCTAGTTTGGTAAAATAATTAAGCTCATTAGTATGCAGAGGAAAACAGTTTTTACAATTTCAGATAAGTTAACGGACAATGATAACGGATAAAAATTTATGAATATAGCAAAGTGGGCTAAAACAAATATGACAACCAATAGACCACTTTCGAGTTCATCCGTCACCGTCAAAAACTCGTCAATTATGCACGCATTTATGACGTCATTTACCAGATAGAGGGGGTCGCCTGTATCCCTGCACTATTTACGTTCATCAAGCGTCTTAGTGATCGTCTTTGTGCAGGATTAACTAGAAATAATGGTTGCTCTGGAGGTACTTACTGACAATTCCCTAATGACAGCAGTGTTGATTGTCAATTTTGAGAAGTCAATTTGCCGAATAATTCGTACAATATAGAATTATAGTTTTCCAACCACTCGCTCAACATTGGAAGGGAAGTGACGACGCCCCTAAACGCACAAATGACGGTGATAAAGGCGCGTATAATTGACGAGTTTTTTTCCGGTGACGGATGAACTCAAAAGTGGTCTATTCTTTTAAATGGATTTTTTAAAACTTTATTATAGGCTGATAAGACTTGAAAGAAATTATTTTGCCCAACATGCCCAGAGCATGAGGAAAATTAACTCTCTGCAACTTAAAATGCAGAAACTAAATTGTGTACAAATTAAAATAAACAGCTGCGCCATGAGCACATGATACGCCTGTCGCCTTGTGTGATAGTTTAATGCAATAATCATAAATAATTTTTGAGAAAGTTTTAAGCAATAACCATATATTGTTTTTGAGATACAGAGGGACATATGAACCCAAAAAAACATATAAATATCACTAAAATAAAATTTTGAATCAAAACCAAAAAGTATACAGATCTTAAGATTAATGTTACAATGAAGTATGTAAAGTTTTAAGCAATAATCATAAATTGATTTTGAGATACGGCATGACATGCATGTAAAAATACCCTCCCCCTTTTTAACAAAATACTAAATAACTGAAAAATGAAATTTTAATTCATCACCAAAAAGTATACAGATCTTTAGATCAATATAACAAAGAAGTGTGTAAAGTTTTAAGCAATAATCATAAATTGATTTTGAGATACGGCGTGACATGTAAAAATACCCTCCCCCTTTTTTACAAAATACAGTAAAACCTGTATAAACCGGCCGGCTACGGGACTTTGAAAAAGGGCCGGTTTGGACAGTGAGCCGGTTTATTCAGGTTTCCATGATCGGAAGTTAAAGACTTGTGACGTCCGACATTTTGCATGTAAAAGTTCTCTCTGATTGTAAATTATATCTGATAAATTAAAATACTTTCACTTCGTTTTTCATTGTTTGCATTTGCATCATAATGCTCGCGTTGTTTAGATTGTAAGACGAGACTTTCGTAACGTTGTCAAACAGTGTACAATATCCAATGATTGTTGTCATCCGGGTGTTATTCATTATCAAGGTCATTTGTTTAGGGGTTCACAACAGGGAACCCAGGATTTCGAAATCACGATGTGAATTTCTTACTCCACGATTTTAATTTGTTTATCCAAGTTAAAACGTAAGTTCAATCCGAGATATATTCGGTGTGTCTTTTCGTTTAATTGACACGTTTATAATGTTCTAATAAATAATACAGCTCACTACTGTACGATTGTAGGTTCACAGTTTGACACCTGACTAATTGATTATCAAATTTTTTTTGATCGCATATCGATCATTAAAATTAATTAGACAAACCGGTTTTGACAGGTAATAATTAATGTAATTGAGAGAATTGGGACTTCATAATTAGACCGGAATTCGGAATACACAGGGTCCGGTTTACCAAGGGTATTTTAACAAAGACTTTGAATGGAAAAATATGGGACTTTCATTTTCGGCCGGAATGTACAGGAAACCGATTTATTCAGGGTCCGATTTAATCAGGTTTGACTGTACTAAATAACTGAAAAACGAAATTTTAAATCATCACCAAAAGTATACAGACCTTAAGATTAATATAACAAAAAAGTGTGTAAAGTTTTAAGCAATAATCATAAATCGTTTTTGAGATACGGCGCGACATGTAAAAATCCCCTCCCCCTTTTTTACAAAATACTCAATAACTCAAAAATGAAATTTTAAATCATCACCAAAAAGTATACAGATTTTAAAATTAATATAACTAAGAAGTGTGTAAAGTTTTAAGCAATAATCAAAAATTGTTTTTGATATACAGTGCGACATGTGAAAAAAAACACCCCCCTATTTTAGTTACAAAGTGCCGTAACTCAAAAAGTTTTAATTTTATTTTGACCGAAAAGTATACAGATCATTTGACTATCATAGGAAACAACTACAATAAGTTTCGTGAAATTTGGATAAGTCGTTCTCAAGTTACGGCGCGATATGTTAACGCCGGACAGACAGACGGACACCGGACATTTGTATAACATAATACGTCCCGTAAAAATTTTGTCGGGCGTATAAAAAAGTAAAATTGAAGCTTTGCTGTAGTAAAATATAAACTTGCGTAGCAACAGATCAAAATGATTAGATCTATTCGTCAACTCCCCCCCAAAAAAAAATAACCCATCAAATTATTGTCCACTAAAAACAAAACAACCCTTACCATGGCAACCATAAAAGAACCATTGTAGTAAAGTTACAGATTGCATAACAATATTCCCGGAGACAAATTATTAAGTGACACAGTTTTGATGGCAACATCCAGTGGCGGATCCAGTAATTTTCATAAGTGGGGGCCCGCTGACTGCCTAAGAGAGGCCTCGCTCCAGTCAAGCTTCGGTGATTCCCTTTATAAGCAAGCAGGTTTTTTTCCCCAAGGGTTATTTCGAAAAATTTGAAAAAAATGAATCCCTTAAAAAATTTACACCCCCCCTAAAAAAACTTATTGAAACCCCCTTTTTAAGCAATAACCCTTCAACGCAATCCCATCATTTCCCTTGTAGTATGGAACCTTGTATTACAATTTCAGAGAGATTCATTCACCTAAACTATTTCTGTTTGGAAACTAGAAACATGCTTCTTTTTTGCCCTTTTTGGCCCCACTAATTCCTACATATTTTGGCAATTATTCCAAAACTTAATCCTAGCCTCCCCTTTTTTATGTGGAACATTGTGGTACAATTTTAGAGAGGTCAATACAATTACACACAATTTATTGTCTTGAAACTAGAAAAATGCTTGCTCTTGGTCCCTTTTTGACCCTTTATTCCTAAACTTTCGACCCATAACCCCGTAAACGAATCCAAACCTTCTGCTTGTGGTTTTAAACATTGCGGTACAATTTCAGAGCAAATGAAATATATTTGTACCTATACACAAGCTATTATCCTTAAACTAAAAAAATCCTTGTTTTGGGCTTATTATTCCAAAACGTTTGGACAACCATCCCCAAAATCGATCCTTCCTTTTGTAGTATTGACCCTTTTGACCACTGATCATAAAGTTGTTTGAACTGAACATAATATTCATTTTACTGAACATAATGATCAGTCTACAGAACATAATATTTATTTAACTCAACATAATGATAACAGTACTGATAATAAAGTGCTGCGCTTTAGCGCATCATACGCCCGTTGCTCTTTTAACTTGTTTTTGAAAGTGTTAGTTATTGTCCCAAAATTGGAAAATCCTACCCTTTTTTAAGCATAAAAATTCATAACACGGTAATGTAAAATCTCCAATTTATTTATAATTAAAATAATTTAACATAAAACAGATTATGTTTATCTGTTTATCTTTTAATACAAAAAAGTTATGTATTCCTGTCGACAGGAAAAATATGTCCACAAATCCGAATTTTGAGCGTCCGTCGTCGTTAACTTATAAACAAATTTTCTCCTCTGAAACTACTTTGCCAAATTTAACCAAACTTAGCCACAACCATCATTGGGGTATCTAGTTTAAAAATTGTTTCCGGTGACCCGCCAAACTAACCAAACTAACCAAGAGCAAATCTGACAAGGGGTAAAATTGTTAACTAGGTCAAGATCTATCTGCCCTGAAATTTTCAGATGAATCGGACAATGGGTTGTTGGGTTACTGTCCCTGAATTGGTAATTTTAAGGAAATCTTGTCCGTTTTCTGTTATTATCTTGAAAATTATTATAGATAGAGATCAACTGTAAACAGCCATTATGTTCACCAAAGTAAGATCTACAAAAAAATCAACATGATTGAAATGGTAAGTTGATCCCTTAAGGAGTTATTGCACTAATAGTCATTTTTTACCAATTTTTCGTAAATTATTTACAAAAATCTTCTCCTCTGAAACTACTGGACTAAATTCAACCAAACTGAGCCAAAATCATTATTAAAGTATATTTTTATATATCTGCTCTAAAATTTTCATATGAATTGTACAACTGGTTGGTTGGTTGCTGTCCCCCAATTGGTAATTTTTAAAGAAATTTAGCCGTTTTTGGTTAATATCTTGATTGCTATCATATATAGAGATAAACTGCAAAAAACATTAATGTTCAGCAAATTAAGATCTACATATAAGTCAACATGACCGAAATGGTCAATTGACCCCTTTAGGAGTTATTGCCCTTTAAAGTCAATTTTTAACAATTTTCATTAATTTGGTAAATTTGGGTAAGTTTTTACAAAATGTGTTCCTCTGTAACTAAAGGGCCAAGTTCATTACAGATAGAGAAAATTGTAAGTAGCAAGAATGATGAGTAAAGTATGATCTATGAACAGATCACAATCACCAAAAAACAATTTTGTCATGAATCCATCGTTTTCCTTTGTTTAATACACTCATAAACTAAGGTGCGCAACACAGGCTCTTAAGAGCATCTAGTTATCTATCATTGAACTTTTGATGTCTTTCCTTAGGCCGTTAGTTTATTTCGTCTTAATTGTTTCACATTTTTTTTGTCATGGCCTTTAATAACTGATATACAGTATGGGTATTTGTCATTTTTTGTCAAAGGCCGCACGGTTGGTGATAATTGATAATACTACTTCATTGGTCTCCAGTTGATAGTTGCCAAATTGGCAGTCATACCACATCTCCTTACTTGTTATGATATTGTATACATTTTTCGTACATGACTTTAAATTTCGCGTCCTGTCTAAACTATATATGAAATATTAGTCGCTTGATGTTAAAAGCAAACAACTAACAATCAATCAATTTAAACTCGTGTTTAATAAGTAGAAAATCAATTAATTTTCGGGGTTAAAAGGGGGAAGTGGCAGGAGGTCTTTGAATATAAATATGGTGGCCTGGTAAGAGCTGGAATCAATAGGCATGCTTAGCGACAAGTTAAGACTTTAAAAATAATAAAAAAAATCCGCAAAAAATCGTGCTGCCCCATTCCCATCCTAAGAATAACAAAAGGTCGTACCCTTACTATAATTGATCGTGTGTTTTATTAATTATCCAGCTAGTTGTCCATATAGTGTCCTTCTAAGGAGGCAACTGTTTAATATTCTGGGGGGCCTTGATAATCACAAAAATAAATGGTTTGTTCTGTGGTAGTTTCAAAATACATAATCTGACTTACAATGCATTGAAAATAAACTCTGCAGGTCTATTCGAAAGTATAAGATGGCAACAGATTCTTCATAAAAATAATTTTTTCCCAAAAAAAGTCGTGAAACACTTCCGAAAAGTTCATATAATAAAATTATTAATATTTTTTAAAATATACTTGAAATGTCTGAAAAAGGGTTTCATTTAACTTGAGCTTTATTGTGTCAGATACACATACCTCACTTTTATTACAGGACAGTAACTACATTGAGGCAAATTTAATGCTTACGTTATAATTTTATATATACTCAAAATTGGAATAAAAAAGAAGTATCAATTTAGATATTTCTCATCAGACTCGTTATTTTTCCTTAAATCTTTTATTTATTTATTTATTTCAAAGTCTAATTTTCTGTCAACCAATGTATTCGCTGATACTTTTTTTCTCTTTAGCCCCTTCTAGCCTACTGTTTTTCTCTTCAGCCCTTTCTAGCCTATTTTGCTACAATAAACTTGATACATAATTTTCTAAAGTTATTATTTTACAATTTTTATGCCTCAATTATGGGCATTATGTTTTCTGGTCTGTGCGTGCACTCCTCCATCTGTCTGTCCCACTTCAGGTAAACGTTTGTGGTCGAGGTAGTTTTTAATGAAGTTGAAGTCCAATCAACTTGAAACTTAGTAAACATGTTCCTTTTGTCTTTGTCTGAGTTGTCATTAGAGATGGTTCTAGCTGTCTTTTTTAGACGGTCCAAGTTGTCCCAGGACGGACATATTCTGCAACCAACTAAAATGCCCCAAGTTTGAACACATTATTTGATTTCGTGATCACCATACTATTAACCAAATGAAATGTGAACTACTTTGATATATTTCGTATTTTTTTACCTTAAAAAATCCTTGTCCTAAGTAGATTTGGAAGTTTTCGTCAGCAAAAGATTAAAACACCGTTCATTGCGGGCTTCCGTTGTCGTTGATTTCTATATTTTATGCAATGTCAATTTCATCATGCAATACTTTCTCCGCAATCAGGGGTTCATTAAGGGATACAAACAGTTTGATATTCATGCTAATAATATATAACAGTTACGATTTAAAAATCAATTTTAATTAAGGTTACAGTAAAAAAAAAAAAAAAATTAGGTCAATGTCATAAAGATATAAACTTTTTAGTATTCTGAATAAAACTGGGGAAAAAGGGCGCAGTAAAATCGTGCCCTATCCCAGTTTCGTAGTCTCACATTTTTTTTGTATGAGGCTAAGAAACTGGGGAAGGACAAGGTTCTACCGAGCCCTTCCCCAGTTTTGCGCCAAGCACAAAAAAGTTTATATTTTTCTGACATTGACCTAATATTGCTTTTATAATGCAACATAAATTAATAAATTGATAGCTATTCAAATCGTAATACAAACGAAAGACTTAGTTTTATCCCTTCATGGACCCCTGATTGTGGAGAAAGTGTGCCATGATGAAATTGACATCGTACACAATAGAGCTTTGTTACAATATTTTATATAAAATAAATACAATTAGTTGCAGTATAAAAACATTATATATTTTTCTGACATTCACCTTATATTGTATGTGTAGAAGTACTTATAGATGGCAAAAAAGTTTAAGTACTGAAAATTATATTTAAATTTTCAGTACTGAAAAATGACTGAAATTTTCAGTAGTGAAAAATGACTGAAATTTTCAGTACTGAAAAATGGCTAAAATTTTCATTACTGAAAAATGGCCGAAATTTTCGGTACTGAAAAATGGCTGAAATTTTCAGTACTGAAAAATGGCTGAAATTTTCAGTACTGACAAATGACTGAAATTTTCAGTACTTATAAATGACTGAAATTTTCAGTACTGTAAACAACTTTTTCTCAACATTACTGAAAATGATATAAAAATTTATGTACTGAATAGTGATGTTTCCTAAAAGTACTGTTTATATAGCGGCATTTAATGTACAGTACTGTTAAGTAATGTTTCCTAAAAGTACTGTTTATATAGCGGCATTTAATGTACTGATTAGTAATGTTTCCTAAAAGTACTGTTTTTATAGCGGCATTTAATGTACATGTAAACGCTAGTAAAATTGTTGGTAGTGTATACATCGTTATAAAGATTGAAATATTAGTGTTTCTTTCTGGTGTTTCTGGTGCCATCTTGTGACTGTCTGTTAAGAATCGTACTTCTTTCGGCTGATAATTTGCTGCTGACCAAGTTCAGAACACGAAATACTGTTTAGTCAAACACCGTTTATGCATCTTTTTTGGTTTGCTAGAAGTAACTCGTGCTTTTACCTTGATTTTTTTTTGAACTGATAACCAACCTACTTTGCTATATGAAGATTTGATGATAACAGAATGTTCATGGCGTCTACAAGCTTCTTATTTGTCACAATTTTGACCTTGCCTCAAGTAGTATAGCAATGTCCATGAAAGGACGGCGAAAGATACCAGAAGAACATTCGAATTCAAAATAGAAAATAAACTGACAACGCCATGCTAAAAAGAAAAGCCAAGCAAGCAAACAGTAGTATACAAAACACACCTTAAAAAAAGACTAGGCAACCTCACAAAAACTTGGGATGATCATGTTTGTGCAAATCCGGTGATACGTCTAATTCGGTAGGTCACATTGGTGATAAGGGAACGGGATTGTAGTTACATCATAAGGATGAAACTGATATTTGTATAACGATGGAAAATTGTATGTTGGAATATGGAAGTAAAGTAAAGTAAACTTAAAAAAAAAGAGATCAAATAAAATAGAACTGAATAATATTGCATTGCTAAAGTTTTGAGACAAAATAGGTGACGTAAGATTATGTTGTAAATTTTTCGTTTTTTGTTAGCAATATAGTTAATCTAATTTTTGTTCTTATATTTATTGTATTTCAGTGACGTTGAGAAATCCAGTACAAATGTAATTTCTTAAAGTTTAAAGCATGTTTGTAATTTATCGTTGGAAAGTAGCCCTAAAGAGTTGATATTGTCAACTAAGATAATCCTGTTACATGTTATTCAGTAAAGACTTTGTGAATCCTCTAACATAACTATATAAAATAAATGTCAATCCGATTAATCTTTACATAAAAAAGACTTGTTGACCAATAAATTGTTAATTTAGAAAATTCAAAATAGATGCTAAAATATTCAGGTGAATATATTTGTCCAATCAGCACGTAATGTTGGGTTTAAAAACAAAAGACCGCAAACTCCCAACATCACATAATACACTGTTTGGAATATTCATAAAAACATCATTGTATTTTATTCACCAGGTAAGTGGCCTATTGACCCCCATTTTTGTCTTTTATTTTTTTTAAAACCTTTGACATGTATCATTATAAGTCATCTGTAAAAGGTCCTATAAAATCGTTGTTATGTTTTCATAGTTTTTGAGAACTTAAACTTGTCAATGATAAAGCTATGAAAAACCAAGAGAGAACATTTTCCCACTTAAATTTCAGTTGCTTAAAGCTCGAAAACAAGCACATGGACCTATATTTTATTCTTGTTCTTTTTGGTTCCTTTATTAATCCCTTTACAATATATACTAATTTTAAGAAAAGCTTGTTATTACACTGAATAGTGAATTTCCAAAGTGTAAACTATGTTCACTTGAATTTTAAAAATAAGAATTTATCTTCTGATTTAATAACTTAATTTTGATATTTAAAAAAAAAACTTAACTTAAATTTATAAAAGAGATGTCGTTAACATATATATAAGTTCATATAAATTTTCATGGCATTTTATTCACCTTCACCAGGACTCAAATGACCAGGACTAATTAGAATTAGTGTCCGAGATGAGGGACATATCAGCAAAATGTATTACAAAGACCTGAAATGAGAGGGGAGGGCTAGTATTCCCCAGATGTCCGAATGAAGTTATTATCCTCTTAGGGCTTTAGATTACTCGAGAGAAGCTAGAATCCCCAATTTCTTGTTCAATTTTATTGCCTTCTTTTAGTTTAATTATGATGACTTAAAAAGTGACATTATGTTTAAATTTGTTAATATGTGTTATTTTTTAAACTCTGGAATGTGATTTAAAATTGAAAACCTCACTAAGAAATATTCAGGATAACGAATTGTTGGGAATGCACTCACGACTTGTTTGCTTTGGCAGTAAACGATGTTTAGTTGTTTGTATTCCTGTCGTTCTGTTATGATTTTATATTAACATGTATGGGTGGTTGTCGCTTTGACATATTCACCATTTCCTTTCTCAATTTTATTATCTAAAAAATCAGTATACATCATCTGAAAAGAAATTTCAGAAAGTGGTTAAATTGAAGCTTTTAAAACTTGAAAAAAGTATGTTCCGATTAAATCAAGCACTTTCAAAAACCAATTTGGAGAAGTAAGGAATTGTGGGCTGGTTGGGGTTGGAATGGTGGTGGTTGTGTGTGTGTGTTTGGTGGGAGGAGGGGTACTTTTGAATAACACATCTTTGACAATATAACTATTTCTGTCCCTATGGAAAAGTCGTTATTATGTGCTCTACTATGCACATTAAATATTAAACATGAAACTACACGAAATCTAAGAACAGGTCAGTGTGGTCAAGATGGTGTACGTGTAGGTCGTAACGTAAACGCTAAATGAATGACCTAGATACTTTTTCGGGGATTTTGTCCAAAAAATTAATAAATAAACACAGTGGTTTTTATATTGACCTTCATTGTCCGTAGCACTATTGACATTTAGCTATGACATATTGAGATATATATATAAAATAATGCACTAGTATGTTCTAAATACATATATAAACAAACATAAAAGGTATAAAACGAATGAAACAATTAATTTCGTAAATCATCACAACAAGGAAGTTGGGATACTATAAAAGACAATAATCAAGTCAAAGCCAGGTATATTTGAATAAAGACTTAGTAGTTCAGGTAAGAATATTATTTAGTTAGAGATGTTTGAGATAAGATGTTTATTTCTAAATACAGTTCAGACACAATAAATGCATAATGTAAGCGAAAATTAATTCATGTTGATATAAAGCTAACGAACCGGGTCGATCAAAACAAACATAATAAATCACTTACATATGCATTGATTTTGTAATAGAGAATTCATAAGAAGTAGTGGATTCGTAAACAAGCGACTTTTATTTCATTAGTGATTGAAATGTTCGGAAAATGAAATGTTGTCTTTTTCTTTGATAAGCAAGGGCATATAATTTGTTTGTTATTTTAATTAATGCTTATATGTTTTTATATGTCTCTATAATAAGTGTTGTTCTGGGTTAAACACGTGTCACAATATGACCCTATCGCAGGCTACCGCCCAGTATTTGTGACATAAATTTAATGATTTATTAAAGATTTGCTGACTATTTAAAAATGTATTATACCAGGGACAGTTTATACAGCTAGTATAGCAAATCCTTGATTACACAGTCACAATTTATTTATTCATTCGATCGCGCAATTAATTTTTTGATTAGATTTGATTATTGTTTTATAAGTTTCCTCTCCTAGAATACTATTCATGATCATAATTGATAATGACCATTTAGCTTTAAAAAAAGGTGCATTGGGAGGAGAATGGGTGAGGGGTAGGGGGTGGGATGGATGTGATGTGGGTGAGAGGTGAACGAATTTACTTTTTCCCTATAAGTTTGGGAAAAAATGTTTTTTCATGAAAAAAACAAAACCAACCTTTTCAGCTGAAATGGTTAATTCCTCAGTGTCCTGATAGGATTAGTAATACATTGGAGAGTGGAAAAATATGGTAAAAAATGCCAACGTAAATATTTTAATGCAAAAAAATAAAAACTATGAGTTTTTGTAGGTAAAACAAAGAGTTGGAATGTTATTGCAATTTAAAGTGCCCAAAAACTCACTAGTCATGCACGAGTGATTCTATTCATAAAAACAGTGTCCGTGTAGCCATTAAAAAGTGTACGTGTATCATCTACAAAGTGTCAGTGTAACTCCCGTTAATGTCCTGGGGGCAAATAACTACAATCACCTGTTAATTTACTGGGAGCACAATCGTAAAATCTACAGTAAGAATAATAGACTGTCTTCAGAGAAATGGATCAAAGTTCACGTAACACTTTGCCATCGAACAGAATGAACTCATGCGGATCTTTGTAAACAATGTCACGCGGTAAAATCTGTCCAAATATAACGAATATATAAAAAACACATAGATATTCAGAACCTAAATCTGAAGGAAGTAAACTATATATCAATGATACTACTACAACCCTAAATTAAAATCTTGTAGTCTTTTGGTTCATTTGTATCTCTCCGAAATAGAATGGTGTTGGTTTTGCTGAACTGTCCCCCTTGTATCTTTTGCCCCTTTTTTAAATTTGCTCTTTTTCTCAATGCTCTTCAACTTTGTACTTGTTCGGAATTATAACTATTTTGATCTGAGCATCCTGATGAGTCTAATGTGAACCAAATGCGCGTCTGGCGTGTTAAATTATAATCCTGGTACCTTTGATAACGTTTTGCATGCATTTTAGTTTTAGGGTCACTAGAGTGACCATCTGGGTACTTGACATTTTTGTCCAGACCCAAATGGTGTTCGTGGGCCTTTTATTGCTTTTAGGTCGGTTTGACACATTTCCCGTTTTCATTGTCTTTTCAATATTTGTATATGAAGGTATTCTATCCCGTAAAGGTTTTTTGATTATTTTAAGAAGCCACTTTTACAGAAAAATATAACGCATCTACCTACTCACGACTTGATGTAGACAAAACAGACAAGAACAAGCGTGGATTTGTATAATCCTAGTATTTTTGATAACTATAGTATAGAAATGATCTACATAAAAAATACAAAACACCATTTATTGATAATAAAACGTGAATAAATACGCAAAAAATACAAGGATGTCCAATCAAAATATATGCATGCATAAACACTTTGTATATATATTTTAAGGTTTTGATACTAATCACAAACCATAGAATATTTTGCATAAAACATATTTTATTTAAGTTATATTTGCTTGTAATGGCAAAAGAAACAAATAAAGTTATTGCACGAAGTGAGCCTTTTATGCCAAATTGAGAAAACATATATGAAAAATTATAACAAACAAATATAACCAGAAAAGAGGTGTAAATATTACAAAGATTTTGAAATTGACGATTTTAGAATGGATAATAAAATGATAAATAAAAGTGACCGAAATAGAATTATTTGATGTGTTCAGTTTAAACTTTTTCTGTTTTCACATGATCAATAAATGATACTGGCGACAGATTCATTGAAACATTGAAGCAAATAATGTCATTGAAATCAGCATTTCTTTTAAGTCCTTTTATATTTATTTTATTACAGATCAAAATGAAATATCAACTTATCACTTTAGTAGTATTGATAGTTTTGGTGGACATTATTATTTGTTCAGGCGGTGGCGGCGGAGGAGGAGGTAGCGGCGGTGGCGGCGGCGGAGGAGGTGGAGGAGGAGGGAGTGGGGGTGGCGGAGGAGGAGGAGGCGGTGAAGGTCAACAAGACACTTTAATTATTGACCAATCAGGTAGAGGTAATAGATGGGGAGGAGGACGACAGTGGGGCAACGGTAGACAATTTGGAGACGATCATAGATTTGGAGACGATCGAAGATTCGGAGGCGGTAGAATATTTGGAGGCAGTCGACGAAAGTTTGGAGGTCGACAAGGCGGAGGTCTTCATAGATGGTAGACAAAAGTTTTGATCCTACCATCAGTGTTGTTATGGTAAGTTGTTGATAGTATTTTTTATTTGATCAGTCATCTAGTGTATGTTCACGGCTGTGGTTTGCTAAAATTTATCTTGAATCATCATTAATTTCTCAAATTCACATATTCAAAGCAGAATATGACGGTTTTAAAAATATCGAAAATATTAATGAGACAATGTGGTATATTTACCAATAAGATAACTTACATGAAACAGAAAGTAACGGCTATAGTTTATTGTTCTCCAACACAGATCTTTTGTTTTTTGAATTTAGATCTTCTTTTTCAATATAAACATAGTCGTATACAAGAAAATATATGAAATACAGTTTTACACATGAACGTACTAATGAAAGTAAAACATTATTTTTTTTTGTTTTAGATCGGAACATTCCTACCGACACGGCTTTATGATGACAATCAACCACTGCACATAGACCACATTGGTGATAAAGACAGCGGAAGAGTTTTTAGATATTGCTTTAATATATTTTTTATACTATACATTTTTAAATTAAAGTCTTTGATTAAATTGATTTGGTCTTATTTGCCCCATGAAAGAATGTATGAGCAAACTTACAAAAACGACACAAGATTCGATTGTATAATGATCTGAAACAAAATGCATTCTTAGTTATCTATTTCAGTTCAACATCTTTTCACTGTAGATCCCTCTGATAGGTGTCAGTAGCTACTTTTAAATATGTTTTTAGAATTTCAGAAAATGACTGGAACTTTTTTTTAGATAAGGCAAATATTTTTTGATATGGCAGACAGGTCGGTTGTGTGTCTGGCGGTCAAAGAAACATCACATGCACGTTTTATTTTTATTGCGAAATCATATAATAATATAAAGGTTAAAAAAACCAACGAACTAACAACAAATTCAAAATGTATTTACTTATGTAGAACATGGTGGATTAAACCTGTTTTTAAGCTAACTAAAACTATCTGATCAATTTTTGTTAATTAGAAAACATTATCAATTCTAATTTTGCATATATTTCTAATGCAGATAGATAAATCACGACGGATTCGCAAAAATAGAATCTCGAACGGTCATCGGTAATACATCGCTCAAGGTGAATGCATAGTTTACCATATATAGCCTTCAACTACCAACCTTAAGTTTTTTTTTTATTTCTGGGATTCTTATAAATGTCATATAAAAATACACCTTTTTAAAATGCCAATGCATAAACACCAATTAATACTACCGTTCAAAATATTCTTAAGCACATGTCTTATCATTATACAACCTGCAAATTCACCTCATTGAATGTAGACAGCATTTTGATACTTTAAAAGGTTATAAGCCAAATATAAAGGAGTAGGTTCGGTAAGGACCGATTTTGGCCTCAAATTTCAATTTCATCTGACGAAGGATTTTGACCGCTTTTTAAACACTTAAGTGTCTATTTCATATGATTCAATTAATCTATATGAAAGATTTTAACTTCCTTCGTTATTAAAAACGATCCGATTCAAGCTCAAATATGAAAAATCTACCAAATATGCGAAAAAATTTCACTTTTCAGATCGTTTTGGTAAAAAACGAAAGTGACCACATCCGTGTTCATCCTCAATCTTTATATATGTTATGTAATATCATTAAATACAACTTCCAATTCAATATTTTGGATGAACACGAATGCGGCAACTTTCGTTTTACACGGAAACCGTATAAAATTTAAGTAAAATGCTAGAATTGTTAAGATTTCAGTAATTTAGAACGACTTTATTGTGCTAGTTCTCAATATATGTGCATTGTTTTGTCAAAAAACAGCCCATATTTATGAAGCAGAACCCTTCTACTATTCAATAGATAACTAAAAGTTTACACTTTTGTAAAACTGCCATATTTTGGGGCCAAAAAGGGGTCTTACCGGACCTACTCCTTTAGAGGAACAAACTATAGCATTCAAAAGATGTTCCTCAAACCAGTGGGGGTTATGTCGTAGAAGGTTGTCAAACGGAGTGAAACATGAACTTTATTTGGCCGTTAGTTTTCTTGTTTGAATTGTTTTACATTGTTATTACGTGGCCTTTTATAGCTGACTATGTGATATGGGCTTTGGTCATTGTTGAAAGCCGTATGGTGATCTAAAGTCGTTAATTTCTGTGTCATTTTGGTCTCTAATGGGTAGTTACCACATGCCATATCTTTTTTTTTTAATTATGAACTATTGCCAAATATTGAAGCAACATTAGAAGAGATAGGGAGATACAAAAACTTCATTTCCGTATTGAAATCCATATCTTATGGAATACCAATTGAAATTATTGCTTTTCATTTGTTTCTGGATGTCGAAAGTAACATTCTGGATTACTATTCAGAAACTGTTCAAGGGTATATAGCACAAGGAATATCAGCTGAAAATACACCAGATAAAACAACTGAATGCAGAATAAATTTTACATTTCCATCGGATCCGATGGTGTTAAGGCAATGTGTTAGTTTTCTGAAAGATTTAAAAGCTGCTTCAGTGGAGCCGTACACATATGCTCGATAACCGGATATTCATATGCTTAGTTTATGGTTTTTCATCAACATTTCGTTGTGTCGCTCTCATTTTTTATTAGAATTAAACCGTCTTAATCAATAAATATTAAATTATTTACGAGAAATATGCAATTAACTAGCTTTGCAAAAAACTCAACATACGACAAGTAGTTAAAAAGAAATTGATTAAACATATTCACATCTGCTATCCCTAACTCAACACAATGCTTTGCATATAATTATTGGTATTTCTTTTGAAATTGACGGTCATCTTTTAAAAGTTACGGTCATCCTTTACACATTAAGGTAATCCTTTAAGCAATTGCGGTCACTCTTGTTATGAATCGCTGATACTGTGTTACGGTCATCTTAGTGATTTTTTCAAATCCAATTTTATGTTCAATACATATTTCTCGGTAGTAATTTGTGATTTCCGTGTGAATCAATTATAAATTTACATCATACCAATGTATGCTTTGTAAGAAAATGATATAGAAACACTTTAACAGACAGCACAGATACTGACCTTATTGTTAATCCGACATCTTGGGATGACTGTACATGCAGTTACGGTCATCCGCTTTACCCCAGTGAAAATGACTTTATAGCAATTAGATATTTGACATGTTCATAATGAAAAGACAAACTGATATGATCTGCATTTTGGTAGCGAATATTATATATAGTTTATTGTTGAGTGAATAAGGCTATTAAGTTAAACCAGCTAGTAAAAAGACATTTTGTTTTCAATTTGAAAGAAAGGGCTGTTTACCTAAAGGGATAAAATGAAGGTCGATCGACTGAAAAAAGTAGATAAAAAACTGCGGATCCCGTAAACATGTATAATCATAATATAATAATTTGAGAAAAATGTATCGAATTGACCGAAGTATTCGGATTAATTATTTAAAATCTTTTATCCTAAATACGTTGATAAAGTGCATAAGTAGGCGAAAATACAGAATATAATGAATCAGTTATTCCTTAACTCCTTTTCACTATACGGAGTTGGAAATAATATCCTTATGCAGCAACATTACATGTACGAGATTGCACTTTTAAGGACAACAGCTGTGTCCAAATGCACATTTTGGTAATTAAGTTTGTAGTTTCTTTGACTAATTTTAAGAAATTGAAAGAACTAAGAATAAAACAATCAAAGAAAGTAAATAACCCATACTTTATTTTTTATCAAGGATAATATTAAACTTGTGTTTATATAAGAAAGACGTATAACTATGTATTATATATCATTATTGATCAATGAAGTGACAAAATGCAGTTAATATGAATTAAGATATTCAGTATGTTTGTCTAATAAAACTTTATTGCAATTAGATATTTGACATGGTCATAATGAAAAGGTACACTTATAAGTTGACTAGGTATGTGCATCTTAATTCTTTTCTTAACTTGTGTTGTGCTAAGAATTGTTTCAATAAGTCAAGTAAGAGTTTCCGACTGATTTAACGCCATGTTGTAATGTTGTGTTATAACAAAACGTCTTAATTACATTTGAGATAAACATCTTATTTTGAAATTAAGTGCATAAATGTCAGAGGTCCGAAAAATTATAAAAACTTTAGAAGCCAATTAACTGATAAATACAAATATAATTCACATATATGTACTATAAGTTAATCATTATGTTAGAGATTTTGGTACCACAAATTATTCAAAATCTTTACTGAGTTCTTCCATATATATGTCGTGTACAAGTTGCGATTTTGTACAGGTTATAACATGTACAAAAATATTGTACATGTTATAACTTGTATAATGCAAAAATACAAGTTATAACATGTACAAAAGTACCTCGTACATGTTACAACCTGTACAAAATATTGCTTAAAAATGGTTTTAACTTGTACAAAATCGAAAAATAAAGATATGTTTCTATTATCGCAACAGATATTATTGACCTCACTAATATTTCATAACTTTTTCATTATTCTTTCATGTTAGTGTGTTTTGTCCATTTTTGATACAGTTAATGTCCAGGGGTCGGTATTACAAAGCATTCCTAAAAATTGTCATAAGATATAATTTAGGACATGTCTTATGATCCTGTTATGACTATCTATGGACATATCTTTATTTGATGAATTATAGTTGTGAGTGTCCACTTTGAAGGCAAAAGTAAAATACTTTTATTCTAGTTGACACTTTAAGACATTTAATAGTTGATAGCCAGAACAGATGTGTCTACAATAAAATTGGGAATGGAAATGGGGTATGTGTCTAAAAGACAACAACCAGCCAATGGAGCAGACAACATCCAAAGGACACAAATACATGCTTTCAAAGAAGAGGATGTACATTTTAAACATCAAAATGACATTCGCCTCATGCATAATCTTATAGTTTATAAAAAAAAATGAGTTATAAATTAACATAAGTCATGCTGAAGGTCAAAAATGTTGAAGAGTAGATCCAAAGATATTGATAATGAAGCGTGGTCCAATGAAAACTATTTCAGCTCTCTCTTGCTTTTACAGAGTAAGCATATAAGAGATTGTTTTAGTCTTTGCATGCTTTAAAACGAGAGGGAGGAGTGTTACCCAAAATAATTAGGCACCGTTTAAAAATTTTTGGAAGAATTTAGTTACTAGTACCTTATGTAATTGTCATTGAGGATATGCAAGCTTTTAGTAAATAATGTAACACATACATAAAACATACAATTACACGAAAACACATTTTGCCAACATAAGTCATGAAACATATATTTCTGAAACTTTGTGATCATTGTCCTCTACAAAAAAAGACACGTTCTGGCCTATTTATTGTTGTTCTTTATGCATTGGTGAATTTAAAAGTAGATTTTACTTCATTAAGATTTATCTTAAAATTTGTACAAGTTAAAACCATTTTTAAGCAATATTTTGTACAGGTTATAACATGTATGATGTACTTTTGTACATGTTATAACTTGTATTTTTGCAGTATACAAGTTATAACATGTACAATATTTTTGTACATGTTATAACCTGTACAAAATTGCAACTTGTACACGACATATATACAGATATTGTTTTAAATGTCGTTTTATTTGTAGACTACTTTTTTTAACGGGATATCAAATCCTATTTCCTAGATTATGTTGTTTGCCTAACCTCATTGGCCAATTAACTTAGGCGGAAGTCCATGTGATTCTGTCTCATTTGTTTAATATCCACTGAAGAGAGCGGACCGTGTCCTGACTGCTCAGGCCAAGTTGGCAACATACTTCATAGGAAAGGTATATATTTTTTATTTTTTAATGGCAAGAGGCCATATGATATAAGAATGACAAGAGGTCATGTAATTTGAGAATAGCAATAGACATAATACATTTTTAAATGGGCAAGAGGCCATGAGATATGATACTGGAAAAATGGCGAGGGCCAAGGAGATGGTTTGATTTATTTGGAGATGGTAATATTTATTTTTTGAAAAGCAAGAGGCTTTGAGATATAATTGAAGAATAATGACAAGGGTTATAAGGTATAATTTGAAAAAATAACCAGGGCCAAGGAGATATAATAAATTTTAGATTGGCCGGAAAGTCCGACACCACGAGGTCGAGTGCGAAATAAATTATATCTATAGGACCATTGTTTTTTAACATTTGTATTTTATTTATATTCTAAACTGGTTGATAAGATATGTTCATTTTCATAGTTTCTCACGAAATTTAATGAGGTATAAAGATTTTCAACAATCCCGTCGTGGCGAAAGGTGCGCTCGACACGTGTTGTCATAGATTTTATAAGATTTGATTTATATAATCAAATGATAGACACTTGTTTATATAATCAAATGATAGACACTTGTTTGTTTCTTTAAGATTATAATGATAAATAACATTTGCCTATGTTCGTTTATTATGTGTGGTACTTCAGATAGTTTTTAAAAAATGCCAAAAGGGGATTTCCCTCAACAGGTGCGCAAGGTCATTTGATGTCTAGACTAGTGTGTAGAGTTGTGTATTTATTTTCAGATGGTTTTACCCACGTGTTTGAAACGGAGGCACTCATTAAAAGGGGTACGATTAGTGGCAGCTATTAAGAGAATAAGAGGAGGACAACCACAGGGCTTAAAGGAGTTTGCCCGTTTTCAAAAGGACAACAAATTGGATAATTTATCCATGGATGATCTGAGGCAACAGGTTTGTAGTACTATTAATCATTTCATTGTTTGACTTGATTTATCTTGCTACTATTTTAAAACCATTTATAGACAATCATATGCAAGTCAAGTGTTTTGTAATACATTATAAATAAACCAGTTTTATTTAAATTTAGCAAGGTTATTAGTACAAGAAGTAAAACAAAAGCTCTGTTGAGTTTTATTTGTCATTTTTGTTTTAAATTATTGATCAGGTTCTGGATTTAACTGGTGCAGAACTACAAGATTTACTTCAATTTGCCAATAGAGATAATACAGTTGAAGAAGCCAGGTGGGCCACACATTGTTTGATACTGTATGCAAATGAATATGGGCAACCTAGTGGACAAGATTTAACCCAGTCACAAGATCAAGTAAGTAATTTCTAGTCCTGCACTTTGAATGTAATGTCTTGGCTGGCAGATAAAATTAAATCTATTGAATTTTACATATACAATTCTGCACATTGACTAGGATGACAAGCTTAGAAGACAAATCAATGATCGCACTAGAGAATTTCTAAAATTGTATGCCAATGAGATAATAACCTAAGAAGTAATTGGACAATGCCATCATCTATGGTCTTTGTGTGGCCTTCACTTATGAGCAACAAATTGTACCACATAACGAGCATATAAAAATATAAAATTGTCTTGTTGGTTAATACATAATTACTTGTCTTACTGTGACGTAATCCATACCGGTTGAATCCAAGTATATGTTTATTCATATTTATAAATGAAAATATTGACAACACTGTGGTAATTTACATAGAATTTTGATATTAATAGTGATTCACTGGCATTGACTGGTGTTATGTATTAAATGTGTGTTAATAATGATACCGGTTTTGTTTCTGTTTTTAAGACCGATTTTGTTTTCTGTTTTTAAGACTCCCAATACTAGTGCAAATCCTGTCAATGTGCAGATGAGTGGTGACATTGTGCAGAGTAGTGGTGACAACAACAACAATGGGACAAATAAAAGGAAGAGGGACGATTTGGAAGACAGGATTGCGACCTTAGAGAATACTACAAAAGAAGAAGTTGTTAAGAACTTAAAGGAGAAGGTGAGGACACTTTGTCTGCAAGATAATCCTAGTGAGTCACTCATATTACTTACTCTGGAGGAACTTGCTAAAGCTGCAAGACGGGTTAACCATGATGATGCCGATACCTTTGAAGAGTTAACACGTCAGGCAAACCGACATCAATTAAAATTAGATATCTCTTCTTTGTGTTTGTCCGTACTGGGTGGTAAGGTTGCGGATGCAATCACAAAAGCTGTGTCGAAATGTTTAAAGGAAAAGCAACCTGGAAAGGATACTACTCCAAAACCTGAAGATTCGCCATTGCATAATTTATACCCGCCATACCAGGCTCCTTGTATGTATCCATACAATGCTATGCCTTACTTGCAACCGCCATATCCAGGTGGCTTTAATAATAATTATAGGGGTAGACCCCGAAATTCTGGAAATTTTGGAAATTCTGGAATACGTCAGAGAGGTGCTTGTCTGTTTTGCGAGAGTACAAGTCATCAGATAAGAGACTGTGACAAAATGAAGGCTGCAAAGGGAAAATAATGTTTTTCGTATATTTGTATGTTCAATTAATTGGGGAATTTTAATTTATTGTGAAATATTTTGTTTTTTATTTTTATTTTATTTTTTCTCTATTTGAAATGTCTTCATTTACAATTCAAGGGTCACTGATACCCTAGTGGTTCTACATGTTCCACGTGGATTGTAGGTGAAGGGGTTTCTCCTTTAAGTGCTCTTATGTTGGTTCTTGGATATAGAGAGAGTTTTATTTTTCTCTTCAGAATAGTAATACATTGGGAAGTTTAAATTCATTCAACATTCATGTTCCAGAATGGGAAATGGAAAGTGGTTTTAATCCCGAAAAGGTACAAGTACGCCAAGAACCAGCATGGGTAACACTTGGAGGTGAAATTCCTTCACTTACAACACACGTTCCTTCGGCTGAAGAAGTTCTGAATGGTGCATGTGGTGTTCATTTTGATAGTGGGACTTTTCCTTTGCGTGATCCTGATCTTTTTCTAAGCGGTCAGATTCATCACCATTTGTCTAACTGGAAAGATATTCTAGTAGGGACAGATGATAAAGATATACTAAAATGGCTTATAAATGGGGTTGATGCTACAGATTTTTTCAGACACTTTAAAGGTAATTTTAAGGGGCGTTTCTATGATTCGGATATCCCTCCAAATCAATATTTTCAAAATTCAAAAATGTGTAAGCAACATGTTGATTTTATTTCAAAAGAATTATGCGAGAAAATTGCTATGGGTTCAGTTAAGCTGTTGGGAGCAGTTGGTGAATGTGAACCCCCTAGAATAGTAATGCCACTTACAGTCGAACCCAGCAAGCCACGTTTATGCCATGATGAACGTTTTTTAAATTTGTGGGTGAAAGATTTACCATTTCATCTTGAAACTTTGAAAGATATTCCTAGATTAGTACAGAAAGATGCATTAATGGTAACATATGATGAAAAGTCAGGTTATGACCATGTTAAACTTAGTCAACATTCATTTACATATTTTGGTATTCAGTTTGGGGGATTTTACATGACTTACACAACATTGCCCTTTGGTTGGAAAGCAAGCCCATTCATATACCAGTCAATAGGGATGTGTGTAACATCATATTTAAGAAAATTAAATGTACTGAATACATTATATATTGATGATAGGTTTTCAGTAACTCGAGGGGGCCCATTGCAGTCTAGTGAGGAGAAAGAGTTCGAAGGTAGGAGGTTGGTTTATGTTATGCTGGAGGTTTTGACAAGGTTAGGGTATACTCTTTCGCTTAAGAAGTGTTCATTGGTTCCAGAATTTTGTAAGAAATTTCTTGGTTTTTTCGTTGGTTCGGAAAAGCAAGCATTTATTTTACCAGAGGATAAGCGGGAAAAAATTATTGAGTTGCGTGAATTTATTTTGTCTTCTAAGGAGGTAGACTTGAGAACTTTACAAAGGTTTTCTGGAAAGTGTATTAGTATGCAATTAGCTGTACCTGGCTGTAAGCTTTTTTGCAGGGAGGTGAATGCTGCTATTTCTGTTTGTACTAAATGTAGTAGGCCTGTTAGGGTATTTGGACCTCTTAAAGAGGAGATTGAATATTGGAAATTTTTGGACAAATGGGAAGGCTTCTCAAAATGGAGACCAGAATTTCATAATAAGATTGACATGGTTACAGACTCTTCAGGTTATAGATATGGGGCACTTGTGAATTTAGGTGACAAGCATTTGACTATGGGTGATTATTGGTTGGCTGATGATACTAGACCTATTCATGAAAAGGAGGCTGAAGCCATTTTGAAGGCATTGCAATCTTTGGGAAAATCTTTATTAGACTCTCGGGTTGATGTATTAACTGATAGCATGGCGGTAATAGGAGCCTGGAATAGTCAAGGGAGCAAATGTCCGGCCTTGAATTGTATTATGAAGGATATATTTCAGTTGGTCGCTGGGCAAAATGTTGATTTGCATCTAAGTTTTGTTCCATCTGAACTGAATAAGGCTGATGGTCCTTCTAGAATTTTGAACACGGCTGATACTATGTTGAGTAATGCTTCATGGGTTTTAGTTGATTCTCGATTTGGTCCACATACTGTTGATCTTATGTCTTTAGACTCGAATGTAATGCAATCAGTAGACAGTAGGCCACTTAGACATTTTACCCCATGGTTAACACCAGAAACCTCTGGTGTTAATGTGTTTTCCCAAGATTTAAAGGCAGAATCTAATATGTATGTATATCCACCCTATGTATTGATTTTTCCTTTGCTATGTTTTTTGAAGGAACAGTCAGTTTCTTGCACAGTTGTGGTACCTGAACTTTATCCAGTTCCTATGTGGTGGCCAATGTTGACTAGTTGTTCATCAACCTCCATTCTTCTAGGAGCTAGGGGTCAAAAAGGGGTTGTCAAAGCACCTTCAAGGAAAGGTTTTGTTGTTGATGAATTTGGTTTAAGATGGCCATTGTGGGCATTCAGAGTTTCTTTTTCTTGATCTTATTTTTGTTTATATTTCATGTGAAGTAATACATTTGTAATACGGATATTTCAAGTGAACTTAAAATGAATTGAATGTTTTTGTATAATTTTAATGTACCAGTGTAGCTAATCTTTTCATTTATGAAAAATATGTAGATTGTTATTGGGTAATGCATGTGCATTGTATTTCTTTTGAGGTTATAAGTCCTATTAAGATTGTCATTGACCTAAAAATGGACCTTATATTTGTCATTGCAGATAAATAGTGACATTGATTTGGAAAAAAATGAGGGAAGAATGGACGAGTTAGATAAACGAATAACTTGTTCATCAGGTCACAAGAGGAAGAAAAGTTTTCAAGATTCTTTTCTCCAATTTCTCCAAGATTTAGATTGCAAACATTTGTCAGTTTGTACACCTGATGATATTCGAAGATTTTTAATTTGGAAGGATTTTTCTGGAAAAACTACTATTCACGGTGTTCATTGCAAACATTTAGGCCAAAAGGGGGAGTTTGACTGTTTTTGTCCAAAACGACTGGCTTCCGGTACAGTTGAAGGGGTGATTAATCAATTGGTTAATATATTTGATGATAATGGCTTTGGGAGATATTGGGACATTTTTTCTAAGTCTGGTAACCCTGCTTGTGCCCCCATAGTAAAAGAATATCTTAAACTAATCAGGGAAGAACAAGCCAGTGCACATGTATTGCCAAAACAAGCTAAGCCTATATTTTTATCAAAAATTAAGGCAATGTGTTTATACATTGATAGGGAAATTAAAAGTCCTGGTCTGTCATTACGGGAGAGGTATATTCTGTATAGAGATAGAGCTTGGATGAAACTACAATTTTTTGCAGGTGATAGGGCTAGTGACCTTTCTTTAGTTGTTGCTCAGGAGGTAAAAGTATTAAATGATAATAGTGGCTTGGTTTTTCAACATACGTTTGGAAAGACACTCCGAGGTGATAAGGGAAAGAGTAATACATTTGTTATTAAAAAGTGTGATGACTTGTCTATTTGTCCTGTACAAGGTCTGCTTGATTATGTTAATTTTTGCCAAGTCAGTACAGTTGATATGTCAGTAGGTTATTTGTTCAGAATAGTTTCTGAAAAAGGCAGAGTGTTGGATAAGGCTGTCAATTACTCTGTCATGTATGAGAGATTGCGTTATTACTTATCACTGTTGGGAATTTATGAAGGAGAAACCCCCCATAGCTTTCGATCAGGTTGTGCAGTTACCATGGCTTTATCAGGGGCAGTTGAAAATGTAGACCAGGCAATGAAACATATTGGTTGGTTTGGCAGAACAAGTGCCGAGTACTATAGTAGAATTCATACATTAGTTGATGCAGGCAGTATTGCATTGAGATTATCTCAAGTTGCAAATGGGTCTGAAAATATTGAAACTGTATTTAAAGAACAAGCTGACTATTCTAGTTTAGTTCATGTTTTTAACAAAGAGTAAACGTAATCTTAATTGTGATCTAGCCCTAAGATTGAGGAAGTTTAATGAAGTATTTGCACCATATTCATTGTACTTGCATTGGTAATTAAAAATGTTTTCATCGTAACTATCATTTTGATAAGTTTTATTTGAATAATTGAAATTGCACAAGTTATTATTGTTAAATTTATAAAATACCCATGCATACATTTTGTGAATCTAAGAGCAATGTATAATTATGTTATCTGTACAACACTTGTTATGTAATAATAATATTAAAAAAGAAGATATGTTTTATTTTGAGTTTTGGGAAGAGGCATTATACTGTATTTGAGATTTTGGGTTTCATCTTCAGGAAGTCTGTAGGGTTTCTGCTACCCATAACTTAATGGAACTGTAGCAAGAAGATATTGGACACTGAGGATATGGTCATAACCTCATTGGCCAATTAACTTAGGCGGAAGTCCATGTGATTCTGTCTCATTTGTTTAATATCCACTCAATGAGGAGGCAAACGTTTGACAGAATAGGCAACGTTTGTACTGTAATGTATGTTTATAGCCTGCAAGTGAAGTTATTTTAATCCCACCTCATCCCACCCATTGTCTGTTTATAGTCGTGTGGTACCAAAATGTGATATACAGGATTGTATGTGAAATGTTGAGTTATTTTTGTTTTTAATTTATTCAATGCAGAGGCACCGCAAGTCCTTCTAGTCTTTGATGTTTATTGTCCATCATAATAGGAGTTGAACAATAGACATGATAGAAATCATGACACCTAATTGCTAATTTCATGACATAGACTTGATTGGTTTTGTTATACTGAGTCATTTGGATTGTTGTTTGCTTAAAAGTTAAGCATTGTCTTGTTTAGAATCTATAGGAAAGGTATATCCCCATTTTGGTACTCCAGGAGTGTTCGATATCATCTCACACCAGTTCCCTGCAGAGTTTCTGCTACCCATAACTTAATGGAACTGTAGCAAGAAGATATTGGACACTGAGGATATGGTCAGAGCCCTGAAACTTAGATACGATAAAGGGAAATGTATCGATCCTTCAAATAAACTTATTTAAAAAGGTTACCATTTCAACACTATAATTAGATCTTTGAATTTTGTTACAAAATGACTAGTGTAAGACCATTTGAAAAGGAACGCCAAAGGTCTAATCTATACAAGTAACAGAAACGAGAAACACTTATAAACCACACCAACAAACGAAAACCTCAGAACATTAGGTCCCAGACCTAAGAAGCTTGTAAACAAATGTAGCGGGTTAAAACGTTTTAATGGCTTCTTTTCGACATATGTTTTGTGTATCTTGTACTGTTACACCTCTCTTCCCGTTTTTGGGAAGTGCTGATGCGCCTCCAAAATAGTTTGATTAACCACGCCACATTCGGTATTTGTCTTCCAAGATCTCTTTATCCTTTCGGAGCACCTGAGATCACCCCTAGTTTTTGGTGGGGTTCGTGATGCTTATTATGGGCCGGTACTAAGCCGGCCCATTATATGATATGCGTTTGAGATTGTTACATGCGTTTCTGGGGATCTACATTATTATTATCTGCGGTATATGATAATTAAAGATTTTAGGTATTTGAGTTTTTTATGAGACAAAGATGCCAAACATGTATAACAATGAATGATCATTGTTTATTATGCACAGAATGCGAGACCTGTATTTGGGGATTCCCCAAACCAGGTTATTTTTTAGAATTGCACTTCCACTGCACTAATAATATATCCAATTTCACAATTTTTAAAGTTATAACTAATTGGATTGGACCAGTTCTAGCAATTGAGCATTATTTGCTGAACGTATTTAGGGTAAAAAGTTGTAGATTACTAATCCAAATACTTCAGTCAGTTCGACACATTTTTCTCAAGTTTCGGATATTATGATTATACATGTTTTACGGGGTCCGCATTCTTTTTTCTGCGTTTTTTCAGTCGACAGATCTATATTCTAGCACTTGTTTTTCAAATCGACAACACAAGCTATTTTATGAGCTGGTTTTACTACATAGCCTCATTCACCCAATAATGAACTATATATAATATTCGCTACGAAAAACCAGACGATACAAGTGTGCCTCAAATATGTAATGTCAATGATGTCGTTTAAGACACATTTTATTATTTCACATAAAAACAGCAATTAATCCGGACCAACAACCTTCTGGATATTGTTGTTTTGTGTGGCTATAATTATGACCATGTCAAATGTCTAATGATAGTTATGTGATATTTTGTGTTTGACAATGTTGTCATTTTAATAAGAACTCATTTTACATGGGAATGGGTATCTCAACTTCCTAAAATTCAAATAATTTTGGTTTGTAAGTTTTTGTTTTGACATTCTGCTGTTATCCCACAAACACAAACATATTCTAAAAGTTCCATATCTAATCGTGTTAAGTCATCAATAAAATTGAGTTTTTTTGCAAGCCCGTTCCAATAAATCACCCTTGAAAAGTTTAAAGACACTCGGGATATTTATTTGAAGTACGTTCCAGAACAATTTTAAAACGTTCTGTTATTAGTTGAAAATTTAGAGAAAAAATAATTTTCTGGTAAAATACTCATTTTACTAAACTGTACCCTGTATATTGTAAACGTGTTATCTGTGTGAGCAGTTAGTCCGTCTAATTTTCCATAAATAAACTCATCATCGATTTCAGGAGTGAAATTTTATACTTGTGCTAGACGCATGTCTTGTCTTCAAAAACTTATTAGTAACGCTCCAATATAAAAAAGACGTTAAGAAGGTTAGTATGAAGATGAAAAGCATCAATGATTAAAAATTCCCAAAAGTTTTGCAAAATACAGCTTAAGTCATCTATCCCTGATTGTTTGTTTGGTGCTCTCTTCGATAAAGCTGTGTTCTTTTTCAATATGCCTTCCCTTTCCTATCCTACTGGTGACGTCTTTTCGTGGCATTTTTCAAGCAAGAAGAGGTTACTAGACATGTACGAATAAAAATAGATAAATCGTTCAAACGCTGAATCTTTTAAATAAACAGATTGTTTTCAATAAACATTTTTTCCAGAATATGCAGAAGAAGGAAAAGAAGACAACGAAGAAATATAAAATAACGTATTGAAATTTCTGTGCACAAGAAAAATATGCAAAATTAAAAAAGATACTTTTGTTATTTCAATACTAAAGTAGTTTTGATTAAGTCAGGATTAGTATTATTTAAAAATAGGTTTAATCCACCGTGTTTTACATGTGTGCAAATACCGGTTAGGACTCATACAGTTGTTCTCCATTCGTTTGAGCTTTGAATTTGTCGATCGCTTAGAGACTTTCCATTTTGAATTTATTTTGAGTTCGTTTTTTATTCTATTATTATATCATTATATTATTTTGTAATTTCACGATGAAAGTACAACGTGCATGTATTGTTTCGTTAACAGCCAGAACACTTCCGACCTGGCTGCCATATCATAAAACATTTTCTTCATCTAAAGAAAATGTTTAAGTCATTTCCTGGACTTTTAAAAACATATGTGTAAGAAGTTACTAGTACGTAAGCAGTTATACTATCAGAAGAATCTACAGTCAAAAGATGTTGAACTGAAATAAATAACTAAGAACGTATTTTGTTTCAGATCACAAATAAAATCGGAATCAAATATCTTTTGTGGTTTTCGTCACTTGCTTATACATAATTTCATGGGGCAAATAAGAACACATCAATTTTATTAAAATCTTTTATTAGAAAAAAAACAACGTATAAAAAATAAATTAAAGCAACTTCTAAAAATTCTTCCCCGCTGTCTTTTCCACCTATGTGTTTTATGTTCAGTAGATGATTTTCACCATAAAGCCATTTTGGTAGGAATGTTTCCATCTAAAATGAAAACAAATAATGTTTTTACTTTTTAATTTGAGCATGCATGTTTAAAACAGTATTTTCAAATATTGGTTTATATATGACTACGTTTATATTGAAAAAGAATATTTAAATTCTTAAAATAAAAGATATGATTTTGTTGTTGTTGTTGGAACTTACCAGTTACCAGGCGAGTCCACTCAATGTGGAAGAACAATGACCTATTGTCGTTAATTTCAGCTTCATTTAAGAGTTGTCCTATTGGTAATCATATCACAACGTCCGACATTATTAACCCCGTCACTCTTGTTCCTGTACCATGTCAGGAGCCTGTAGTCAAGTGGTTGCCGTTTGTTTATGTCTATCTTATTTTTTTGTAAACTTTTTTGTATAAACAAGGTCGTAAGTTTTCTCTTAAAAGTTGATTCATATTTTCACGTTAGGGTATACACAATGTATATTATAGCCGTTTATATGGTATGGGGTTTTCTTATTGTTGAAGGCTGTAACTTTACAAGTATTTATGCTTTGAATTTGTATAGGGAAATTAATGATGATTCAAGATAAACTGTAGCAAAACACAGCCGTGAACAAACACAATAGGACTGATCAGATAAATAATATTATCAACAACTCACCATAACAACATTGATGCTTGGATCAAACTTTTTGTTCACCATCTATGACGACGTCCGCCTCGTCGACCTCCAACATTTCTTCGACTTCCTTCGAATATTCTACCTCCTCCGAATCTTCGATCGACTCCGAATTGTCGTCCGTTACCCCACTGATTTCTGCCTCCCCATCTGTTACCTCTACCTGATTGATCAATAATTAAAGTGTCTTGTTGACCTCCACCGCCTCCTCCGCCTCCGCCACCTCCACTTCCTCCTCCTCCTCCACCACCACCACCTCCTCCTCCTCCACCACCACCACCTCCTCCTCCTCCGCCGCCTGAACAAATAATCATGTCCACCAAAACTATCAATACTACTAAAGTTATAAGTTGATATTTCATTGTGATCTGTAGTATAAGAAAATAAAAGAAATTACAAAAAATGCTGTTTTCAGTGATTTTATATAATTCAATGAGTCAATGAATCTGTCGCCAGTACCATTACCTGATTTTGTGAAAACAGAAAGAGTCTTAAAAAAACTCAAGAAACTGAACACTTATTATATCTTTATTTCGTGGATTGTTTTTAAGCATTTTATTATCCATAATTATAAAATGTCAAAATCTTGTAATATTTACAACTCTTTATGGTTATATTTCTTTGATATAATTTTAGATTTTTTATATATTTTCTCTCAATTTTATATAAAAAGCTCACTTCGTGCAATAACATCATACGTTATTTTCACCATTACAAGCAAATAGAAATGTAATAAAGTTTAAGTATAAATAAATGGTGTCTTGCAATATTTTATATAATTCATTTCTATGCTATGCTTGCTCTTGTCTTTTTTGTTAAAACCTAGTCGTGAGTCACTAGATGCGTTATATTTTTTCTGAAAAAGTGGCTTCTTAAAATAATGGAAAAAACTTTTACGAAATAGAATACCTTCATATACGAATATAGAATTGACAATGAAAACGTGAAAAGTGCCAAACCGACCAAAAAGCAGATATAGGCCCACAACCACCAATTGGGTCTAGGAAAAATATATCACGTACCCAGATGCTCGCTTTAGCTGACCCCTAAACTCAAATGCAGACAAAAGAGGGGCAAAAGGTACAAGAGGGACAGTTCAGCAAAATTAATGCAATACTTAATTCGGAGAGATAAAAATGAACCAAAAGACCACAAGATTCTAATATCGGGTTGACAGTCTATTATCATTTCTGTAGATTGTACGACTTTGTACCCAGTAAATTAACAGGTGATTGTAGTTATTTGCCCCCAGGAAATGAACGGATGTTACACAGACAATTCTTAGATGATACACGAACACTTTTTAGTTGATACACTGACATTTTTTTATGAATAGAATCACTCGTGCATGATCAGTGAGTTCTTGGGCACTTTAAATTTCAATCAAATTTCAACTCTTTGTTTCACCTACAAAAATTCATATTTCCTGTTTTTTTGTATTGATATTTTTTCAAACAACTCCAATATATTAATAATCATATCAGGACACTGAGGAATTGACCATGTAACTTTTTAAGGTTGGTTATGGTTTTTGCTGAAAGTAAGTCAATGGTGGTAACGACGTTAATATTTAAAAAAAAACCCAGGAAATATATATAAAAAATGAAATATAATCAAAAGATAAAATCTCAATGAATTCCACAATGCACTATCGATCCTATAATTAAATTGTGTCTGTGTAATCAGGGATTTGCTATACTATCTGTATAGACTGTTTCTGGTATAATAAATTATTAGATAACTAGCATGCCTTTAAAAACCCATCATTCAACTTTTGTCACAAATTTGCGACAGTAAGCTGCGATAGGATCATATTGTGACACGTGGTTAACCCTAGTTTACACCAATTAAAGAGACATATAAAAACCTTTAAACATTCAATTAAAATAACTAACAAAATATATGCCTTTGTATATCTAATAAAAATTCAAAATTTGATTTTTCTTAACATTTCATTCAATAATGAAATAGGAAAGTCGCTAGTTGATTATCGTTTACGATTTTATTACCTCTTATGAATTCTCTATTAATACAAAATCAATGCATATGTAAATGTGTTATTATGTTTGTTATGATCGACCCGGTTCGTTAGCTTTATATGACCATGAATGAATGATTTATTATATCACGCATTTAACGGTCTGAACTGTATTTACAAAAGAAACATCTTATTTCAAACATCTCTAACTTTATATATTCTTACATGAACTGTTAAGTCTTTATTCAAATATACCTGGCTATGACTTGATTATTGTCTTTTATAGTTTTCAAACTTCCTTGTTTTGATGTTTTAGGGAATTATTTGTTTTATTCGTTTTATACCTTTTACTTATATATATTTATGTATTTAGAACATACTAGTACATTATTCTATATATATCTCAATATGTCATAGCTAAATGTCAATAGAAATACGGACAATGAAGGTCAATGTAAAAACCACTGACACTGGGTTTATTTATCTATTTTTTTGACGAAATCCCTGAAATAAGTATCTAGGTTATACCTTCAGCGTAAACGTTACGACCTGCACGTACATCTTGACCATACTGACCTGTTCTTAGATTTCGGATTTCGTGTAGTTTCATGTTAACATTGAATGTACATTATACAGTAACAACGTTTACATAGGGACATGAACAGTTATATTGTCAAAGATGTTTTTGGCAAAACATACCCCCTCAACCCAGCCCACTACCCCCTTATTATTCCAATCGGATTTTTGTAATACCTTGAAAAAATCGGAACATAATTTTTCCACTTTTTGAATGCTTCAATTCCACCGCGTTCAGAAATTTCTTCATAGATGATGTATCCTGATTTCCTACCTAATACATTTTGATATGAGATCATATTAGGACGACATAAATACAAACAACTAAACATCTTTTACTGCCAAAACTATCAAGTCATGAGTGTATTCCAAACAATGTGTTATCCTGAACATTTTTAAGTTAGGTTTTTCAATTTGAAATCATCCCAGAGTTAAAATAATAACACATATTAACAAATTAAAATACAATGTCACTTATTTTTAATCACCATAATGAACAAGAGGGCAACCAAAAACCATTTTGAGAAGAAATTGGGGATTCTAGCTTCTTTCAAGTAATCTTAAGCCCTTGGATAATATCTCCTCTCTGTGATCTGGGAAATACTAGCTCTCTCATTTCAGGTTTATGTAATACATTTTGCTGATATATCCCTCATCTCGGACACTAATACGTCTTGGTCTTTTGAGGCCTTGGGCGCTGATCAATGAAAAGTAATGATGTTTTAATGATTTTTTCCAAACAGAGTGACATGTGATCAAATAATATAAATAGAAAACTTTATACTAATTTATATAGCACTTCGGTGTGGACATGAATATCAATTATATGGTCATTTTTATGAATTTCCTGTTACAAAACTTAAATTTTTTCAAAAAACTAAGGATTTTCTTATCCTAGGAATAGATTACCTTAGCCGTATTTGGCACAACTGTTCGGAGTTTTGGGTCCTCAATGCTCTTCAACTTTGTACTTATTCGACTTTATAACTATTTTGATCTGAGCGTCACTGATGAATATTGTAGACGAAACATGCATCTGGCGTATTGAATTATAGTCCTGGTACGCATCTGTGATAACTATATATGTTAACGACATCTCTTTTATAAATTAAAGTTAAGTTTTGAATATCAAACTTAAGTTATGAAATCATAAGATAAATTCTTACTTTTGAAATTCAAATGAACATAGTTTACACTTAAATAATACCTGGTGAATAAAATACAATAATGTTTTTATGAGTTATTCCAAACAGTGTGATATGTTATGTTGGGAGTTTGCGGTCTTCTCTTTTTAAACCCAACATTACGTGCTGATTCAACGGATAAATTCACCTATAAGACAATAACAATCAAAACCAAGGAGTAAACAAGGATTCAAAAAACCAAAGGACATTTACATCAACAGTTATAAATTATAAATAAGAAACAACACGAACTCCACTAAAAACCGGGAGTGAAATCAGGTGCTCCGGAAGGGTAAGCATTTCCTTCACCGTATACGGCACCCGTCGTGTTATTTCTTTGTTCATTTCGGTAATTAATCTTAGCGTCAATTTTGAATTTTCTAAATTTACAATTTATTGGTCTACAACTAATTTTTATGTAAGAGATTTATAGGATTGAATTTATTTTATTTAGTTATGTTAAAGAATTATCAAAGTCTTTACTTAACTAAATGGTTGGATTGGTCTTATTGTGTGCTATTTTGGTATTTCAAAGATTACCTTCCGCTAAGACGATTTGTGTGAAAAAGTAATTTAGCCAACAAATTCATATACGACATTTTGGAGGCTCAGCGACGTTACAAAACATATTCATCTTTTCAGTTATATTGAAAGATCATAATGACTTCAATGGAATGATTTAAAAACAAAATTTCAGTACCGGTAACATAGAGATATAGTGTTGTTGTAAGCACGTTTATTCTCTTTTTTGTGTTTTTTTTTACAAAGAACACAAGCTTTTACCTTGAAAAGATTCTTGGATTGAGTTCAAATTCTCTTCACTGGTAACCAATTTGTTTTGTTAAACGGCGAGTTGACAATAGCTAATTGTTGACGGTATCTACTAGTTTTAAATATTTCATGTCATGCTGTTACTTTGTGGCAATTATAAAAAGAAGATGCGGTATGAAACCTCTTCACAAAGACCAAAATAACACACAAAAATTATAACAATGTCAATTATAATTAATTATGAAATCAAAACCTGTACGCATGTTTATAGTGGGGTTCGTTTCAATATTTTTTTTGTGTTTTAGTGTACAATGTTGGTATTCTTTGCTGAAATATTTTATTTCCCATGTTGACTTTATGGAAATGTATTATTTAGAAAATCACTATACATAACCTGAGAAGAAATTTCGGAAAGGGTTTGGAGTTGAGGGATTTAAAACTCAAAAAAAGAATATTTCGATAATTTCAAGCATTTACAAAAACCCAATGTAAAGAAGTAGGAGGTGGTGGGGATATACCTGTCCCTATGTACATGTCGTTGATTTGTACTGCATTATGCACATTTAATGTTAAACATCAACCTACACCAAATCACAGAAAAGGTCAGTATGGTCAAGATCGTGTACGTGACGGTCGCAACGTTTACGCTGAAGGTATGACCTACATCAGATTTTTATTTCGGGGATTTAAAAAAAAACAACAACAAATAAGCTAACTGCTTTTTACATTGACCTTTATTGTCCGTAGCCCCATTAACATTAAGCTATGACATATTGAGATGAATATAGATTAATATATATTCTAAATACATAAATATACAAACGTAAAAAAGGTATCAAACTAATAATTAAAACTTTTCTAGATTCATGTATAGGGGCGTTCAAAGATCTCAATTGATGAAGTGCAACGACTGGATTTAGTTTCTGTAGAATATATTTGTGTTTACTGGATAACGGTTAAATTGAAAAACAAATTAACAATCAAACAAACCAAAACTGTACAAAGGAGTACATGAAGGTCCGGTAAGGGCCGATTTTGGCCTCAAATTTCAGGTTCATCTAACGAAAGATTTTTGACACTTTTTAAACACTTAAGTGTCTATTTCAATTGATTCAATTAGTTTATGTGAAAGATTTTAACTAATTTAGTCATTAAAAACGCTCCGATTGAAGCTCAAATATGAAAAATCTATCAATTATGCCAAAAAACGTCACTTTTCAGATGGTTTTTGTCAAAAATGAAAGTGGCCGCATACGTGTTCATCCTCAACCTTTATATATGTTATGTATTATCATCAAATACAACTTACGTTTGAATATTATGAATGAACACGAATGCGGCCACTTTCATTTAAGACGAAAACCGTCTAAAATTTAACTAAAATGCTAAAATTGTGAAGATTTCAGTAATTTAGCATGACTTAATGATGCTAGTACCCGATATATGGGCATTGTACTGTCAAAAACAGCCCATATTTATGTAGCAGAAGCATTCTACTTTCCAGTAAATAGCTAAAAGATTACATTTTCACAATTTTGTAAAACTGCTATATTTTGGGGCCAAAAAGGGGTCTTACTGAACCTACTCCTTTAAGGAAGCTGAGCTATCCATGTGAAATGTGTTTAAAAGGACAAAACTGTCATAAAATGTCACACCAGGAATATTAAATATTTGACATGGTAATAATTATAGCCATACAAAACAAAAGTTCGCCGGACGTATTTAGTGCGGGTTTTCATAGTCGATATATACATTTTTTTTATTACTAAAATGTGTCTAAAATGGAATAATTGTCATTTTAAATTTCACATTATCATATTGGTAGAAAACCTGTTTTGTCTGTTTTTTCGTAGCGAATATTATTAAAAGCTTATTAATTCGATAAATAAGCTTATTTGGTATATTTCGGCTTATAAAATTGCATTCTATTTTAGTCAATTTTATGGAAAAGACAACTGGAGTGCTAAACAAATGAATGGAATTTTTCAAATAAAGAAAATCCCGTGGATAAAAAACATGGACCCCGTAAACATAAATAATAATAATAACATAAACTGAAGAAACGTGCACTGACCGTAAAAACCGTGGTGAACCGACCAATTATTTTAAAACTCTTCTCCTTTATACTTTAAACAAAAAATTATGGGAAAGTGCAATAGGCAGTAGTTTACAAAAATACATAATTTATGCAATTTATTATCCCTTAATTACTTTTAACAATAAACCGTTGCAAATAATATCATCTAATTAACTCCTCATAGATACCAGGATTTAAATTTTGTATTTGCGCCAGACTCGCGTTTCGTCGACAAAAGACTCATCAGTGACGCTCAAATCTATAAAAGTTAAAAAGGCCAAATAAAGTACGAAGTTTAAGAGCATTTAGGACCAAACATTCTTGATCGTTTTCCTGCGAAGAAAATGGTGGATTAAACATGGTTTTATAGCGAGCTAAACCGCTCACTTGTTTGACTGTCTAATAAATTTCGTTTATATTGACAACAATGTGGGATTAAAACAATCAGACATAATAGGTAAAAATGTCAAAAAATGAGATTCAGCAGTTAAGATTGGAAAATTATCTTAATCAGGTTAATCAGTTAAAAACAAACAAAAATGTACACAAGGAAAACAAAATAACATATTGACAAATTACATCACCAAAAATGAAAGACACAAATACTATTAAGACCACTGCACAAAAATACATTTGCGGTGCTCATGAGTATCGAGGTACATGTAGGCCTAAAGGATATTACCAAAATTTACACAGACAAAAAAAACAAAGCACTTAAACATGTAAATAAAGGATGATATACAAAGTTAGTCCCTAGAATCTATACACCAAGACCATCATGAAATATTTTTGAAGGCGATACGGTATTTTGATCTACAAGGTCTTGGTATCTAAAAAAATACCGTAGAAAAAGGACGAGACTTTCTGTGACATCAACTTTCTGCTCAAACACTGATGCCGTTTGTTAAAGACTGAATAGCAGCTGCAAGCTCTAAGCTACCAAAAAAGTTGGGAAAAGTATATCCCATATCCAGGTGAAGTTTGTATATTGCTACTAGATGAGAGAAATTGATAATTTCGAAATTAAAATCGTCTCGTTGGTAATATATTATGTTACTGAGATGGCCGCTTATGTCAAATTCGAGGTATAAGTATAAAAACGAGACGAAGGAAGCTGTGTCTCTTCTTTTTAAATTTAAGTTATATTTAGGAGGATAAATTAATAAAACCCAATCAGAAAAGTTTTTAAAGCTAATCGATCATGCATTCAGAGGCGCATACAAAAACTACGATGTAATATGAGTACTAGAGTTTCTAACCCTTTCAAGAATCCGGAGGTTGTGGATGCTTTATCCTCTTTGCATGGCAAATATGTCGTTGTTCCAGCAGATAAAGCCTCCAATAATATTGTCTTCATATGTAAAAATGTATTTGCAATGTCTCACTACAGAGCTTGGAATTGATAAAACTACTGGTAATCCTACATATTCTTTAACATCATTTACCAAGGACAAAATTTTACAAAATCATAAATCTGTCCTTCTTTCTTTTGGTATCAATATCAAAGAAAACGAAGAAAACTTGCCCTCATTATACTGGATACCAAAATTTCACAAAACTCCATATAAAGAACGATACATAGCTGGGTCTTCAAAATGTTCGACTAAACATCTTTCTAAAGTACTGACTACTATTCTTTCTACAGTTAAAGATGGGCTTCAAAAATATTGTTAGGAGATATATTCTACCAGTGGTGTTAACCAGATGTGAATTTTCAAAAATTCGAAAGATCTACTGCTTAACCTTCGATCACAATCTTTGCAATTTTGCAGCAACATAAAAACTTTTGATTTTTCTACGCTATATACTACTATTCCCCATGCTCAGTTGAAAGATCGACTTCACCATCTCATAAAACAGAGCTTTTTCTATAAAAATGGGAATCGTAGATACAAATTTCTTGTTTTGGGTTACAATAATTCATATTTTGTGAAGAATAACACTGAATCTTCCAGAAAATATACTGAAGATGATATTATCAAAATGCTGGACTTTTTGATCGACAATATATTTGTTGAGTTTTGAGGATTTATATTTCAACAGACAGTCGGTATTCCAATGGGTACTAATTGTGCACCCCTGCTGGCTGATTTGTTTTTGTACTCGTATGAAGCAGAATTCATTCAGAACCTTCTAAAAGACAAAAAGAAAAAGCACCTTGCGAAATTCTTTAATTTTACTTTCCGATATATTGATGATGTTCTATCATTGAATAACCCATACTTCAGCCAATACTTACATCTCATATATCCCAGTGAACTTCAAATAAGGGATACTACTGATACTAGAAGGACTGCTTCATACCTTGATCTTTTCCTCAATATTGACGTAGATGGACGACTTCACACGAAAATCTATTATAAACGGGACGATTTCACCTTCCCAATTATCAATTTTCCATTTCTCAGCAGTAACATACCCTCTGCCCCTTCGTATGGTGTTTACATATCACAATTGATACGTTATTCACGTGCTTGTTCATACTATACGGACTTCATATACAGGAGTGTGCTCCTTACAGGACAGATTAAAATTGACACTCCGTAAATTTTATGGACACCATCACGAATTGGTGGATCCATACGATGTGTCTTTGACCAAACTAGCTAAGGACATTTTTACTACATGGTAGATTGTGGTTTGTCATTATGTCGTCTAATATTTTAATTACCAAACGTGACTTATTCTCGATTGTGACTGTTTTGCTGAGTGTGAATTCGCATTACTATAAGACGTGTTACGGTACTTGTCTATCCCAAATTCATGTATTTAGTTTAAATGTTTAATGTTATATTTGTAATTCTCATCGGATTTTGTCAAATGTGTTGACGTCTTTTTTATTATATTTATGTGTTATGGAAAGAAAAATTAATCACCGCCTTCATTTATTAGATTTGATTTTGTTCAACGTAATCTGTACGATAATTTACGTTTGAAGTTGGATTCATAACAAACTGGACATATATATATATATATTATAGTAAATTGCTATTAATAAGTATTGCAATATGCATTGTGTTTAAATGTAATATCAGTATTTAGTTCTATCATAATCTTAAATCAATCCTAATTCTATCTTACTTTTGATATATAATTTTTCATATGTGACGTCATTTTTGTGCTGTTTCAGAAATTTCATAAATTCAAATGTGACGTAATTGTTGTGCCTTTTCACCACTTCGTATGTGACGTCATTTTTATGATTTATTGCGTTGAGGCCTGGACTGAGTCGGGTGTGTCTATTCTGTGTTGGTCTTTGCATTATGTATTCGGGTTTTGTTTTCTGTAATTAGTTAATACTTCAGTTTCATTATGTATATCTTTTATATTCATTTGATTAAATTTACTGTTTACAATAGCACTAATTGTTCTAAATAATAAGAATGTTCTTATCCCAAGCATAAAAACATAGCCGTATTAGACACAATCTTTTTCAACTTTTGATCTTCAGTGCTGTACAACTTTGTACTTTTTTTCACTTTCGATATTTTATATCTGGGCGTCACTAGTGAGTCTTGTGTGGACGAGGCGCTTTTTTGGCGTATTGAATTTTAAACCTGATGCTTTTTGTTATCTATTAATCATGTGTTTCTTTGTCTAATACGTTCTCCTATTTATTTGTATTGTAGTCCTGTAATATTATGTTGTCATTTCAATGTTATATTTAACATTGCCAATAGTGCGAGGTTTGGCATGCCACAAAACCAGGTTCAACCCACCATTTTTTTCCTTTAAAAATGTCCTGTACCAAGTCAGGAACATGGCCATTGTTATATTATTGTTCGTTTCTGTGTGTGTTACATTTTAACGTTGCGTCTTTTGTTTTTCTCTTATTTTTTAGTGTAAATTCACATTGCGATAAGACGTGTCACGGTACTTGTCTATCCCAAATTCATGTATTTGGTTTTGATGTTATATTTGTTATTCTCGTGGGATTTTGTCTGATGCTTGGTCCTTGTCTGTGTGTGTTACATTTTAGTGTTGTGTCGTTGTTCTCCTCTTATATTTAAAGCGTTTCCCTCGGTTTTAGTTTGTTACCCCGATTTTTTTTTGTCCATGGATTTATGAGTTTTGAACAGCGGTATACTACTGTTGCCTTTATTTATGGTTAATGGAATAACGTTATTATATCTTAATGTAAAATTAATTGATCTAGCTTCTTTGATCTTCTTGTTTTCCGATTCATATGCAAACAAGAGTCAGCGATTAGAGGCACACAGTTCGTTCTAATAATAATGCAAAATATATGTTGAAAAAGTTTTCTTCCAAATTTAACAAATTTATTGTCATTAAGATACTCCAGCATTCTGATCACTTGTTCCGCTTTATGAAAAGTAAAATAACAAAAATAGCGAACTCTGAGAAAAAGTCTAAACGGAAAGTGCAAAAGCAAATGGAAAAATTAAACCCATTAAACACATCAATCGACTTGCATATTCCTGCCTTGGTACATGCTCGCATATTTTACCTTTTTGTTCAAAATATGCCGTATGGTATCACAAAGTAATTAATTTCTTGCAAATGCTACCATTTTTACAGTGAAAAGCCTTGTAGATAATTTCTTAAAGACGATTTGTTAATTTCACATTAGAAATGGTGGTATACAGGTTTGAAAATTAAAAGTTTTGATAGAATTAATTTCAGAGATAGATATAGATTTTAAATTACTAGTACCCAGAAATTTTTTTTTAAGAGTTTTTTCAGAATCCAGATATGGTAGCACAACTACGCGATTAAACAGTTTTTCAGAAGAACCTCCTTTACTGCAGATAGATGTTTGTCAGTGAAATGGACACCTCCATTTTAGAACATGAAGATGAGCAAGCAATCTTAAAAAAACGCATTGAATTGTACATGGCCTAATCTGTGTAATATTTGAATACTTGATTTTCTAAAGCTTGAGGTTTCCGTAATCATTAAAAAATATTGTGATTTAAAAAAAATAAAAAAATTTCAAAAACAGTTTTTGAAATGAGTCTTCTTAACGCATAGTAAATGTTTCTACAACGTATATGCATATTGATGACTTCACATACCTTCAAGTTCATCGGCCTCTGTGATGCATTTTAACATGCAGGAGTAGAATCTATTCCATTTTTAAGGAAGCTGCATCGTTGCGTGTCATAGTTTAATTGACAATAACATCTAATTAGCATAAGATGCTTTACAGGAGCTGGATGTAGTATCGCACTAATTGGAAGCAATTTATTTTCCTCAATATGACAACCCCAGTCCTGTGCATCTAATTTATCACATATCCCAATACAAACTTGAGTTTGATCATGCAATGTTGCTTAGCAGTGTCAGCTGTTTGTGGTAGCGTGTGTACTTGTACATATATATTTCCAATGCAAATGTTGGAAAGGAATATTTTGAAGCGCATTCAACTTCTTGAAACCCTCGATATAATCAACAAAGATTTGTTTGCCTCATTTATGAGAATGCTCCTGGCACGAAACGGCTGCATTATCGTGTTATTTTTGTGTTAATTTTCTTTAAAATTGTGCCCATGTCTGAACCAAAATTCGAGATGTTGTATTACATCCGCTTAAAGCGATAATGAATGACCAACATACTGCATGCGAGTGTTCAAAGTTTATCATAGTCAAGGTTGTGTCCTGAACCTTTTGTTTTCAAATTAACATTGTTCTTAGCTGCAATAAAATAACGATGCCACATAGAACACATGGAACTTTTGGAAACTGATAAAAAAATAACAAAATAGATTCGTCACTAATCAAAGATATTGAAAATAATTGGTCTATGAAGAAAATGCAATAGTAGTGAAGGATAAGTGAAAAATCGACGAAATTGAAATGAAGACTTGAAATTGTTGTCAATTATGCATTCCATACTTTGTTGTTGTTATGAACGAGTATAAGACGTTACTCTATATTATTTTTATAACTTTATTTTGGACTTTTTCGTTTTTATGTTTTTTAATTTCACACACACATTGAATATTTTATTTATTTTCTTTGAAATTATACCTGTTTCTTTTGCTCACACATTGTTGACAGTATGATGGAATTATATGCGACAGTCATACAAGTGATAGGTGTAGATAGCTAGGTTTATTTGACCATTTTCTACAAAAGAAAATGCTTTTGCCAAGTAAGTAATAGAAAAAGTTGTTTACCTTTCGTATTATGATTATTTTTTTTTTTATTAAAGACTTTCCGTTTTGAATTTCCCTTGTAGGTCGGTATTTTTTGTTATTTTTACTATTCATCTTAATTTTTGTAGCTGTTAAGGTAGTTGAATTATAAAACATTAATGGTGTCATAACCATAGTCAGTTTAATATTCAATCAAAGGTAAACATTGTTTTCTTGTGTAAGGCTTGTTACACACAACCTTGTTCCTGTAAGTAATTTCATACAATATAAAGCTTTCATGCACTTAGTTGCTGTCAAAAATTAATACTAAGCATATGCAGATGCAGGATTTTTATAAGGGGCCCCGTTATTCCGTCAAATTAGCAGTTGTTAACATAAGTTTTTTTTAACACTCAATAAATGTTCAACATACTATATCAAGTAAAAAGCTTACGTAAGTTTGTATACGGTATGATTGTAAAGCGTACATAGCAAAATAAAGGATACAGGGTATCCATCCATGACTCTAAATCATTACATGCACAGCATAAAACACAACTAACTGCAATTTCAAGACGGCCTCTGGTACCAGTTTGAAAGACATGTGACCTACAGTTGTTAATTTCTATGTCATTTTGGTCGCTTGTGGGTAGTTGTCTCATTGGCAATCATACCACATCTTCTTTTTTAAATGTCTGTATTGCAGAATTACACCTTTACCATTTTCTTGTTCATAATTTCAAGATAGTGTATTGTATTTGTCCATCAGTGCTAATATTGTTGATAATTTCATACCATTGAAAACTAGTTTCGTTGTTGTATGGGTGTTTTTGATGAAAAAAATATTTTTCCAATTTATACTTCTTTCAAATATCGATCCATCAGATTATTCAATAGTTCATTTCAGCTGAATTCCCTGTAAATCCAATTATGTTTGTGAAATATGAACACACCGTTAGGGTTAGGGTTAGGGTTTTTTGTTCTGAGTTTTTCTTATTTTGTGATGAAAGACCTTTTTAGAAATGCTCAGACTAAGAATTTGTTGGTATTATAAGTATTACTCAATTGCAGTTATTCATGCTCAGTTGTTTGTTTTAATGTGTTTCTTTAATGATCTTCTTTATATAGCTCACGTTGAGAATTAGAAAATGACTATTAATAAACGGAAAAAAAAGTTCGGAAAGGGATGGAGTTCAGGCATTCAAATCTTCAAAAAAAGTTCATTCTGATCATTTCAAGCATTTAAAAAAATAATAATGATATAATGATTAGGATTGGGTGGATATTTTCGTCCTAAACATCTTTGAGACAAAATCCGTTTGATCCCTCTCCCGTTGAAATTATCGTTATCTTGTACTGTTAAACGCACGTTTGTATTGTTTTACATTGTTCTTTTTTTAGCTTAATATGCGGTATGGGCTTTGCTGTCCCGTACGATGACCTATAAGTGTCAGTTGGTCTTTTGTAGAGAGTTGTCTCATTGGAAATCATACCACATCTTCTTTTTTATATATACAATGTTAAAGATACAACTACACGACATCGAAAGAAAACATTACGGTTTCGATAGTGTACACAAACATTATTAACGATGAACCAGAGGCAAATATTAATACGAGAAACTACAACTAATCTGAATATACACCAAGGTCGTAACATTTACGCTGTAGGTATGAAATACGTCAGATCCTTATTTGGGGGATTTTGTGAAAAAAATAAAAATAAATAAACCGAGTGGTTATTACATTGACCTCCATTTATCCTTTACTCTATCACCATTAGGCTATGTTATATTAAGATAGATATTTAGATGTCATATAGATGTCATGTCCGTAAATCATAACAAAGAAAGTAGGTATATTAAAAAAGACAAACATCAAGTCAAAGCCAGGTATACTTAGATATAAACCTAGCAGTTAAGGTAAGGTTATCATTTAGTTTGAGTTGTTTAGTGCAAAACACAGTTAAGCCATAGTAATAATCGTAACATAATCTTAAATAAGTATATGCATGTTTATAAAAAGCAAACGAATCGAGTACAAACATACTCGTGCCTGGTGTGTGCGCTCTTATATTTTACAGTAGGAGTTTTTGCTTGTGGGAGAGCTTTTCTCATTCCATGATATAAATGTCCCATTTTTATGTATATATATTTATGTTATTTTGGTCACCAGGAAAGAGTTGTCTCTTTGACAATCATACTACAAGTTCTTGATTGGTTTTTTTTATATAAATTAAAAACATTTGCATACGGATTGATTCTATTTACATAATACTTTAACAGCGAACATTGTGAACCCTTGAAGATCTTTCTATCAAGAAGACGAAACTCAATGATAACAAATATATAATCAGCACATATAGTATGATAAGCAAGAACGAATAACAAATAAAATGGATATATATGCTAATGAGTTGATTGAATCCTTCAGAGAAATTACTTATCTTAAAAAGAGCTGAATTCTAAAATTCATTTCTTTTTATCTCAACATTTTGATTCTCAATTTCGTACTTCAAATAAAACAAAAAGATCATAGAAAATATGAATGAATTATATAATGACATCTAGAAGGTCAAGAAGTTTATTCGAACATCTTCTAAAAATCTATCTTTTCAAAACTTCAAACTGAATTTTCAATGTTGGTAACCATATACCATTGGATAATACTTAGATATCATCATTTTTTTTTCATCCTGAGAGATGGTAAAAGATTTTCAGTCAACGAAATCACTTAAAAAACAATTAAATTGCATCTAGGGACTCTCTGACCTATTGCAAATTATAGAAACAAGAGCAAGCATAATTCAAATAAATGAATAAAAAAATACTTAAAAAACATATAGCATAAAACTGTCGAATTAGTTCGACAAAATTTGTTAGTTGTTGCAAGACACCATTTACATGTATTGATTCAATAGTCATAATGATTTAAGGGTCTCCCTTTTCTCGATCATTATGCGGAATTGGTTTCAAAACTTACAGCCACTGTTCCCTCCTCCAAAATTTTTGTTTTGTATAGTATGTCAAGTAGCTTTCTGATTGTTTTTCTGTTTGTTTAGTTGCAGTAACTTGCTAAATTTGAATATCTTCTTCATTAAAACACAGAAAATATAAAAAAAAAAAAGATGACGAATAGCCTTCATTGTAATTTATTTTACATCAAATAATATACACTTCATTGTAATTTATTTTACATCAAATAATATACACTTCGTATTTATAATGAGAACATAAATGTGCTTTTCAATTCATGGCATACATGTGCAGTTATCAAAATTATTGATAATTTTGGTATGAATTAAGTTGAATTTTAAAAACTTGTTTGTTTATGAGTATATGTGGTTCAATAATGTTAAATATCATATTCTTTGTAATACTGTATTATTGATAATAAAATCAGGGAATTTGTTAAATGATTCTTAAAATTTCAGTGATTTTGTAAAATTATTGAAATTTCATTTTTTTTTTATATAACTAGTGATTTTAGTAATTATGCAAAATGCCTGAAAAATCAGGTTTCTACTTAATCTCTCATTTTACAAATTTAGTGTAACAAAATAGGCTTTACAGCCAAATTGTGAAAAATATATCAACATTACAAAAGTCCTTCACATTTAACGAATACAACCATAAAGTAATGTAAATATTACAAAGATTTAGGAATTGACAAATTTAGAATTGATAAAATGCTAAACAAGAATCACCGGAATAAAACAAAGGAGATATGTAAAGTTTAAACTTTTCTGATTTTACAAGATCAGTTTATGGTACCGGCGAAAGATCCATTGACACATTGAAGCAAATAATGTCTTAGAAATAAAATTTCAATCTGCCATTTCTTATAATGTTTTAACTTTTCTTTACTGCAGATCACAATGAAATACCTTATCGTTATATTAGTATTGATAGTTTTGGTGGACATAATTATTTGTTCTGGCGGCGGGGGAGGAGGAGGAGGTGGCGGCGGTGGCGGTGGACGGGGTGGAGGAGGAGGGAGTGGCGGGGTGGAGGAGGAGGTGGCGGTGGAGGAAAACAGGACACTATCATTATCAATCAACAAAGAGGAGGTAACCGACGAGGAGGCGGAAGACAATGGGGAGGCGGAAGACAGTGGGGCGGCGGTAGAAATATTGGAGGTGGTCGACAAAATTGGGGAGGAAAACGTAATAATAGAAGAGAATAGACAACAAGTTTTTTTCCAACCGTTATTGTTGTTATGGTAAGTTGTTGATAACACTTTTCATCTGATCAGTCATCTAATGGGCGGTGTTTTGTTTCAGATTAACTTGAATCACTTATCACCATTATCATAATAGATTTTTCTTCACAACAGAAAGAAATTTACACCTTAAAAGTTATAAGGAGATGTGGTATGATTGCAAAGAGACAGCTGTCTATCAAAGTATAAATGCATTTCATGTTAGCAATTATAGTCAACTGTACGGCCTTCAGCTATAGACCTAATTTATAACAAAACAATTTGCCGAAAAAAATTTGGACAGACCTGAACCAACGACAATAACTGCACTTCAGGCTCCAGACTTGGTACAGGCACAAAAAGAACGTAACGGGATCAAACAAATCGAATATGTCTGATATATTATCTTTTTAATTCTTCTTTATCTAAAATGTAACCATGAAGAAGAAAAACCTGTTTAAAAATGATATGTTACACATGAAACCACCAAATAAAGTTTAAAATAAATTATTTCGTTTTAGATTGAATCAATCCTACCAACACAGGTTTCAGACGATAACCATGTACTTCCAATATAGACAACATTGGTGATAGAAACAGCGGAAGAACTTTTAATTGTTTCCATATATTTTTGATATTATTTATTTTTGAAATAACTACTTTGATTAAATATATATGCCTTTATTTGTCCATTGAAAGTTCATTATTTATAACATAAATCTAGCAGTTAGTTTTCTTGTTTGAATTATTTTACATTTGTCATTCCGGAAACTTTTATAGATGACTATGGGGTATGGGTTTTGCTCATAGTTGAAGGCAATTGGGAGACCTTTAGTTGTTAATTTCTGTGGCATTTGGTCTCTTGTAGAGAGTTGTTTTATTCAGAATCATACCACATCTTCTTTTTAATAGTTAGAAATTTAAGCGAAGAACTGGAACGTCTTTTGTTAGCTGAAACCTTTACAAATTAAAGTTGTGAGCAGAAAGTCTTAATTTCTCAATGAACCGTACGAATAAGGCCATTGGTGGTTAAAGCTTTTATAGAGTGTTACTATTTAAAAATATCTATGCTTAAAGGTAACGAAATCAGCTTAAAACAGTTCTCGAGAGCCTTTTTACTGAATTTATACAGGTGAGAGGAATTCTTTCTAATATAATACATTTATCAGCATTATTTTGTGTTAATCGTATTCTTTATCTGGATGCATAAAATTTCATGACTACAGTTTGTTATAACTATAGACTTATTATTTCTGATGCGAAGTACGTTTATGTCAATAATAAATGCAGTTTTACCTCATGAATTTCGTATTTTTAAAAAAACTTGAATCCATAAGGTTTGAACAATTAAACAACCGTATGAAACTTTATCTTTAAACCTCAAAACACTGTGTACATCTGCTTCTGAACTGATCTATCGAAAAGAAGACGCAAATAATTTCCATATTCACATGTATATACTAAGAAATATAAATAGTATTTACCTTCTTTACTAATTAAATGATTAAAAAACCTTTTTGTGCGAGGTCTTCTCATAAACATCCCGTGTATCTTAAACTTTTCTAGATTCATGTATAGGGGCGTTCAAAGATCTCAATTGATGAAGTGAAACGACTGGATTTAGTTTCTTTAGAATATATTTGTGTTTACTGGATAACAGTTAAATTGAAAAACAAATAAACAAACTGACAAACCAAAACATTACAAATTTAATTTTTAAAATGTGTCTAAAATAATACATCACATCATTATCATTATTTATTTGACATGGTAATAATTATAGCCATACAAAACGAAAGTTCGCCGAACGTATCAAGTGCGTTTTTTCATAGTCGATTTATACATAAATATATATATTTTATTAAAGAAATGTGTCTCAAATGGCATAATTGTTATTTTAAATTTCACATTATCATACTGGTAGAAAATCTTTTTTGTCTTTTTTTTCGTAGCGAATATTATTAATAGCTTATTTATTGGATAAATAAGGTAATTTAGTATATTTCGGATTATAAAATTGCATTCTATTTTTGTCAATTTGATGGAAAAGACAATTCGAGTGCTAAATAAAAAAAATGGAATTTTTCAAACAGAGAAAATTCCGTGGTTACAAAAAACCATGGACCCGTAATTATAAATAATAATAATAACATAAATTGTGATAGTTGACAAAAATACATCATTTCTGCAATTTATTATACCTTTTATTACTTTTAACAATAAACCGTTGCAAATAAAATTATCTAAAAAAACTCATCACAGATACCAGGATTTAAATTTTGTAGTTGCGCCAGACTCGCGTTTCGTCTTCAAAAGACTCATCAGTGACGCTCGAAATTAAAAAAGTTAAAAAGGCCAAATAATGTTCGAAGTTTAAGAGCAGTGAGGACCAAATATTCCTTAACGTTTTCCTGCGAAGAAAATTGTGGAAAAATATGGTTTTATAGCTAGCTATACCGCTTACTTGCTTGACTGTCCCATAATATTCCATTATATTGACAACAATGCGTGAACAAAGTAATCAGACGAAATAGGTAAAAATATAAAAAATAGAGATACAGCAGTTAACATTGTAACATTATCTCAATCACTTAAAAACAAACAAAAATGTACACAAAGAAAAACAAAATAACACATTGACAAATCACATCACCACAAATGAAAGACACAAATACTAATTAGACCACAGCGCAACAACACATTTGCGGTATGCATGAGTATCGAGGTACTTGTAGACCAAAAGGACATAGTACCCAATTTTACAAAGACTAAAAAAACAACAACACTTAAACATGAAATTAAAACATGACATACAAAGTTTGTATCTAGAATCTATACGACAAAACCATCATGAAATATTTGTGACGGCTGTACGTTATTTTGATCTACAAGGTCTTGGTATCTGCAGATGATTTTATTTTACAAAAAAGGACGAGATGTTCTTTGACATCGACTCTGCTCAAACACTGATGACCTTTGTTAAAGTCTGGATAGCAGCTACAAGCTCTTGACTACCAAATAAGTTGGGGAAAGTATATCCCATATGCAGGTGAAATTTTGTATATTGCTACTAGTTTAGAGAAATTGATAATTTTCGAAATTGAAATGGTCTTGTTGATAATAGATTCTATTACTGAGATGACCTCTTATATCAAATTCGAGGTATAAGAATAAAAATGAGGCGAAGGGAGTATCTTAATGTAAAATCAATTGATCTAGCTTCTTTGATCTTCTTGTTTTCCGATTCATGAAAAAAAAATTCAGCAATAAGAAACACACAGTTCGTTCTCATAAGAATGTCGAAAATATGTTGGAAAGTCTTCTTCCAAATTTAACAAAATTGTCAATAAGAAACTCCAGCATTCTGATCACTTTTTCCTCTGAAAATTAAAATAACAAAAAAAGCGAACTCTGAGAAAAAGTCTAAACGGAAAGTGCAAAAGCAAATGGCAAAATTAAACCTATTAAACACTTCAATCGAATGGATAACAACTTCATATTCCTGCCTTGGTACATGCTAGCATTACCTGATTGTTCAAAATATGCTGTATGGTATCTCAAAGAAATTAATTTATTACAAATGCTAGCATTTTAACAGTGAAAAGCTTTGAAAATAATTTCTTGAAGACGATTTGCCAATAAAAACTTTGATAGAATTAATTTTAGAGATATATAGATTTAAAATTGCTAGTATCCAGAAGTTTTTTAAGATTGGATTCTTACGAAAATGCAATAGAAGTGAAGGATAGGGAAAAATCGACGAAGTTGGAATGAACTACTTTTAATTGTTGTCAATAATGCGTTCCATACTTTTTTTTATTGCTGTTAAGAATGAATATCAGACGTTACTCCGTCTTATTTTTATAACTTTATTATTGACGTTTGTTTTATTTGTTTACTTTGAAATCATACCTGTTTGTTTTTGCTCACACATTGCTGTCAATTTTATGAAATTTTCTGTAACTGTCATATAAGTGAGAGGTTTAGATAGCTATAAAACCAGGCTTAATCAACCATTTTCTACAAAAGAAAATACCTGTACCAAGGAATATAAAAGTTGTTTACCTTTCGTTTGATGTGTTTGAGATTTTGATTTTGCCTTTTTTATTTTTTTATTAAAGACTATTTATTGTTATTTTACTATTTATCTTAACACTTTGCAGTTGTTAAAGTATTTGAATTATATACACATACATGGTTTCATACTCATAGTCAGTTTCATATTCAATCAAAGATAAAAAATAGTTTTCTTGTGTATGGCTGGTTAAACACAATCTTGTTCCTATAAGTAATATCATACAATATATAACTTTCAAGCACTAAGTTGGTTTCAAAATAAATACTAATCATGTGCAGATGCAGAATTTTTATAAGGGGTCTCGGTATTCCACCAAACGATAATTTGTCAACATTACATAGAGAAGTTTTTTTTCTTTCTTAAACACTCAATAAAAACACTCAACTAATTTTGTTCATACTACACTTAAACCATTAGCTAAACAAAGTTGATATACGGTATGATTGTAAAGTGTACATTGTAACACAAAGAATATAAGGTATCCATCCATGACACTAAATCATTACATGCACAGGAAAAAACACCAAAAGGAAAGGATTTATTGATGTACTGCATTTTAAAGTCAAACGTAAAAAAACCCTCTCACCTGACTGCAATTTCAAGAGGGTCTCACCTTACTGCAATTTCAAGACGGCCTCTAAAACCGGTTTGAAAGACATGTCTGTATTGCAGGTTTACAAAATTGTACGTATTATTCATAACTTCAAGGTTGTGTAAAGTATTTGTCCATCAGTGCTAATATTGTTGATAATTTGATAATTTTATACCATTGAAAACTAGTTTCGATGTTATATTGGTGCTCTTTGAAGGAATATTATTCTTTTAATTTTTACTTCTTTCGAATATCGATCCATCATAGTATTTAAAAGTTCATTTAAGCTGGATTCCCTGTTACTCCATTTATGTTTGAGAGATGTGAACACGCCGTTTTAGTGTAGTGTTTAATGTACTGTTTTCTGAATTTTTTTAGTTTTTCATTTGACTATATCGGTGTCTGTTTTTCTTTCCAACATGGTGTATGATAGTCCCATGGTATTCTTCTATTCAAAAAAAAAATTATATTCATCAGTAATAACGGTCTTTTTTTACCCTTAAACCCTTTGTTTTTTGCGCTTGATTTTAGTTAAATTTTATGCTAATGGGCAACAAGTGACTTTTAGATTAACAGTTGTTTTTTTTGTCTATGATGAAAGACCTTTTTAAGAAATGCTCAGACTAAGAATTTGTTTGGATTATAAGTATCACTCAATTGCAGTTATTCATGTTCAGTTGTTAGTTTTAATGTGTTCCTTGAATGATTTCCTGTATATAACTTACGTTGAGAAATTGAAATGGAAATAAAAAAATCCCCATTAAAAAACGGAGAAGAATATTCGGAAAGGGGTGGAGTTCAGGCATTTAAAACTTGAACAAAGTTTATTCTGTTCATTTCAAGCACTTGAAAACATTATTATGATGAGAAATGTGTGGATATTTTCGTCCTAAACATCTTTGAGACAAGATCTGTTTGATCCCTGTTCCGTTGAAAATATCGTTAACTTGTACTGTAAAACATAAAACGATCCGAACTCTAAAGAAATCATTACGGTTACGATAGTGGACACAAGCATTATAGTTTTAAAGAAGTTCGATGAACCACAGGCAAATATTAATACGAGAAACTATAACTAATCTGAATATACACCAAGGTCGTAACATTTACGCTCTATGTATGAAATACGTCAGATTCTTATTTGGGGGATTTTGTGAAAAAAAATAGAAATAAATAAACCGAGTGGTTATTACATTGACCTCCATGTATCCTTTTAATACCTTATCAACATTAGGCTATGTTATATTAAGATAGCTATTTAGATGTTATTTAGAATAATTTATGTCTGTAAATCATAAAAAAGTAGGAGTACTATAAAAGACAAACATCAAGTCAAAGCCAGATATATTTGAATATAGACATAGCTGTTCAGGTAAGAATATAATTGAGTTAGAGCTGTTAAGATGTTTATTGCAGAACACAGTTAAGACCGTATTAACCTCACAACAAAATTTGAAATAGATAAATGCATGTTTATTAAAATCAAACAAATCTAGTACAACATGAAAAACATACCCGTGCCTGTGATGTGTGCTCTTATATTTTACAGTTAGAGCTTTTGCTTGTGGGAGAGGTGTCTTCATTCCATTATATTGTAACGGATTTCGGCCTCGTTGTTCAACAGTTTGTGTCCCCTCCCCCTTTTCACTTTTTATCAAGTTAAATTTCTGTTTAAACCGTATTGGATACTTATAAATTTTTGAATATGTTTCTTTTTATCAGAATAAGTTATATTAGTATATTTATTATGAACAGTAACTTAAGCAAAGATAAAAATAACGTCAAGTCCTCCCTGAAACTGAGTCGCCTTTCTATTTATTTTTGTACAGTGTAAATACAGAATTTCCTTATACTGGACCTACCTTTATATATTTGTTGATGATTGTATTATGTTGTTTTAATCTCTTTATATAATTATATTGAGTGAATTAGTTAACCTGGTCAAGTTTCTAGAGACTCAGAGTCTCTCTTTTTCCTTGTAATGTCCGCCATGTTTACTTGAGTCGCTTTACCGTAAACCGTCAAAGTGCACTGTCGTGAACGGCAATATTACGTTGAAATAAAGTCTTTCGAGTCGCTTTTGACGTCAATATGAAGTCTTTTAAGTCTTTTTGTTGTATATATATTGCACTACCAGTGAGCGCGTTAGTCGTGATCGGACTACCGTGGCAAAAGGTTGCTTACAATCACAAGCCTAATAATAAATCCTTTTTCACTGTAACTTACAACTTGAGTCTTGCACTTTTAAAAGGTTAGGAAATATTTTGTCAGAGTTTGACTTTAAGTAAAACATAGATTTATATTTTTATATTATAAGAGACTCTAAAGATTAGAGATCATTAAACGTACAAAAAGTTATATACTGAAAAGTACAGAAAAGTCAGAAATATAAAATATTCCATATTTTATACAGAGACTCACCGACGCAGTCTCGAGTCTTAAAGTCGCTATTCAATAAGACGTCAATATAGTTTTTCTTCAGAGAAAGTAACAGTTAAAGTTATTCTTGTATTATTTACTCGATATACCAATAGTATAGAAACTGCAATTATTAACGATTCTTTACATATATATTACGAAGTCAAATATTCACAAAAAGAACAGTAAAACCCGGAGTCGCAACTGTTGAGAAGTCGACATAACTTATATAATTATAGAGATTTCTATAATTACTTGTTAATAAGATTGTTTATTTAATACATGTGTATATAGAACTTGACCAGAGTACTCACTAGCTTGCGTACTATTTAAGTGTTATTTATTGTGTTGATCTGATGTAAAAAGAGATACAATATTGAAATTGTCTGAATTACATATATATATAACTGATCATAGTAACACTTCATTAAATCATTAACTTTAAACGAATTATTTATTTCTGTCTTCTGAATCAGCACATCTTTAAATACACCTATTGGATTACAGGGTTGAGTTAACCCAAGGGAGCAGTCATTTGAAACAGTATTAATTGCCGAGTATTAGTTTGTCTGGCGAATTGTCTAGTTTTGTCAGTGGGTCAGAGTTTCACTTCAGGGTAACGAAAACGCTATAGCAACACAGAGCGAAAACGTTACATTTGGTGGCCAATGTGGGGAGTCCCAAATTCTAAGGGGCTCTCCGAACTAAGCTGAAGTGAAATTCATATAAATATTTAAATAAATATAATTAATTCCGTTTAATAAATAAATATGTCAAAAACAAATATCAGACAACCCAGTTTTGTTGTTATTGAAGAGGAGGAAAATAGTGCAAGTCCGTTTGGGGTTCGATCACGGCTCCCCGCAATGTCCGTGAACCTGGACTCAGATATGAACAGGAGTCTTATTGATTTGACACCATCAGGGGAGGTTCAAATGCGGGTAAATAGGGAAAAGCATGAGGAATTCACTAGTCCACAAGCTCAAGCGGGAGCTACTGAAAAGTCTATGCAGACTTCAACAGAAAATATAGATGTACCTAAACTTAAACAAGAGTTAAATGAAATAAGGGAGAGGGAAAGCATGTTAATGGGTTTATTGGAGAGTCATTCAGGCGACGAGTGTCGCAAATCACGGGAATCCTATGGAGGGGGAGATAGTTTTTATAATAAGGTTTTCCCTGGTCTCCTAAATGACAGGAGGCGGCAACAGGCAGATCTCCGCGATCTAAGTAGTGACCAGTGCTATGGGCCCAGCACTAACTCTCTATGGCAGGCACCTCACAACAAAAATGATGAGGGGTGCAGTACTGTCCGAGTGGACAGAAACGGGTGTGTAGACACCATGACTCCTCCTGTAAGAAGGGCTACTAATGCAGTAGCAGGGAATGGAAATTATAGTGAGAACTCCTATCCAACTTTTAATATAAATGATAACACAGTCAATAATTGTGTACCTCAAATAAATGAACCTTCAGTTCATTTCAAAAATAAGAAAACAATTACGTTTGACGGAACAGGTAGTTGGCAAGACTTTTTAGTTCAATTTGAACTAATATCTACTGTGAATAAGTGGGATAACGGCATGAAAGCTTATGAACTCGCAACTAGTTTACGTGGAGTTGCACAAGGAATAGTGACTGATATTGAGCCTGCTAAAAGGTTAAATTATGACTATCTTGTATCTGCTTTGACATCTCGTTTTGAGCCTGCAAATCAAGTAAATATGTACAAAGTACAAATGAATTCTATTTATAGAAAGCCTAGTCAAACTTTGCCAGAAATGGCACAAGAAATTCGTAGGGTAACTAGACAAGCTTATCCGACTTCACCTATTGAAATAAGGGATCAACTAGCCAAAGACTGTTTTGTTCGTGCAATTAATGATCCAAAAATACAATTATCAATATTTCAAAGAGAACCAAAAACAATTGATGATTGTGTAAGGTTTGGTCTTGAATATGAAGCTTTCACTGTTGATCAAAAGAGATTAAATAATGCAAAACCGGCAACACGCATGTTGTCCGAAAATGATGATTCTGCCGAATATGATGTAGTTACTCGCTTGGCAAAGATAAGTGAACAAATGGAGAAATTGACAAATAAAGAGGGTCAAAATTTTAGTAGGATGACGTGTTTTTATTGTGGGAATAAGGGTCACATTAAGAAAGAATGCAGAAAATTTGAATGGGACAAAAGACACAATTGTGTCAAAAGTAACAAATTTGTTCCAAATTTTAATAATCAAAATTCACAATCTAACAATACAAATAACAGTTTTCAAAGACAGGGAAACTGGTAAATGCTGGGGATAAGGACCGTTCACCAGCAGTTGAAGAAAGGGACTCGAGGTCCATTAGTTTAATTAAGTCAAATAAACAAGACAGTTTGTTTGTTAAATGTTTTATTGTTGATGTTGTCGTTAATTGTTTAATTGATACAGGGTCCACAATTTGTGTAATACACCCTAGAAAGTTTGAAAAACTTCCAATTGAGTTTAAACCGGAAATTCAAAGAAATAACCAGCGGCTTTGTTTGGCCGATGGTAGTTTCGTAAATACAATGGGTCATGTAGATTTACCTATCAAAATAGGAAATTATACCATTATTCAAAAATTTACTGTTGCAGAGATTGACGTGCCAGCAGTAATTGGTTACGATTTTTTACATAAAAATAACTGTACCATAGACATGGGCAAGGGTGTACTATTATTGAAGGACTCAAAAATAGATTGTATAAAAGAGAGTCAAATGAGTTCAACTTTTAAAATAAAACTTAGTGACAAACTCACTATTCCACCCAATACAGAAGTTATCATATCAGGAATTGTTGAAGGTGATTCTAGTAGTATAATGAATGCTATAGTTGAACCAATACCATCAAAACATACTGATACTTTACTAGTTGCTAAAGCACTAGTGGACCCCAGTTGTGGTCAAGTACCTATACGAATGGTTAACTTAAGTAAATATGAACAAATAATGCAGCCTTTCACACATGTTGCCACATGTGAACTTATTAACACAGGTTCAGTTTTCAATGAACCAAGTTCAGAAAAACTCAGGCGGTTGAGTTCATCATCATGTGACGAAGTTAATGAATTACCTAGTCTTTTGCAAGATTTGAAATTAAGGAGCAGTGAACTTTTGAATGAGGGTCAAATTGATCAGTTAGAGTTTCTTTTAAAAAGACACATTCAAACATTTTCTAAAAATAAAGATGATTTAGGAAGGGCTACTGCCATTAAACATAAAATTGACACTGGTAATGCCAAACCAGTTAAGCAACCCCCTAGGCGTTTACCTCTAACAAAAAGGGATGAAGTCGATAAAGAAATTCAACGTCTTTTGGACGGTAAAATAATTGAGCCTTCAAAAAGTCCCTGGGCATCTTGTATAGTGCCTGTGACTAAGAAAGATGGCTCCACGAGAATTTGTATAGATTTTAGACCCATAAATAGCCTTACAATTAAGGACTCGTACCCTTTATGCCGCATAGACGACTCTCTGGATGCTCTGAGAGGTTCTAAATGGCTGAGTGTACTTGATCTTTCAAGTGGATATTGGCAAGTTGATATGGACGAAAATGATAAGGAGAAAACAGCTTTTACCAGCACAAAAGGGCTATTTCATTTTAACGTAATGCCTATGGGTCTGTGTAATGGGGTTGCCACTTTTCAACGCCTAATGGAGTATACTTTGGCTGGCCTTAATTGGCAGACATGTCTGATTTATATTGATGATATAATAGTGTTTTCAGATTCATTTGAATCTCATTTATCAAGACTAAGTGATGTATTAGATAGAATAGCACTACAAGGACTAAAAGTCTCACCTAAAAAATGTAGTTTGTTTCAGAAACAAGTTTCTTTCCTAGGACATATTGTCTCAAGTGAGGGTATAGCAACAGACCCTGATAAAATTGCTTGTGTAAAAACATGGCCATTGCCAAAATCAATGACAGATGTTCGAAGTTTTCTAGGAACATGTTCGTATTACCGCAAATTTATTAAAAGTTTTGCTGAAATTGCAAGACCACTTCATAAATTAACAGAGAAAAATTGTACTTTTGATTGGACCAATGAATGTAATGAAGCTTTTGAGAAACTCCAAATGACTTTAATGTCTGCACCAATTTTAGGCTACCCTGATATGACAAAACAATTCATACTAGATGCGGATGCTAGTGGTTTCGGAATTGGTGCAGTCCTTTCTCAAATTCATGAAGGCAAAGAGGTTGTAGTAGCATATTACAGTTAATTACACCTTATGTAAGAATCCGGGGTTTTGATTGGTTAATAGCCAGTGTATTTTTCACCAATTTACTGTTATCAAATGAATATCGTTCATTTTTAACGCCGCCGGGGTATTTGCTAAAAGTATATGCCTTTTTTACCCTCTCTGCCGTGGTATTTGCCAAAAAATACTCTATCCGACTGGACGCTTGTAACGTCACGATCATCAATGCGTTTTAGTACATTAACATTCGGTGTAATTAAACAGATATATCATGTTATTGAGGGGTATTTGCGAAAAATACCAGTCTTGAGAATGAATTTCCCTCGCCTTACGGCTCGTGAAATTTAACATTCTCTCGACTGGTATTTTTCGCAAATACCCCTCCTTAACATGATATATCTGTTCAAAATCCCTCAGTAAAGCGCAAAGACAATACTGTGTAACAAGACGAGAACTTTTGGCTGTAATATTAAGCATAAAACATTTTCATCACTATCTCTATGGTACACATTTTAAAGTACGAACAGATCATGGAGCTTTAACTTGGCTTCTCAGGTTCAAAAATCCTGAAGGTCAAATGGCCAGATGGCTTGAGACTTTAAACACATATAATTTTGAAATTCGTCACCGCCCTGGTAAACAACATGGTAATGCAGACGGTTTGTCTCGCAGACAATGTTTTCCATGTAGTCATTGTTCAAAACAGGATCAAAAAGAAATTGATAATTCCGATGAAACTTTTGAAACGGTTGACTTTTTAAGAATGGCTAAAGTGCAGGACTCTCAAGAGGCCTCTTGTTCAAATAAAACAGACTCAACTATGTGGTATGAGCATAAAACAAATGAAGAAATGTTTGAAGCTCAAAAGAGCGACAATGTGTTGTTCAATTTATTCCGTCTGAAGTCTGATAATAATAACAGATCTGAATGGGCCGATGTGGCTTTACACGATGTAAAACTTAAGAAATACTGGTCTCAGTGGGATCGCATTGTACTAATAAACAATGTGTTGTACCGAAAGTGGATAAACACTACCACTGAAGAAAGTAATTTACAATTCATAGTCTCTGAAATCTGGAAAGAAAATATTATGAAAATGTTACATGATGACATACAAGTTGGCCATTTTGGCATTCACAAAAATGTAGCCAGAGCACAGAATAGATTTTATTGGGTTAATCATAAAGATGAAATAACCAAATGGGTGCAAAACTGTATTGTTTGCAATTCACGCAAACAGCCTCCCAGAAAAGCTAAAAGCAAAATGAAACAATATAATGTGGGTGCTCCAATGGAAAGAGTTGCCTTGGATATAATAGGACCCTTACCGATTTCATATAAAAATAACAAATATGCTTTGATTGTAACAGATTATTTTACTAAATGGGTAGAAGGCTTTCCCATGCCAGATATGGAAACTACTACCATAGTTGATAATTTAGTTAACCATTTCTTCTGTAGATTTGGAATACCTTGTCAAATGCACTCAGATCAAGGGAGACACTTTGAGTTTGGTTTATTTAAGGAACTTTGTGCTAAGTTAAAAATTGACAAAACAAGGACTACGTCATTTAGGCCACAGAGCAATGGTCTTGTGGAGCGTTACAATAGAACTCTTTAAAATACAATTAGTAAATATATCAGCAAAAATCAAAGGGATTGGGATGAGCAACTTCCCTGGGCTTTAATGGCTTACAACTCATCAGAACATGAAACGACTAAGTTTAGTCCTAGTATGCTTATGCTAGGCAGAGAAATACAATTGCCAGTTGACTTGATATATGGTCCCCACCCCCAGGAAATTGAATATCCTGACGAATGAGTATCACACAATGATTATGTTAAAAATATGCAGGAGGGCATATGGAAAGTGTCTGCTAAAGCACGACAAAATATTTCTAAAAATAGTGACAAACAAAAACGTCAGTATGATGTTAAGGCACATGAGAACACATACAAGACAGGCGATGTAGTATGGCTTTATACTTTTAATCGAAAGCCAAAACTGAGTCCAAAGTTACAAAGGAATTGGGATGGGCCATACTTTGTTGTAGAAGTTATATCGGATTTAATATATAAGATTAAAAAGACAGCAACGTCTAAATGCAAATTGTGCATCATGATAGGCTAAAACCATTCTTTGGTGATGTTCAAAACTGGGTCAACGAACAAGAAAATCAAAGAACTGACAATACTGTTAACACTGTGATTGCCGCTGGTATCTGAAAAATAAATAAAATGTGTTTCAAATTCGTATTTGAAATTTGAAAGTTAGTAAATGTGTTTGAATAAATGAAGAATGCATTTTGTGTGTTCATATATATTAATCATAGCGAGGTTTATTGCTGTGTGTTAATAAAAAGTAATGTGTTTCATTTTTTTTAATAAAATGAAAAACAGAAATTTAAGTATAAATACTTACCAAAGTATGCAAGCAAAATTATGGGTACTGGTCAACTGTGCTGTATGTTTAAATTGAATATATTCTCAGAACAGTATTTTTATACTTCAGATGGTTTTCTTCTGTTATCACTGTGGTGCTCAGTACAACCTAAGAAGCCAATTAACAAGACATGTAAGGGACAAACATCCTAAGAAGATGCTTCAGTGCAGATTTTGCTCTTACTTGGTACCAACAAGTAAGAGGTTCCGCCTGATTGAGCATGAAAAGAATGTCCATAGACATATCCTGAATCCAAGAACCAACAACAGAGAACTTGTAATCCCAGAAACTCCGACAAGATATCCAGTGCCAACCTCTTATTTTAATACAAGACAAAGTTGCACAGTCACTAGACCAAGAGAAGTAACACCACCAACAACACCTATATTGACAAGGTCTATTAAACCTATTTCTCCATTGTCCGAAATATCCCCTTGTAGCATTTCCTTGGGAATTGAGGATTACAGCTCCGTGTCACCTGTCAAGAAGAACTTAGTAGATCTTTTTGACTCTCCTAAAAGACAGGCTGTGAAAGAGCCCAGGGAAGAAACTAGTATGGTACCTGAGAAACCAACACCAGAACCATCCACAGTTACTACTACTTTGAGGGATAGTAGGCATTTGGCTTTGCCAGCTATTGGGATGAAGTCTGTCCTGAAGACAGATTTCAGGCTCCACCCTCCCGCTTCCAGTGTTCCTATGAAGCTTCCAAGTGCATGCTAGTGGCCGAGAAGGCAAAGAAGACAGGAAAATATACGGGCAGTGTTTTGCCAGTAGGATATGGATGTGTTAAGAAAGAGGAAATGTGTATTCTGCCAGATGGGACAGTTTACAAACTGTCTGCGACATGGGTACCAGATCCATCTTTCCAGATTTTGAAGTCAGAAGACACACAGACAGAAGAGCGTCAAGTTCAACAAACCAGTACGCAAACAGATGATAAGCGTGTTGTGCTTACAACAACAGCCACCCAGACGAGGATAGTTATTAAGAAAGAGAGTGAGGTCCAAACAGAAGATTGTAGAGTGGTAATGGAAAAAGACACAGAAGAAGAACTAGAGCTGGACATAGAGGAAGAATACATGGATTTTGACTTTTATCATTAGAACAGTTTTATATTCGGACAATTATAGGCTTTTAGAAATTAGTTATTATGTAAAAATTTATATTTAAGGTAGAGTAATTAGGAAATTTTTGGGTTGGGTAAAAGTTTTTGATAGTTTGGGAAGGGATTGGTTATTTAGAAAAATATTAATGAAACTTAGATGTTTCATTCCAGTTTAGAGTGTTGTGTGTTGAGAGTATGCATATTTGTATATAAAATGCATTTATTTATTGTATTTATTTGAATCAATTTTGAAGAAATGTGTATTATAAAGGTATTATATTTATTAATGCTAAAAATAATTTTAGTAAATCAATTTGTCCGAGGTCGGACAATTTTTTAAAGAAGGGGGCAATGTAACGGATTTCGGCCTCGTTGTTCAACAGTTTGTGTCCCCTCCCCTTTTCACTTTTTATCAAGTTAAATTTCTGTTTAAACCGTATTGGATACTTATAAATTTTTCGATATGTTTCTTTTTATCAAAATAAGTTATATTAGATATTTATTATGAACAGTAACTTTAGCAAAGATAAAAATAACGTCAAGTCCTCCCTGAAACTGAGTCGCCTTTCTATTTATTTTTGTACAGTGTAAATACAGAATTTCCTTATACTGGACCTACCTTTATATATTTGTTGATGATTGTATTATGTTGTTTTAATCTCTATATATAATTATATTGAGTGAATTAGTTAACCTGGTCAAGTTTCTAGAGACTCAGAGTCTCTCTTTTTCCTTGTAATGTCCGCCATGTTTACTTGAGTCGCTGTACCGTAAACCGTCAAAGTGCACTGTCGTGAACGGCAATATTACGTTGAAATAGAGTCTTTCGAGTCGCTTTTGACGTCAATATGAAGTCTTTTAAGTCTTTTTGTTGTATATATATTGCACTACCAGTGAGCGCGTTAGTCGTGATCGGACTACCGTGGCAAAAGGTTGCTTACAATCACAAGCCTAATAATAAATCCTTTTTCACTGTAACTTACAACTTGAGTCTTGCACTTTTAAAAGGTTAGGAAATATTTTGTCAGAGTTTGACTTTAAGTAAAACATAGATTTATATTTTTATATTATAAGAGACTCTAAAGATTAGAGATCATTAAACGTACAAAAAGTTATATACTGAAAAGTACAGAAAAGTCAGAAATATAAAATATTCCATATTTTATACAGAGACTCACCGACGCAGTCTCGAGTCTTAAAGTCGCTATTCAATAAGACGTCAATATAGTTTTTCTTCAGAGAAAGTAACAATTAAAGTTATTCTTGTATTATTTACTCGATATACCAATAGTATAGAAACTGCAATTATTAACGATTCTTTACATATATATTACGAAGTCAAATATTCACAAAAAGTACAGTAAAACCCGGAGTCGCAACTGTTGAGAAGTCGACATAACTTATATAATTATAGAGATTTCTATAATTACTTGTTAATAAGATTGTTTATTTAATACATGTGTATATAGACCTTGACCAGAGTACTCACTAGCTTGCATACTATTTAAGTGTTATTTATTGTGTTGATCTGATGTAAAAAGAGATACAATATTGAAATTGTCTGAATTACATATATATATAACTGATCATAGTAATAAAATTGAGAATGGAAATGGGGAATGTGTCAAAGAGACAACAACCCGACCAAATAAAAAACAACAGCAGAGGGTCACCAACAGGTCTTCAATGTAGCGAGAAATTCCCGCACCCGGAGGCGTCCTTCAGCTGGCCCCTAAACAAATATATACTAGTCCAGTGATAATGAACGCCATACTAATTTCCAAATTGTACACAAGAAACTAAAATTAAAATAATACAAGACTAACAAAGGCCAGAGGCTCCTGACTTGGGACAGGCGCAAAAATGCGGCGGGGTTAAACATGTTTGTGAGATCTCAACCCTCCCCTATACCTCTAACCAATGTAGTAAAGTAAACGCATAACAATACGCACATTAAAATTCTGTTCAAGAAAAATCCGAGTCTGATGTCAAAAGATGTAACCAAAGAAAATAAACAAAATGACAATAATACATAAATAACAACAGACTACTAGCAGTTAACTGACATGCCAGCTCCAGACTTCAATTAAACTGACTGAAAGATTATGATTTCATCATATGAACATCAGACACAATCCTTCCCGTTAGGGGTTTAGTATCATACCATCATAACATATATGAGAAGAACATAACCCGTGTCATGCCAACAACTGTTTTTAGAATAAATGTGTTTAGTTCCGATGCAAAGACCTTATCAGTGACTCAATATTAACGCCAAAATATGCAATCTTGACAACAGTATCGTAATTATATCCCTTCTTAATAAGTCTATTCAAAGGTTTTGTAAGTTTCTGAGGTGAATACTGACACCTTTGTGCTTTATAAAGAATATTACCATAAAAAATTGGATGTGAAATACCTGAACGTATTAGAAGTCTGCATGTTGAGCTATATTTACGAATGATGTCTTTATACCGATGATAAAATTTAGTAAATGTTTTGACTAGTTTGTGATATCGAAAACCCTGATGTAATAATTTTTCAGTAATACATAAATTTCTCTCGTTAAAATCTAAAACATTGTTACATACACGAGCGAATCGTATTGAGATATATAAACACCGTAAGATGGTGACAAGGGAACGTCACCATCTAAAAACGGATAATTAACGATAGGAAATGAAAAATCATCCCTTTTATCATAAATTTTAGTATTAAGCTTTCCATTAGTGATATAGATATCAAGATCGAGAAAAGGGCAGTGGTCATTGTTAGTATTAGCTTTTTTCAAAGTAAGTTCAACAGGATAAATTTCATTAATATACATACTGAAGTCGTCATTATTGAGAGCCAAAATATCATCCAAATATCTAAAAGTATTATTAAATTTGTTTATCAGATGTTGTTTCGATGGGTCTTTGCTTATTTTTGTCATAAGTTGTAACTCATAACAATACAAAAGCAGGTCCGCAATAAGTGGTGCACAGTTAGTCCCCATTGGAATTCCGATAATCTGACGATATACGGAATCCCCAAAGCGAACAAAAATGTTATCTAGTAAAAATTCAAGGGCATATATAGTATCAAAGCATGTCCAATTAACATAGTTTTTTTGTTTATTGCTACTAAAAAATGACCTAAAAGAGTTTGAACATATATATTCACATTCTGATTTTTTGAATGCCCATTTAATTAGGTGTGTGAATTTTTTCTTAATGAGAATGTGAGGCAATGTGGTATACAGGGTAGAAAAATCAAAACTTTGAACAGATTCAAAATCACCAATATAAGCATGCAATTTATCAAGTACTTCCAACGAGTTCTTGACACTCCAAAAGTAACACTTCATTAAATCATTAACTTTAAACGAATTATTTATTTCTGTCTTCTGAATCAACACATCTTTAAATACACCTATTGGATTACAGGGTTGAGTTAGCCCAAGGGAGCAGTCATTTGAAACAGTATTAATTGCCGAGTATTAGTTTGTCTGGCGAATTGTCTAGTTTTGTCAGTGGGTCAGAGTTTCACTTCAGGGTAACGAAAACGCTATAGCAACACAGAGCGAAAACGTTACAATATTAATGTTCTAGTTCAATATATTTATATGTCATTTGGTCTCCAATGGAGAATCCTTTCTTTGAAAATCATACTACATCTTCTTAATTTTTAATATAAATATGAAACATTTGCATATGCATTGATTCTATTTTACGTAATACTTTGATAGCGAACGCTTGAAGATATGTCTACCAAGAGGTCGAAACTACAATATGAAGAAAATATAATTAACACATAGAGAATCATAAACAAAAACGAATTAGAAATAAATTGGATATATAATAATATGCATGTAAGTTGATTGATACCTGCAGAAAATTACTTGTCTTAAAAAAAACTCAATTCCAAAATGCATTTCTTTTTATCTCAAAATTTTGTTTCTCCATTACTTACTTCAAAATCAAGATATAATAGTTAAATATGTAAATGAATTCTGTAAAGATATCGTGAAGGGCAATAAGTTTATTCGTATATCTTTTATAAAATCTATCTTTTAAACTCAAAAATGAATTTTCAATGTTGGTGACCTTATAAAATAAATAAATAAATAGCATATAGTCACTAATGAATTTACTGTTTATGTAAAATCCCTGAAAAAAAAAATCAGGATTCTACATAATCCCTAATCATACAAATTCATTGTAACAAAATGAGCTTTAACATTAAAATATACTTCATATTTAACAAATATACCAATAAAGAGGTGTTAAGATTTTGAATTGACGATTTTAAATTGATATAAAAATGTATACTGTTGCTGTCAACAGAATCATTGAAACATTGAAGCAAATAAGGTAAACTTTCAATCTGCAGTTTCTTGTAACAACTTTTTATTTTTGTACTGTTCAGTTTAAACTTTTTCTGTTTTCACATGATCAGTTAATGATACTTGCGACAGATTCATTGAAACATTGAAGCAAATAATGTCACTGAAATCAGCATTTCTTGTAAGTCCTTTTTTTTTTTTTACTACATATCACAATGAAATACCAACTCATCACTTTAGTAGTATTGATAGTTCGGGTGGACATAATTATTTGTTCAGGCGGCGGCGGCGGCGGAGGAGGAGGTGGCGGCAGTGGCGGCGGAGGAGGTGGAGGTGGTGGAGGTCAACAGGACACTCTAATAATGGACCAATCAGGTAGAGGTAACAGATTGGGAGGCAGAAATCAGTGGGGTAATGGAAGACAATTTGGTGGCGATCGAAAATTTGGAGGCAGTAGAATATTTGGAAGCGGACGACGAAAATTTGGAGGTCGACGAGGCGGAGGTCGTCATAGATGGTAGACAAAAGTTTTTATCTCACCATCAAAGTTGTTATGGTAAGTTGTTTATAACACTATCAGATCAATCATCTGATGTATGTTATGGACTGTGTTTTGCAACAGATTATCTTTAATCATCATTAATTTCTTTTTTCAATTAAAATCAGATAACGCCGGAATATGTATAATTAATAAAACTAAGGAGATGCAGTACAATTCGCCATGAGACAATAATATACAGGTTCAAATGAAGTGGACAAAAAAATTAAAGGCAATCATACGGCCTTCAACAATGAGAATTCACCATACTGTATAATTGGCTATAAAACTCTTCAAAAAGGAAAAAATGAAACAACGCAATAGAGAAAACTTACGGCCTACTTTATACAAACCATTTTACAAAAAAAAACAAATATGTCTGACAGACACCAACGACAACCACAGGACTACAGGCTGCTAACATGAAACAGATACAATGTATAAGGAGATGTTGTATAAGTGCCAATGATACTATTATCGATCCAAGTAACCTATTTGTAAAAGTAAACAATTGTATATCAAAGTACGGTCTGCAATACGGAGCCTTGACTCCCACATAACAGCAAGCTATGAATGGCCTTAAAAATGACTAGTGTAAACGGTATAAACGGTAAAACAAACGGTCTAATATACAAAGGTGCAAACAAATGCCGCCAGCTTAAATATGTTAATAGGTATCAATCTCCCTTTGTCTAAAACAAAAGTACAGCAACATAAAGAATGTGGCGGGGTTAAACCTGTCGAATATGTCTAATACTTTATGAATTTAGCTCTTCTTGTTTATTATAAATGCAGCTATATTTAAGAAAATATTTGAAAATACTGTTTTACAAATGAAAGCACTAATAAATGTTTAAAAAAGATCATTTAATTTGAGATGGACACATTCCTACCGACATGGCTTTATGATGACAATCATCCACTGTACATAGACCACGTTGGTGATGGAAACAGCGGAAGAGTTTTTAAGAATTGCTTTAATATATTTCTTATATGTATTAAGTTTTTTTTCAATTAAAGACTTGAATTAAATCGATATGTTTTATTTGCTCCTTGAAAGTATGAAAAGGCGAAATTGCAAACTGACGAAAACAACAAAAGATTTTGATTCCGATCTTATTAGTGATTATGAAAAAAAGCATTCTTATTTATTCATTTCAGTTTTTTTTTACTGTAATTTCTTTTGATTAGTATAACTGCGTACCAGCTATATGTAGTAACTACTTTCAAATATGTTTTTAAAATTAAAGTAAATGACTGCAACTTTATCTTTTTAATGACAGCATCATCAGTAACGACTGTTCGAATTATGACTCGTTTAAGTTCGTGATTCACTGCATCAGACACATGCATTATGATTCTAGTGTCAGCCTCTTAATGTGAACATGGTGCTAAACTAAAAATACATCACGTGGTGGATAACACTGAACATCCTGAGCATGTGTTGCTACAACTACCAAACTCAACAAAGATTTCATCCACTCGGGTTACAGTTTATAGGTATTTTATTAAGGTAAGGACATAATACCCAATCAGCATTCTCGTTAGGAAACACCTTGAAACTAATGGATGTAGTCTCGGATGCGTGCATAGACAATACTGGTAGTTTGAAGGCTGCCACAAAAAACAAGAGCTACATTTTGGGGAAAGAGAACACAAAGACGAATCCAGGGTAAAAACAAATTCCTCAAAATTGGCAAAGTTTTCTGAGAGATGACGACAATAAGAAAGAACTTTTCAGTTTTCATTCACAGCACCTTGCTCAATAAAATTTCGAGGAAAAGGTAGATGTAGTAACAAATGCTCAGGATGTTCAGTGCTGTCCACCACTTGATGATGTTTCAAGTTTAGCACCATGTTTACATGAAGAGACTTACACTAGAATCAAGATGGATGTGTCTGATGCAGTGAAACGCAGACTTAACTGAGTCATGACTCGAACAATCGATACTGATGTCATTGCTGTTTCGCTATTCCGTGACATAGGAGTAGACGAACTTTAGTTTGCATTTGAAAATGGGAAAAACTTAAGATATATATCTATACATGACCTTTCAAATTCACTAGGCATTGAGAGATTACACGTTTGCTGGAAAAGGAACTGCGTTGGTGACATGGATGGCGTTTGAAGATGTGACTTTAGCATTTTGAATGAGTACAGAGCAAGAAAACATGCGTGGAAGAGTGCAATATACCATAGCGGGTATGAATGAGTAATAAGCTTGGAATTGGTTCCTATGCTAACTAGTCCAGACGCTAATGAATGGCGAAGGAACAAATATGATCCATGG